>CM076578.1:915588980-916188980 GCA_034641835.2 Pinus albicaulis | reverse complement strand
GAATATATATATATATATATATATATATCAAGTGTGCTACATCCAAAATCTCAAAAAATATGTGTTCTGGTACAAAAATGGCTCTCTAAGCCTACATCAGTACAAAAATGTAAAAACAGGTTTGTTATCTGCCCACATGGTGCTCATGGTGGCAGGTGACTGCTCAAATCACTCATAAGAGTAATCGATGCAGTGTGCCCAGAACTCCAACTGTATGCCTCTAAAGGTGCAGAGGAATCTCATCGAATGTAGCATACTCTGGAATGCCTCTCATAAGGTCAACCAGGCTTCGCTCTAACTCGGCTATCATATATGCTCCCTCCTCATAAGGAGCATCCTCTATTGGGTGGGCTACCCTCCACGCAATCGGTAACATGTTGGGCGGTCTCGGAGGTCCCATATCTATAAATACATCATAAGTTTACATTTCAAAATACATAAAAAAAAAACATTCAAAAAAAAAAAAAAAAAAAAACAACAATTTTTACCTACATCGGTCCACTGTGTGCCTGGTGGGATAGGTAGATCTAGATCTCCTCTGAATTTTATGATGGCATATGTGTAGTCCTCAAATACAATAATTTTATGCCGCAACCAACTGAAAAATTTTGTGGGAAATGCATAATGTCTCACCATCTCATTAGCCTCGAGTCCCTCGAGGCTGGATCATGGATCTATAGCCACTAGTATTGAAACAATGGTACTCTCTCTAGAAATAAGGTCACTAGAATGGACTCGTACTCGAATTTTTTCAGTTGCCCTATCTTGCACTTGGTTAACTAGCTCTTCATATTGGCCAATAACCCCTCACACCAATTGAACATTGTTGGGGCCAAGAAGTCCACTGCGTATTGGAAATAATATTTCGTTGCCTCATGCAACACATGGGCTCCTGCCACTCTAGTAACGAAATGTAGAATTGTGTGCAAGGGAAGCACTATGATGGAAGAAATATCTTCCTTCCCGCTCTCTGTTTTTTGAGCCCTAGGATAGTATCTCTAGATGAGCATGCTGGTACTCTCACCCCCTACGCAAGCAACAGAGAGTTGGATTATCTCCCCTATCTTGGACAATCCAATGATGAAATAGATGTCCCCTATCTTGGAATTTTCCAGCTCTTGGTCCTCGATGATAAATATCTATCGGTCCACATCCCATATACTAATCAAGTATTGGAGTAGCTCCAGTTGAGCTCTCAGCCTGGATGTTTGAAAGAATTTCAACAAGCCGCAATTTTATAATGCATTGAAGCAATTTTGATCTTGTAGTGGTTGGTGGTATTCCACCTCATGGCCTAATTCTTTCCATTCGATTGACATCTATGAGAAAAACACTTTCAAAACATTTTTAATTGGAATTTTAGGAGCTTTCATCGAATTAATTTTGGAATTTGTCCATAGAGATGGGTGGATTTAATGTTTAAATCCTTCCCGAGGCCAGCACAACTGTCTGAATTAATTCGATGCTTTCCCTAACAAGCGAAATGCAATCAACGTGACCCCAATAACGCGAAATCGTGTTGGTCGCATGCGATTTTAAATCTTGGAATGCTTCCCCCAATCTCCATATTTCTGAAAAAAATGATAAATGAATGGAATCAAAATGAAAAGGAGGCTTAGAGCTCTTACCTGGCGCTGAAGGATCAACGAATGGTGTCCTAGATAGGCCACACCACGGATTTGAAATACGGAGGGAAAAAGGACAAAATCCTCTTCTCCAAATAGAAAGGTAAAAATGAATTTTTTTTTGGTCTACTTATAGACTTTTGAAAAAAATTTGTCATATTTTATTATTTTTCCTCGATATCTGTGATGTTTTCTATTTTTGTGCAGTGCAGGAATTCCACACCGTCAATGATTATTTCCGATGAAAAAGAGTTTTATTTTATCTCTTTTTCAGGCTTGTTAAATGTTTATGAAAAAGGAACCCCCTGGAGTCAACTTTTAGCTCTTTTTTGACTCTCAAAAAATGAAAATATTGCCGAGTAATTGTCATTTCGACCTCGTTAAATTGAATGAATTCACGTGATCTCAGTATATGTTTACCCCTTTTTTAGTCTGAGATTTACTATTTACGAAAAAGGAATACCTTGATCGAACATGGTCAAGAGGTTATCTTGAATATTGTTTTCTACCTTTTTGGATTCGAGGGACGATTTACGAAAATGGACATGATGGAGTTTCCTCTTTGTTTCTTTTCAAACTCCTTAAACATGAAAATTCACCGAGTTACCCTTTCATTGGACTCCTTAAAGATTAAACGATGGAAGACTTGTCACCATGACGAGACCGATTTCCTCCTTCCTATGGCTCACTAAACTTACTAGGATGGATTCATTCGAAGAATGAACTAACACGCTTCGCATATTTTATCCTCTTTACGTTGGCTATAAAATATAAAGAGGTACTCTTTAGCAATAACGAGGGGAAATTGAAACTAAACATCCTATGTGTATTTTTGGGCAGATTTTCACTCTTGAACATGACATTCATCTGCAGTTCATGTTAGTGTAATATTCCCAAATGGGAAAAGCAGGAATATAGTGCATAAACATGGAAATAGTAGTGTAAATCAACACATCAACAAGGGAGACCAATATGGAGCCACAAAATTATGTATAATAATAGCAAATCAATACAAAATAGTGAGGCACAAGTCATATAATATGAGGAAACAAGCCCCCCATAAACAATCACTCCCAAAAGTGAGATGCTGCTACAATACAAAATGTCGGAGAGCTGCTATAGTGTTGTCATACTAAGAATAAATACAGCTGGAGATCATAAAATAATGTAAATACAATGATATACACCTCAATATATGTTATACAAATATATTTAGGCCCTATATCACCTTTCCAAGATAACCCAAGAGGGTTTTTGGAAAATATACAAAATATACAATGTGAGTTGCAGCCCTAGAGCTGAAAGTTTGCTGCAACAATAGAAATGAGAAGATAGGGCTGAAGCTGATGTAGAATCATGTGTCTCTTCTCCAATATATCCTCTGAATGAAAGTATTCTCCCTTCACTGAATAAATCACCTCCCAAATTAGACACTGCAACCACCCCTACAACTCCTCCCTAAAATAACGCAGATCCAGCCTAAAACTATGTTGTAGGGGATAAAATCACCTTGGTATGGTGCCAAATATGTCAATAAAGCCCAAGGGGATTCTTTACTAGCCTCCCAATGGAACTAAACCTTCCTCCACTGAAAATATAGCTTAGAAAACACCCAATACAATCCTCCATTGCTGCACCCTACAACACAACACAACTCTAAGAAGAAAATGTGTTGTTGAAGAAAGTTGTAGCTTGGCCTTATGTCGGAATGTGGAAATGTAGTGAAAATACTTCTCCTGAGTAGGCACTCAAAGTCCCCCAAGGATGAAGGTGGGATTCTCGCTTGGGAACACCCTTGTGCTAAACAGCGCTGCAATCTTAGCTAAACAGCTGAAGAGAGCCTCAAGTATTAACAGACCATGAATAAATAATAATCCAAAATCATACCCAAAATGGTTGCCATCCCCTTCCTTATATTCTTGGTGAGCTTCCTCACCTTGGGCCCCACTCATTAAAGCCACTACTTCCATGCATGGATTCTCCCTCCAAAACTGTGTTTTCCCTCAATGAATGTCACTCCTTCCATACCAACGTTGTTTGATTTGGTCAAAGTTGACCGAGTCTTCATGCTCCAACCCCTTTTCACACATAAGGGTCTTCAATCCAGCTTTTAAATGACCTCCCTTGACATTAGGAGTGTTTTTATTCCTAATAAGGATATTTATGGGTATCCATACCCTCTTATTCTTCTAATTAAGAAGAAAAATCTAAATTTAATATTCCAATTAGCTCTATGCTAATTTAGGAATATTACAGTCCTCCCCTCCTAAATGTTGCTTGTCCTCAAGCAGCTGCACGGATATAACTAAAGAGCCTCCTCTCTTACTCTTGTAGAATCCTCATGTGATAAATTCCTCCAATGAAAAAGATGTTCTCTCATCAATATGTCCCCAATTTCATCCTCCAGCTAGCCTTTGGTGACAAATCCAAATGGCTCTCATCATGAAGAAGTGGGATATACATGGAGCCAACTATATGAGGTATAGAGGCCTTCTTGATGCATGGAATCATAAAATCATTGGGAACCTTCATTCCCATGTGAAGCTCCAAACCCCAAGTTATCATCCACACAAAGTGAGTCACCCTCCAAAATGGTAACTCATGAAAACGATTCTCCACATTTGGCTCCTGTAATGTAGGTGGGTTGCATATCTAAAAATGATAGACCAAATGGCCTACCCCACGTTGTATCTCTCTCCACTTATGGAAAGTGTAGAGCTGCTGTTGAATTTGGGCTACAATAATTTTTCCCTTAAGAGATAAAAGGACAACTAGATCTTCAAAGACCCCTCCTCTAGTATCTTGAACCTTGCTAGCCCAAGCCATCCCATACAAAGTGAACATCACATAATCACCATATGGAATCCAAATCAGAAAGATACTGAGTGTTATGTGTAATTCTGGATGGTACCAATGGTTTCTCCAATGGATACAACGTATTTTTGCTAACTATTGTTTCAGAACATCATGTGGCAAGTTGTCTCCCAACAAATTGCTAGTTGTGCATGTTTTCTCATCTACTAGGAAGTAGTAAATGGAATTATATATCAGTTTAGCATGACAATAATAACACGTACTTGCCCAATTCCATCCAAGAAATGGATTCCTCCATCACTGATTGTTGGTCTTAGAAAGACCATGAAGCCAAAATAGAAATTTTCTCTCTTGTGGAGTAATGCACTGGACATAGATGGCAAGAGAATGCAAATACTTTGTGAAATGATCAATAAGTGCAGAAATAAAATTCTTAACATGCATTTTGAGTAGGCTGAAAATGAGGTCCATGGATGAGCCCTCCCATGAGAATCTCCTCATTGTGGTATGAAAAATGAAGGGATGCATACTCCCCTTGGAACACTTCATCAAATATAGATACATATTCCCAAGTGACAATGTTTTTGGCCTTTGTGATAAGGCTCTTGTCACCTCATGACTCCATTATTTGACAAGTCACATGCCAAAGTCATCCACCATCATGCTATTATATGTGGGAGACTCCTTCCTATGTGGAAGTACCTCTTGATCCTCCAATGTTGAAGGGTAGCCCCTTTGAAATCTGATTGTTCCATCCTCTTCTTCTAAAATAGCATGCAAAGTATGGGAGAAAACCAGCCCATACTCTCCCAAGAGTAACCAAGCAACAATAACTTGTGTTGCCTCCTCACACCTCCATCATACAAACCATGGAGTGAAAACATGATGATTGACATGAAAAATGCCACATCAACCCAATGCAACCAAAATCCTTGCTGCCATATGATGCAAGTGTCATGCCAAGTCCCAACCAACAACAAACCCTCTGAAATAGAATATGTCACATGATGACCAAACACTTTTAAGAGTAGCCAACACATCCTTGCCTCCTGCTGCCCTATGTCATAGATCTGCAAGTGGCTCACCATCCTGTTGCTTATCAACATCACCCATCCAACCAATGGTGAGTGTCTACTATCATGCTCCAAATGGGTATTCCTCCAACGGACAACACCATCCTCCCAAACCAAATCACTATCTCTACACTTCATGGGATATTGAAGTGCAACCTCTTGGAGATCTCCATATGAATACCACTCATCAATGACCATGTTGAACCCATGAGGATTTAAGTATATTGAAGGAAAAATCTTCTCATTGAGTTGTGAAGTGCTCATCAAGAAAAATCCATCATAACAATGGGAGATAAGATGTCTCTCATCAACCATCTGCATATCCCCTTCTACACTTGTAGAATGGTCATTGGAATGCTCCAATAATGGTTGGGCCCCCAACTCATCACTTCTACTCCATGACAGTGCTGATGATATCCATGATGGTGCATCTGTTGTCTCATGATCATACTCAATGCTGAACATATAGTTCTGCATTGGATTGTTGAGGACAATACTCATCCTATCATCCACAAATCTACACTCCAACCCCAAGAGTTGTGTGCAGCTCAATAATAACATACTAGGATGAATGTGTATCTCCTCCTTGATCCTATCAAGGGTCCTCTGCATAGTGATAGTATGATGCTCCAAATCAACAATGTATATTGACCCTAGGTAATGCAATGGCATATCCCCACAACCTTCCACAAGATGTGTTGAAATAATAGAAAGTGGAAACATTTGCATACCTTGGTTTTGCTTGGGAACATCTTGTACTACTACAAGGGTTCCTCCCAACGATGTGATGACTTCCCCAACTACTGATGATGATGACTGCTCCTCTATGGCTACATCAGCACTGGTATAAGTCTCCTCCTCCTCGTGCATCTCCTGAATAATGCATGGGACTCTAAATATCAAGAGATCAATACCACTTTGCAAAGGTGAAAGTGTTCCTTCTCCTGATGCAAGTACTCCTGTAGCAAGTGGTGGTGAAGGTTTCTTCTCCTCTGATTTCTTCTTGTCAAAATTCTTGATCAGCCTTTGAGTAAAATCTACATATGCAGTCACTCTTGCATGACTCAAATGGCTGAACCACCAAATGTTTGCTTCACCCTCAAGTTGTAGTGCTGCAATCTCAACAACTTTTCTTTATACTACTCAATGTAGCAGGAAGAATGCATCCAACTCCATTCCCCAAGCCCTTGTTGTGCATGTGGATAACCCATCGAATGTATACAATAGAAATCTATTGTGCTTTCTCCTTCCATAGCTACAAGTTCTCCTCTCTTCTTTGAGCTGAATGAACTGTGGGAGAGTTATATTCTCCTTAAAATGAGACTTGTACTCTGCAAGATAATCACTTAGAATCTCATGATCTAATTTTCCTCCATCTCCATGCCTTTCATATTCTTCTTTAAAAGAAAAGGGCATAGTGTATTTATTTGAAGCTCTATGCAATACCGGTTCCTTCTTCTGCTAATAGGAAGTGAATGGAACTTCCTCATCTTGAAACCCTCTAGAGGTCTCATTGCATCTCTCCTTTCTCATCTGCTTGACCTCCTTGGAGAGGTTATTCATAGATATGAAAAGTGATGAGACAAATCTCATTCCTTCCATCTTGTAGATCTCTTTCCTTATTCTTATAGCATATTGGGTGAAACTCACAGGCTGAGCCAAGATTATGCTCTGATACCACTGTAATATTCCCAAATGGGAAAAGTGGGAACATAGTGCATAAACATGGAAATAGCAGTGTAAATCAACACATCAACAATGGAGACCAATATAGAACCATAACATTAGGTATAAGAACAAAAAATCAATACAAAATAGTGAGGCACAATTCATATGATATGAGGAAACAATCCCCCCATAAACAATCACTCCCAAAAGTGAGATGTTGCTACAATAAAAAATGCAGAGAGATGCTACAACGTAGTCATACTGAGCATAAATACAACTAGAAATCATACAATAATGTAAATACAATGATATATGCCTCAATATATGTTATACAAACAAATCTAGGCCCTATATCACCTTTCCAAGATAACCCAAGAGGGTTTCTGGAAAATATACAAAATATACAATGTGAGTTGTAGCCCTATGGCTAAAATTTTGCTGCAACAACAGAAATGAGAAGATACAGTTGAAGCTGATGTAGAATCATATATCTCTTCTCCAATAGATCCTCTGGATGAAAGGATGTCCCCTTCACTGAAGAAATCACCACCCAAATCAAACACTGCAACCACCCCTGCAACTCCTCCCTAAAATAATGCAAATCCAGACTGAAATTGCGCTATAGGGGATAAAATCACCTTGGCCTAGTGCCAAATATGTCAATAAATCACAAGGGGCTTCTTTACTAGCCTCCCAATGGAAGTAAACCTTCCTCCACTAAAAATATAGCTCAAAAAACACCCAATAAAATCCTCCACTCCTGCACCCTAAAACACAACACAACTCTAAGAAGAAAATGTGTTGTTGAAGAAAGTTGTAGCTTGGCCTTATGTCGGAATGTGGAAATGTAGTGAAAATACTTCTCCTGAGTAGGCACTCAAAGTCCCCCAAGGATGAAGGTGGGATTCTCGCTTGGGAACACCCTTTTGCTAAACAGCACTGCAATCTTAGCTAAACAATTGAAGAGAGCCTCAAGTCTTAACAGACCATGAACAAATAATAATCCAAAATCATACCCACAATGGCTACCATCCCCTTCATTATATTATTGGTGAGCTTCCTCACATTGGGCCCCACTCATTAAAGCCACTACTTCCATGCATGGAGTCTCCCTCTAAAACTGTATTGTCCCTCAATGAATACCACTCCTTCCTTACCAACGTTGTTTGATTTGATCAAATTTGACCCAGTCTTCATGCTCCAACCCCTTTTCACACATAAGGGTCTTCAATCCAACTTTTAAATGTCCTCCTTTCACATTAGGAGTGTTTTTATTCCTACTAAGGAGATTTATGGGTCTCCATGCCCTCTTATTCTTCTAACTAAGAAGAAAAATAAAAATTTAATATTCCAATTAGCTATATGATAATTTAGGAATATTACAGTTAGGTTTGGGATATCCTACATTCGTCACTTTTCCTCCATGGGTTTGGGGAATCCGTTTGCCTCTCATTTGATTACCCAATTTTTTCAACATGAACTCTGATCCTATTTGAGTCAAATGTTGCCACACTATGGAGTCATGTCACCAATATGTTCAAGAGAAGTCCTTTTTTTCAAACATTCTTTGCTTAGTTGACCTCCTCTATTACAACCATGAATCACTCCTATCATCTTAAGAAATTTGTTTTTTCGTGTCGATGATGTGGGAATCATCATGGCCCTCCTTTGACGAATCACTTCCTATCGACTTCATCTCATTATCCGGGAAGGTGATTTAGAAAATTATTTCAGTACCTTGGAGCTTGCATGCCTCAATGGAAATTTCTTTATGTTTGATGATAGGTTCACATCATTCACCTTCGATCGAATGATTCTGCAATTTTTTGACTTCAGCACATTCATTCACACTTCAATAGATTGTGATGTTGTACCTTGAGGTCTGTTATCACTCCATCGGATCTCTAAGGCTGAGAAAGAGTCCAAACAGAGGTAACCACAGACTAATATTTTAGCTTGGTAGCTATCCCTACCAAACTGGAGAGGGATCTATCCCTAAAATCATAGCCAACAGGGCTGGATGAATTGGGGTTTTAGGCTAGGTATAAGTACAGGGGTTTGTTTGTTTGATTTGGGTTGCTAGATGAGTATTAGGTCAAAGAGGTGAGGTCATGGAAAATGAGACTAGGGTTGTAGAGATTCAATAGGGCAAGGTAGGTAGGAAGGTTAGCACTTTAGGGTTTCAAGGTGAGATGGATCAGACTGATGAGGAGCTAGAAAGAGAAAAGTAAAGCATGTATTCTTTCTAAACTGAGAAAAAATGAACAACCTACAAAGATTTTCCCAAAGACAGAGCATGAGAGATGTATTCTTCTTATCAACTTGAAAACCAACATATAATAGAGGTCAAATGGATCATGAAACAAAGCATTCATACACATGTGACATAAAAAGAAACTATGCTAAAATTCCATACCACAGGTATCCCAAAAAAATAGTTGCAACTCTTTCATTAATTTCCTGCCAAATACTGATTACACTATATTCTTTGATCAATGCAACAAAATATAACTATGTCCATCCTGTGAAATGAGTCAAGAAATGATAAATATAGACATAAAATAACTTCTCCCAACCTCAGGGGTCGAATCCATGAGTGGAAGAGTAGTTCCACCAAAAACTGAACTGAAACCTAGAGTGTAGGGAGGTCAAACTCACTCAACCCTCACTTTTTGGAAACTGATTCATTACATCTCATCAAGAGTTTTCATCTAATGTATTTAAGCTAGGCAAGTGTAAAAACATAAAAATTACATTTACATCATGAATTACATTGGTAAAAACACCATTTTCCAAGGTGAGACTAAGAAAACTACGAAAATTTTCAAATTTTAGGAAACATGGAAAAATGGTAAAAAGCACGGCGCCAATGTAAAAAGCACAACGCCAACTTCAACTCCAATTTTGAACAGATTCCCAGTGTACAAATTGAGCTCAAAATAGCGCATGGGAAAGCCTGTGATGTATAGTTTCCAAAAATGTCATTGGTTTTTAAAAATTACTTGATTTGACCCTCCAAAAGGTCAATCTCCCAAGATTGATCAAAAGCCCAGCTCCAAGCTTGAAAAGAGGGCATAAACATGATATTTTGGATGTTTGTGGCCATTTATCCTTGTCACAATGTCCAATTTTGGTGTGCCAATAGTCAAACGTTGACATAGAAGGACTTATAAATCTAATTGTGGTGGCCATTTGTCATTTGGAGGCTCCTATAAGAAGCCCATCGCCCTAGGTGCTACGTTTTTTACAAGTGGATTGTGTCAAATTTCTGGGTTTTTTGCAAAAATAGGCCTTAGAGATGGAGCGATATCTCCCTAACCCTGCACTGTTTTGCAAAACAGAGATATTTTTTGTTCTTTAGCATGCAAGGAACACAAACTTCCTCCAGTTTTCTAATATTCTTCTCTGATTGTTCACACTCTTCTCTTCCAAATGGTGACTTAAACAGGACTTTGCACATGCATAAAAATAGGTTGTGAATATGTGAATGTATCTCTCATTCTGTAATACCTGTGTAAAACATGAGATAGGTTTTTTTTACTTTTATATATTACGAACAAAAACCTCCTCCGGTTTCTGAAACTGAATCTTTTTTTGGCTACAATATGTTCTGCAAAAATATGTATAAACAAGATATTTCTATAAAATGTGCCTTCAAGGTTTTTTTCAGATTTCCCAAATTTTTTGAAAATTTCCTCAAAATTGCTCCAGACTTGCTTCATGGAGACCTGATATGGTATGCTATGCTATCATGGATTCATCAATAATCAAATCCAACGTATCCTTCTCTTTCTGCTTGATTAGGGTTTCCTTTACACTATAATTTCAAGTGGGGTCTGTACTGCTCAAGGTCTAGTTTCATGCCTTAATATTCTCCCTAATTTATTGTTGGTCTTATTCTCTTATTCTATGGTGTTTTCCTCTTCATCCATGGTGTTTCTCTTTTCCTTCATTATGCTTGTCTTGTTTTCAAACCCTAGGGAAATGGAAGGGAAAGGGGCTAAGATAGTAGGTTTAGGGAGTTGGGATTAGTGTAGGAAAATTTATGGAATTGGGGAAGTGATTTAGGGAGCTTAGGTAAGTGGTGGTGGATAGAAAAACTTAGGGAGATGGGGTAGGGAATTTGATTACAGGAATATAGTCACAGCTTCCTAGGAAAATGCATCCTAGGATTAGGGTTTTAGGAAATGGGACTTGGGAATGAGGGATAAGGTATGTAGGGGTAGGGGGAGTGATTCTAGAGTATGGGAAGGCAAAATAGGGTCTAGGGAAGAAAAAATTGACTTGTAAAAGTGGAGGATAGGGTTTCATTTCTTAAAATATGAAATAGTAAGTGAGGAGGGTTTGCACCATAAATTCAAAACCATGAACTGAAAAGAGGGTTTGAAGAGGTCAAAATTACTTGTAAATGACTGAGAAAATTGTTTATTGATGATTGGAACCCCTACAATGAATATTGGAGGCCATGGCTTCTTGCTAGCGAAAGTGTAGTGCCCTCCTGGCAAAAGCGTAGTTCCTTAAGGAGAAGAGCAGCGCCACCTTTGCAAAAACACAACGCCTTATTGCAGACCACTTTTGGAGGCCTTCCAAAAATCCAAATTGAAATCATGATATCTCATTGGAAATATATTTTGGATACACAATGGACCTATCAAGCACTGAACATGATCAAGTATAGCCCCTCAAAAATCAATTCTCCTAATACCGGTCAAAAACTGTAGAATGGGGGTGCAAAAATGCAGTGTGCTCTTGCAGGAAACTTTTGGAGGCCTTCCTCAACTCCAAATTGAGCTCATGATAGCTAATTGGAGATATATCACTATCTAGTTATCATTTGACTTATCAATAAATTCATTGGGACACTCTAGCTAGGAGACAAATATATTTTCCCAGGGTCACTCCATAAGTGCAACAACTCTCCTGTAGAAACCCTATTTTATCATTCCTCAAAAACCATAACACTTGTGTAAAAACTGAAGGAGGTTTTTGTTCCTTGGCCTATTATGGACAAAAACCTCTCTCATGTTTTTAAAATGCATCTTTGTTTGGTCGGAAACATACTTTGAATCAAAAATGGCCCTATGTGTGGCAAATGATTTGTCCCTTGGAATGATTTCTTGAAAAATGATGGAGACATGATGTTTATGAGCTGAAATGACTTCATACTTGCTTATATGACCTTCATTATGCCTCCTCTACTCAGATGTCTCTGATTCCATAGCAAACCCTAGCTCAATGGCAGAGGAAATTAGGGTTTGTGGAAAAATGATGATTTTGATGGATAGGAGTGATGGGAATTGTTTAGGAAGGTATATTAAGGATAAGGGAAGCTGTAAGAGCATCGGGATACAATTTTTGTTGATGATTTAACTATGGAAGTCATGAAACCAAGAAAAATGCCCTCAAAACCCTAGGAGAGGGAAATGAGCTTTCAAAGCAGAACTGAGAGACAAATATGGTAAACACAAAGCCACTTACTTGGAAGTGATAGTTTGGAACCTGAAATTTTTGAAGACCTTTGACTATTAATACTCCAAAAAATGAATGTTATGGTGAAATGACAAATTTTCATGATTTTGACCCTATGACCTAATGATGACACAACATGGAAGAATGAGCTGAATGATGACCATGATGACTATGGGAATATTTCAACAATGAATGACCTAACCATGATGATTTCCATTGAACTTGGAGGTGAAAGGAGTAGTAATGATATAAATACCTTAATCAGCGACCAAATTTTTGCATGATGACCTAAATGGAATGACAAAAATTTCAAAATTGGACCCCTAAAATGACATGAAAGAGTTAATTTGATCACTGATGGAAGGATGCAAATAATCACACTAACATTGGCTCCAAATCAGGATGGTAGCTCCTTGGAGGTGCCAAGAACACCATATACCAAGTGCCTATCTAGTGAGAATGGAGTCAAAAGCTAAAGACTAACTGAATACTGAAAAATTGACTCAATATAATGAATCAAGAATGATTGAAAACTAACTGAAAAAGATGCTCAGAATTAAGCTTATTCAACAAAACCTACTCTAACTGATCCTTTCATCACCTGATCAAGTGAAATGGAACAATTAATGCAACCATTTAAGCATTATGGCTGCTAGTTTAATTCTCTGCAAGTGCTTGCTTATGAGCAAGAATAGAGAACTACTGAAAGGCAACTCTCATGAAAAATTATCAACAAATTGAATATTAGTGAAGTTGCAAAGCATGAGGCCACCAACTGACCTCAACAATGTTGTAAAATGATCTTCATAAGAATACATATTAATTTCCATCCCATATAATACATTACTACTATAACACAGGTGGTCTTCATAACACGAATGTGAACTTTCATCTTTACCCTTACTTTTCTGATATGACTGCAAATGTTCGGATGAGATTTGTAATGAGACTCCTACTGAAAATGACAAAGAAACTGGTTGTCATATCAAGTTATATCAACTCTCCTTTCAGGCTCACAGTTAGCTAATGGAGAAGGACTTTTACTACAGATATCATCCAACACATCATCTGTAGGGTCATGAAAAACTTGAAAAGCCTGCTGCAACCTATTTTCCATTGATTCTAATGAGACTGCATGACTCTACTAGCTTCTCATCCTTTTATTTAGATAAATTATGAAACTTTTCCCCTAAAAAATGAAATGATTCAAAACATAATGGTACAGAATCATCTTGCATCATTTGATCATATGTTTCAACTTCCAATCCTTCATCTGCAATTTGAAATTCAATGGAATTTTGTGGCTGCAAATCTAGAGCTAAGGAGTCTTGATCAAGGATTTCACTGCCCTCTTGATTGTCAATATAAAAACTTAATTACTGCTAATTTCTAATTGCATGAAAGCTGTCTCTGATGAACTGAAATGAAGTAAAAAAAAGAGGAAAATATCCTTCAATTACTTCCAAATTTTCTGCACTTTCCTCCTCGCTTCCATATTTTATATGCATCAGTTGATCACTGTATTTTAGTTGCTGAAACTGAGCTTCCTCCTCCCACAAACCAGATGTTGATTTCTCTTCCTAATTAGCTTCAATTTGGAGAATATAATCATCGTCATACTGATCAAACTTTTGAAAATCATCAAAAGAAGGAATTTCATCAAACATACACATTAGATCAATAGATTGTTTCTCCTCGGATTGATCTACAAATCCATTTTCTGATATATGGTAGCTGGGATTAGCAGGAAAGTGTTTAGGGCTAGAAACCTATTCTTTTTCTGCAATAAGTGAGTCATGGTGATATTAAACGTAAAATTTATCTCTCATGGTAATATTTTTCATCGTTTCCTCTATTGTACTTATCAAAATGTCAAGCTTTACCTCTGAAGCTATCAGGTTCTCTGGAATGTTCTCCCTCTCTTATTCCTTCAGCTTTGCCCTTCTGATCAACAGATTATCCTCTACATATACTGCACTATTATGCATCTCTTCAAGTGTTTCAAGGTTCCTTTCTCTTAGATGAAACTCCATTTCTAGATCAAAGGCATCTGGGTAATGTAAAAGAACTGATCCAGGAGGAGGTCTTATATTAGTAGGTATCAAACAAGAAATTTGATTGAATTTTGTAGAAAATTGTTGTACTGTCTCCCCTAGCTGTATTTTTAGTTGGTCATACTCTTCTAGAATCGGGAAAGGATTTTCTTTGACCACCCACTTATTAAGGAAAACTTTGATGAACTGCAGGAAATATTAGATGCTCGCAGCAGGCTGGTTTTTGAACCAACTCTTGACTTTGCCTTGCAAAGAAAGATAAAATAGCCTAATATTGACATCCTCTTCATCAACTTCAAAAAGGTCGAGGAACATCTCAAAATTCTACATATGTCTCTCAACAGTGATATTGTCACATTCACTCAAACCTTGGTAGATATAGGTAATGAATTTTAGGGAAAGCATGGGGTATAGGAGGTAAGATGAGTGGTTTGTATCTATCTGGAATTTCACAATGTGTAGGAGTATGTATAGGAAGTTGTAGGATCAGTCTTGATCTCTTGAGGTTCATCAATTTGAAGGTGGTCACCATATGATTCGAGAAAAGGGTCTGGACCAAGATCAAAGGCGTATGGGGAATTTGTATTTACAACCTTCAAAGGAGCGGAATCCAATGGAGGTCCATAATATTTTCTCAAACATAATATACCTTGAAAAACTTTCTGGACATTCTCAGGAAAAGAGAATAAATACTTCATGATAAAGAACATGATGTCTTGAATGAAATTTCAAGTTAAATACCTCATCTTCCCATGTTTTACTTTCATTCTGCTTGGCAAGGTTCATCCTCTAGTGGAGTATTTGGATTTTATTTCGAAACTGATTTGGAGTCACCAGGTGGATGATTTCATCCTTCGTGTGCCTGATCATTGTCCACCATCAGCAATCAGATCTGATCTTTGTCTTTCTTTCCTAGGGAATATTTTTTTTTCTCCTCCCTCGCAACAATTCCAATTTGTTATCACTCCACCAGATATCTAAGGCCGAAAAAGGGTCCAAACAAAGGTAACCACAAACCAATCTTTTATCTTGGTAGCTAGCCCTACCAAACCAAAGAGGGCTCTCTCCACAAAGTCACAGCCAAGGGGGATGGTTGAATTAGGGTTTTAGGCTAGGTATAAGTATAGGGGATTGTTTGTTTGATTTGGGTTGCTGGATGAGGATTAGGTGAAAGAGGCTAGGTCAGGGAAAATAAGATTAGGGTTGCAGAGATTCAATGGGGCAAGGTAGGTAGGATGGCTAACACTTTAGGGTTTCTGGGTGAGATGGATCATACTGATGAGGAGCTAGAAAGAGCAAGGCAAAGCATGTATTTTTTATAAACGGGAAAAAAATGAACAAACTATGAATATTTTCCCAAAGAAAGAGCATGAGAGATGTATTATTATATCAACTTGAAAACCAACATATAATAGAGGTGAAATAGATCATGAAACAAAACATTCATACACATGTGACATAAGAAGAAACTATGCTAAAATTTCATACCACATGTATCCCAAAGAAATAGCTGCAACTCTTTCATTAATTTCCTACCAAATATTGATTACACTAGAGTCTCTGATCAATGCAACAACATCAAAATATGTCCATCTTGTGAAATGAGTCAAGAAATGATATACATAGACATCAAAAAACTTCTCCCAATCTCATGGGTCGAATCCATGAGTGGAGGAGTAGTTCCACCAAAAACTAAATTGAAACCTAGAGTGTAGGGAGGTTAAATGGACTCATCCCCCACTTTTTGGAAACCGATTCATTACATCTCATCAAAAGTTTTCATCTAATGTACTTACCCTAGGTAAGTTTAAAAACATAAAAATTACATTTACATCATGAATTAAATTGGTAAAAACACCATTTTCCAAGGTGAAACTGAGAAAACTGAGAAAATTTGCAAATTTTAGGAAACACGGAAAATTGGTAAAAAGCATGGCGCCAATGTAAAAAGCACAATGCCAAATTCAACTCCACTTTTGAATAGATTACTAGTGTTCAAATTAATCTTATGATAGTGCATGGGAAAGCCTGTGATGTATAGTTTCCAAAAATGTCCTTGTTTTTTAAAAATTACTTGATTTGACCCTCCAAAAGGTCAATCTCCCAAGACTAGTCAAAAGCCCAGTGCCAGGCTTGAAAAGAGGGCATAAACATGATATTTTGGATGTTTTTGGCCATTTATCCTTGTCATAATGTCCAATTTTGGTGTTACAATAGTCAAACGTTGATGTAGAAGGCCTTCTAAATCTAATTGTGGTGGCTATTTGTCATTTGGAGACTCCTATAAGAAGCCCATCGCCCTAGGTGCTATGTTTTTTACAAGTGGACTGTATCAAATTTTTGGGTTTTTGCAAATATGCCTCAGAGATGGAGAGATATCTCCCTAACCTTGCACTATTTTGCAAAACAGAGAGATTTTTTGTTCTTTAGCATGTGAGGAACACAAACTTCCTCTAGTTTTCTAATATTCTTCTCTGATTTTTCACACTCTTCTCTTCCAAATAGTGACTTAAACAGGACTTTACACATGCATAAAAAGGGGTTGTGAAGATGTGAATGTATCTATAATTCTGTAATACCTGTGTAAAATGTGAGATAGGTTTTTTTACTTTGATATATTAGGAACAAACACCTCCTCCAGTTTCTGAAAATGAATCTTTTTTTAGCCACAATATGTTCTGAAAAAATATGTCTAAACAAGATATTTCTAGAAAATGTACCTTCAAGATTTTTTTCAAATTTCCCAAATTTTCTACAAATTTCCTCAAAATTGCTCCAGACTTGCTTCATGGAGACTTGATATGGTATGCTATGCTATCATGGATTCATCAATAATCAAATCCAATGTATCCTTCTCTTTCTGCTTGATTTAGTTTTCCTTTGCACTGTGATTTCAAGTAGGGTTTGTACTGCTCAAGTTCTAGCTTCATGCCTTCGAATTCTCCCTCCTTTATTGTGGGTCTTATTCTCTTATTCTATGGTTTTTTTCTCTTCATCCATGATTTTTATCTTTTCCTTCATTATGCTTGTCTTGTTTTGAAACCCTAGGGAAAGGGAAGGGAAATGGGGTAAGATAGTAGGTTTAGGGAATTGGGGAAGTGATTTAGGGAGCTTATTTAAGTGGTGGTGGATAGAAAAAATTAGGGATATGGGGTAGGGAATTTTATTATAGGGATATAGTGTAGCTTCCTAGGAAAATGCATCCTAGGAATAGGGTTTTAGGAAATGGGACTTGGGAATGAGGGATAAGGTGATGTAGGGGTAGGGGGAGTGATTCTAGAATATGGGAAGGGAAAATAGGGTCTAGGGAAGAAAATATTGACTTATAAAGGTGGAGGATAGGGTTTCATTTCTTAAAATATGAAATAGAAATTGAGGAGGGTTTGAACCATAAATTCAAAACCATGAACTGAAAGGAGGGTTTGATGAGGTAAAAATTACTTGTAAATGACCGAGAAAACTGTTGATTGATGATTGGAACCCCTACAATGAATCTTGGAGGCCATGGCTTCTTGCTAGCAAAAGTGTAGTGCCCTCCTAGCAAAAGCACAGTTCCATAAGGAGAAGCGCAACGCCACCTCTGCAAAAATGCAGCGCCTTCTTGCAGACCACTTTTGGAGGCCTTACCAAACTCCCAATTGAGATCATGATAGCTCATTGGAAATATCTATTGGATACACAATGGACCTATCAAGCACTGAACATGATCAAGTATAGCCCCTCAAAAATAAATTCTCCCAATACCAGTCAAAAAGTGCAGAATGGGGGTGAAAAAATGCAGTGTGCTCTTGCAAGAAACTTTTGGAGGCCTTCCTCAACTCCAGATTGAGCTCATGATAGCTAATTGGAGAGCTATCTCTATCTAGTTATCATTTGAATTATCAAGAAATTCATTAGGACACTCTAGCTAGGAGACAAATATATTTTCCCAGGGTCACTCCATAATTGCAACAACTCTCCTGTAGCAACCCTATTTTATCATTCCTCAAAAACCATAACACCTGTGTAAAAAATGAAGGATTTTTTTGTTCCTTGGCCTATGATGGACAAAAACCTCTCTCACGTTTGTAAAATGCATCTTTTTTTGGTCGGAAACATACTTTGAATCAAAACTAGCTCTATGTGTGGCAAATGATTTGTCCCTTGGAATGATTTCTTGAAAAATGATGGAGACATGATGTTTATGAGCTGAAATGACCTCATATTTTCTAATATGACCTTCATTATGCCTCCTCTACTCAGGTGTCTCTGATTCCATAGCAAACCCTAGCTCAATGGCAGAGGAAATTAGGGTTTGTGGAAAAATGATGATTTTGACAGATATGAGTGATGGGAAGTGTTTAGGAAGGTATATTAAGGATAGGGGAAGATGTAAGAGCATCAAGATACAATTTTTGTTGATGATTTAACTATGGAAGTCATGAAACCAAGAAAAATGCCCTCAAAATCCTAGGAGCGGGAAATGAGCTTTCCAAGCAGAACTAAGAGACAAATATGGTAAACACAAAGCCACTTACTTAGAAATGATAGTTTGGAACCTGAAATTTTTGAAGACATTTGACTATTACTACTCCATAAAAAAATGATTGTGATGGTGAAATGAACAATTTTCATGATTTTGACCCTATGACCTAATGATGACACAACATGGAAGAATGAGCTGAATGATGACCATGATGACTATGGGAATATTTCAACAAAAAATCACCTAACCATGATGATTTCCATTGACCATGGAGGTGAAAGGAGTATTAATGATCTAAATACCTTAATCATCGACCAAATTTTTGCATGATGACCTAAATGGAATGAAAAAAATTTCAAAATGGGACCCCTAACATGACATGAAAGAGTTAACTTGATCAATGATGGAAGGATGCAAATAATGACACTAACATTGAATCCAACTCGGGATGGTAGCTCCTTGGAGGTGCCAAGAACACCATAGACCAAGTGCCTATCTAGTGAGCATGGAGTCAAAAGCTAAAGACTAACTGAATACTGAAAATCTGACTCAATATACTGACTCAAGACTGACTGAAAACTAACTGAAAAAGATGCTCAAAATTGAGCTTATTCAACAAAACCTACTCTAACTGATCCTTTCATCACATGATCAAGTGAAATTGAATAACTAATGCAACCATTTAAGCATTATGGCTGCTAGTTTAATTCTCTGCAAGTGCTTGCTTATGAGCAAGAATAGAGAACTACTGAAATGCAAATCCCATGAAAAATTGTCAACAGGTTGAATATTAGTGATATTGCAAAGTATGAGCCCACTGGATGACCTCAAGAATGTTGCAAAAGGATTTTCATAGGAATACATATTAATTTCTGGCCCATATAATACATTACTACTATAATCTAGGTAGTCTTCATAACATGAATGTGAACTTTCATCTTTACCCTTACTTTCCTAATATGATTGCAAATGTTTGGATGAGCTTTGTAATGAGACTCCTGCTGAAAACGACAAAGTAACCGGCTGTCAGATCATGTTTATATCAACAATCCTTTCAGGTTCACAGTTAGCTAATGGAGAAGAACCTTTATTGCAGATATCATCCAACACATCAGCTATAGGGTCATGAAAAACTTGAAAAGACTGCTGCAACCTATTTTCCATTGGTTCTAATGAGACAACATGACTCTTCTCATCCTTTTATTTAGAGAAATTATGAAAATTTTCCTTTAAAAAATGAAATGCTTCAAAACATAATGGTACAGAATCATCTTGCATCATTTGATCATATGTTTCAACTTCCAATCCTTCATCTGGAATTTGAAATTCAATGGAATTTGGTGGCTACAAATATAGAGTTGAGGAGTCTTGATCAAGGATTTCACTTCTCTCTTTATTGTCAAGATAAAAAATTAATGACTGCTAATTTCTGATTGCATAAAATTTGTCTCTGGTCAATTGAAATGAAGTAAAACAAAGAGGAAACTATCCTTCAATTACTTCCAAATTTTCTGCACTTTCCTCCTCACTTCCATAGCTGATATGCATCGGTTGATCACTGTATTTTAGTTGCTGAAACTGATCTTCCTCCTCCCACAAACCAGATGTTGATTTCTCTACAGAATTAACTTCAATTTGGAGAATATAATCATCGTCATACTGATCAAACTTTTGAAAATCATCAAAAGAATGAATTTCATCAAACATACACATTAGATCAATAGATTGTTTCTCCTCGGATTTATCTACAAATTCATTTTCTGATCTATGGTAGCTGGGATTAGCAAGTGTTTAGGGCCAGAAAACTCTTCTTTTTCTACAATAAGTGAGACATGGTGATCTTGAACATAAAATTTATCTCTCATGGTGATATTTTTCATCATTTCCTCTATTGTACTTATCAAAATGTCAAGCTTTACCTTTGAAGATGTCAGGTGCTCTGCAATGTTCTCCCTCTCTTCTTCCTTTAGCTTTTCCCTTCTGATCAATAGATTAGCCTCTACATCTAATACACTATTATGCATCTCTTCAAGTGTTTCAAGGTTCCTTTCTCTTAGCTGAAACTCCATTTCTAGATCAAAGGCATCCGGGTAATGTAAGAGAGCTAATCCAGGAGGAGGTCTTATATTAGCAGGTATAAAACAATAAATTTGATTGAATTTTGTAGAAAATTGTTGTACTTTCTCCCCTAGCTGTCTTTTCAGTTGGTCATACTCTTCTAGAATTGGGAAATGGTTTTCTTTGACCACCCACTTGTTGAGGAAAACTTTGACGAACTGCGGGAAATATTAGATGCTCGTAGCAGGCTGGTTTTTGAACCAACTCTTGACTTTTCCTTGAAAAGAAAGATAAAATAGCCTAATATTGACATCCTCTTCATCAACTTCAAAAAGGTCGAGGAACATCTCAAAATTATGCATATGTCTCTCAGTAGTGATGTTGTCACATTCACTCAAACCTTGGCAAATATAGGTAATGAATTTCAAGGAAAGCATGGAGTATAGGAGGTAAGATGAGTGGTTTGCATCTATCTGTAATTTTAAAATGTGTAGGAGTATGTATAGGAAGTTGTAGGATCAGTCTTGATCTCTTGAGGTTCATCAATTTGAAGATGGTCACCATATGATTCGGGAAAAGGGTCTGGACCAAGATCAAAGGTGTATGGGGAATTTGTATTTACAACCTTCAAAGGAGTGGAATCCAATGGAGGTCCATAATATTTTCTCAAACACAATATACCTTGAAAAACTTTCTGGACATTCTCAGGAAAAGAGAAGAAATATTTCATGATAAAGAACATGATGTCTTGAATGAAAGTGCAATTTAAATACCTCATCTTCCCATGTTTTACTTTCATACTTCTTGGCAAGGTTCATCCTCTAGTGGAGTATTTGGATTTTATTTCGAAACTGATTTGGAGTCACCAGGTGGATGATTTCAGCCTTCGTGTGCCTGATCATTTTCCACCATCAGCAATCAGATCTGATCTTTGTCGTTCTTTCCTAGGGATTTTTTTTTTTTCCTCCCTCGCAACGACACCAGTTTGTTATCACTCCAACGGATCTCTAAGGCTGAGAAATATTCCAAACAAAGGTAACCACATACCAATATTTTATCTTAGTAGCTAGCCCTACCAAACCAGAGAGGGTTATCTCCACAAAGTCATAGCCAAGGGGGCTGGATGAATTATGGTTTTAGCCTAGGTATAAGTATAGGGGATTGTTTGTTTGATTTGGGTTGCTAGATGAGGATTAGGTCAAAGAGGCTAGGTTAGGGAAAATAAGATTAGGGTTGCAGAGATTCAATGGGGAAAGGTAGGTAGGACGGATAACACTTTAGGGTTTCTGGGTGAGATGGATCATACTGATGAGGAGCTAGAAAGGGCAAGGCAAAGCATGTATTCTTTATAAATGGGAAAAAAATGAACAAACTATGAATATTTTCCCAAAGACAGAGCATGAGAGATGTATTATTATATCAAATTGAAAAACAACATATAATAGAGGTGAAATAGATCATGAAACAAAAAATTCATACACATGTTACAGAATAAGAAACTATGCTAAAATTTCATACCACAAGTATCCCAAAGAAATAGCTGCAACTCTTTCATTAATTTCCTGCCAAATATTGATTACACTAGAGTCTCTGATCAATGCAACAACATCCAACTATGTCCATCCTGTGAAATAAGTCAAGAAATGATAGATATAGACATAAAAAAACTTCTCCCAACCTTAAGGGTCGAATCCATGAGTGGAGAAGCAGTTCCACCAAAAACTAAACTGAAAGCTAGAGTGTAGGGAGGTCAAACTGACTCATCCCCCACTTTTTGGAAACTGATTCATTACATCTCATCAAGAGTTTTCATCTAATGTATTTACCCTAGGTAAGTGTAAAAACATAAAAAGTACATTTAAATCATGAATTAAATTGGTAAAAACACCATTTTCCAAGGTGAAACTGAGAAAACTGAGAAAATTTGCAAATTTTAGGAAACACGGAAAATTGGTAAAAAGCATGGCACCAATGTAAAAAGCGCAATGCCAACTTCAACTCCACTTTTGAATAGATTACCAGTGTCCAAATTAAGCTTAGGATAGTGCATGGGAAAGCCTGTGATGTATAGTTTCCAAAAATGTCCTTTTTTTTTAAATTACTTGATTTGACCCTCCAAAAGGTAATTCTCCCAAGACTAGTCAAAAGCCCAGTGCCAGGCTTGAAAAGAGGGCATAAACATGATATTTTGGATGTTTTTGGTCATTTATCCTCGTCAGAATGTCAAATTTTGGTGTGAAAATACTCAAAATTTGATGTATAAGAACTTATGAATCTAATGGTGGTGGCCATTTGTCATTTGGAGGCTCCTAGAAGAAGCGCAACACACTAGATGTTGCATTTTTGACAAGTGGACTATGTCAAATTTATGGGTTTTTTGAACAAAAAGGCCTCAGAGATGTAGCGATATCTCCATAACCATGAACTTTTTTTCTAAAAATAGAGAGGTTTATTCTATTTGTCATGTTAGGAACAAAAACCCCCTCCAGTTTCCCAATATTATTCTCTTATTGTTCACAATATTCTCTGCAAAACAGTGGCTTAATCAGGACTTTGCACAGGCAAAACAATAGGCTATGAAGTTTTGAATTTATCTCTCATTCTGTAATATATGTGTAAAAATTGAATTATTTTTTTGTACTTTGGTATCTTATAAACACAAACCACCTCCCGTTTCTCCAAATTCATCATTTTTTAGCCACAATATGTTCTGCAAAAATATGTCTAAACATGATATTTCTAGAAAATGTGCCTTCAAGGATTTTTTCAAATTTCCCAAATTTTCTCCAAATTTCCTCAAAATTGCTCCAGACTTGCTTCATGGAGACCTGAGATGGTATTATATGTTATCATGGATGCATATATAATCAAATCCAACTTATCCTTCTCTTTTTTCTTGATTAGGGTTTCCTTTGCACTATGATTTCAAGTAGGGTTTGTTCTGCTCAAGGTCTAGTTTGATGCCTTAGGATTGTCCCTCCTTTGTTGTAGGTCTTATTCTCTTATTCTATGGTGTTTCTCTCTTCATACATGTTGTTTCTCATTAGCTTCATTATGCTTGTTTTTTTTTGAACCCCTAGGGAAAGGGAAGGGAAAGTGGGTAGGATAATAGGATTAGGGAGTTGGGATTAGTGTAGGAAAATTTATGGAATTGGGGAAGTAAGTTAGGGAGCTTAGGGAAGTGGTGGGGGATAGAAACACTTAGGGAGACGGGGTATGGAATTTTATTACAGGGATATAGTGTGGCTTCCTAGGAAAATTGATGCAGGGGCATTAGACACTAGCCAGCAATGTAGGAGTTTTGTCCACATGTTGTGGCTAGGAGGGTTTAGAAACAGTCGAATTGTTACAGCTAGGTGTCAATACCTTAGCTGATTGTATTATTAGACCAGTTAGAGTCATAGAATTTGAATAGCTCAGTTAGTCTAGCTGTTATATTCCAGTTAGTTGAATTATTTTAATTAGGATGTTGATTTCCTAAAACGGTCCTCTCAGAGGAACCGAAGAGTCATATGTTTGTGTATATAATTGTAATCCCTCGAATGTATAGAAGAGAGAGAGAGAGATATATATATATATATTTCTGCAATAAACTCTGTGTATTGAGCAATCGCTTCCAGTTGAATAGAATTCAAGTCCTGTTGATTTCCAAACTGCCTGTATTTATAATTGTGAAGAATTGGTTAACTGCGAGGCAATTTTGTAATGGTAATTTCGTTCTCTGTCCTTGAATTCCATTAATTTATCCGAATAAACCTTGTCAAATCCATGCTACCCACAGGCGGGTCTATGCAAAAGAAGTGTGGCAGTGGACACTGTTTAAATTGGTAGATTTCCCGCTTTATATAGAAATAGAGGTGTTGCTTCGAACTAGAATCGTAGTCTAGACGCGAGTTGAATGAAAAAATGAATAACGTAACCCCACATCTACCCTGGCCAATCACTGTAGCAAAACCGCGAGCGGTTTTGAAAAGTGGCTTACCCATATCGCACCACTTTTGGTGAAAAGGCGGTATTTTCTGAATTGGAGCAATTCCACAGAGCCTTCGACGCGTGGCACTGGACGGAAGTGCAAAACCACCTTTCCGTATTCTCATCACGCGTTAAAATCCGGCGCTGGGAGCCGAACGATATCGACGAGAGCCATCGATCTGGCGCAGGATCATCGGACGGTGGTCGAGCAATGAATATGCAGGGGATTTAACCTAAGGTACGGGCGAACATTTGATTGGCTATTGGACATAGACATGGGCCCGGAGCGAGAGTTCTATTGTAAAGTTTGATTTACAAAGCATGGAGTATTAATATAAATTCGAAGACTAATATAAAGTTTCGAAAGGCATACTTTAAAGGTTCGGGAATATAAATTAAAGTTTAAACACCGTGGATAGTATTATTTATCAAATTCTGCGAATTTGATAATTAATGCAAAGAATTAGACCACGTGGTCCAAGGGAAAAAATTGACAAAGCCACGTCACCGTTGACCAACTCTCCGTAGGTAGACCTTTCAGCGTTGTTGCATCATTTTTGGTATCAGAGCTGTTGTCTGAAGTTTTTATGTTGACATGGCAATCCGAGTTGATAGAGGTGCTAGCAGAAGAAGACATGTTTCCAACGCTGAGGTGTTGGGGATGTTGCAGAGGGTCGAGGCCAGAATAGATGCCATGGAGCGAAGACAGCCCAGAGATCCTGAAGACATAAGCAAACCTGAGACAAAAGAAGCAGAAGAAAATGTTGAAATCCCTCCTGACATGAGGCTCCTTAGAACTATTCTAGGGTCTGCAGTTAAGCCCAGAATTGAAGTGTCAAGCTATGCAGGGGGACTGAATCCAGAAGAACTGGTAGATTGGATTAATGAAATGAACAGATGCTTCAATTATGAAGAAATAAGTGAAGATAAGAAGGTCAAGTTTGCAGTAACAAAGCTGAAAGGACATGCTGCACTTTGGTGGGATGGAGTGCAGGCAGAGAGAAGGAGATTTGGCAAGCAACCTATCAAGAGCTGGACCAGAATGATGGCTAAATTAAAAGGTAAATTTTTGCCTAGTGATTACCAGCTGGCATTGTACAAGCAAATGCAGAACCTGAGATAGAGGTTGCTAACAGTAAAGAAATACACAGAGGAATTCTACAGAGTGAGCATAAGGGTTGGGAAATTTCAAGATACACCTGAGAAGACTGCCAGATATGTGAATGGTCTCAAGCTGGAGATCCAAGATGAGATTGGTCTCCTGTCTCCTAAGACAGTGGAAGAAGCCTACCAGATGGCCTTGAAAGCAGAGGAGAAACTCCTGAGGAAACAGTCTGCCAAGAAGAGAGGTAGTTTCCATGGAAAGGGAAGTCAGGGTGGTAGAGGAAAGCCTGATACACCTAGGGATGGAGCTAATAGTAGCTCACCTTGGAATGCATCTACAGAGGATGATGCAAGGGGAAGAAGGGGTTCTTACAGAGGAAAAGGAAGAGGAGGCAGAGAAAGGGGCAGAGGTAGAGAATTGAGGTGTTATAGATGTCAGCAAGTGGGACACAAGCACTATGAATGTCCAGAGAATGTGGGTGTTGGTCCAAGGAATTTTTTTGTTGCCCAGGCTAGGGAAGAAGCAGAATTAGAAGAAGAAATTCTTCCAGAGAGGGGTGAATCCTTGGTGGTAAATAAGGTCCTGTTGAAGCAAGCCAAAGAGGTCACTGAACCTGCACAAAGGAAGACTTTGTTTAGGAGTATATGCAAAGTCCAAGGGAAATGCTGCTAGCTAGTCATTGATAGTGGCAGCACAGACAATCTGGTTTCCACTGAGGTAATAGAAAAGTTGAAGTTGAAGACAAGGGAGCATCCAACTCCCTACAGGGTGTCCTGGATGCATAAAGGACATCAGCTGGTTGTGAAAGAACAGTGTGAGATAGAGCTGCAAATGGGAAAATACAAAGATAAGGTCATGTGTGATATAATGCCCATGGATGTGTGTCATATACTGCTGGGTAGACCTTGGCAGTTTGACAGAGCAGCAGTGCATGATGGCAAGAATAACACTTACAAGTTCTTCAAGGATAGGGTTCATCATACATTGATACCCATGGAGGAAGGGGAGCCATCCAGCAGAGTGATTGATCCAAAGACCTTGTTGCTGAGCGGGAAGGAATATCTGCAGCAGATAGAAGAGGAAGAGGTAAGCTTTGCTTTAGTTTGCAAGCCTAAAGTAGTTCTTACTTCTACAAAGATTTCTGATTTACCAGTAGAAATCCAAGAGATGTTAGATGATTACTGTGACATTAGAGAAAGTCTGAGTCCATGTGCAGTACCAGCAGTATTGAGCCCAAAGAAAGATGGAGGTTGGAGGATGTGTACTGATTCCAGAGCAATCAATAAGATCACAATCAGGTACAGATTCCCTTTGCCCATATTTGAGGACTTAATGGATTGTTTGAGTGGTGCTAAATATTTCTCAAAGATACATTTGAAGAGTGGATACCATCAGATTAGAATAAGAGAGGGTGATGAGTGGAAAACTGCTTTTAAGACAAATGAAGGACTGTATGAATGGATGGTAATGCCTTTTTGGTTGTCAAATGCACCAAGCACTTTTATGAGACTTATGAATGAAGTATTGAAATAATTCATTGGTAAATTTGTGATAGTGTATCTGGATGATATATTAGTTTTCAGCAGAACTAGAGAAGAACATTTAAGGCATCTTAATCATGTCTTGAAGAAGCTGCACCAAGAGAAAATGCTGATAAATCTGAAGAAATGATCATTCATGAAGGAAGATTTGGTGTATTTGGGGTTTTTTGTTTCTGCAGAAGGATTGAAGATGGACCCAGAAAAGGTTAAGGCAATTGTGGAGTGGCCTTCACCCAGGAATGTCTTTGAGGTAACAAGTTTCCATGGACTTGCTAGTTTTTACAGGAAGTTTATAAGAAACTTCAGTAAGATTAATGCACCCATAATTGAGACAAAATTTTGAAGCAAAAGAAACTTCAAAATTTTGAAGCAAAAGATAACAGAGAAGCCTGTTTTGATTCTACCTGATTTTACTAAACCATTTCAAGTAAAATGTGATGCCAGTGGAGAGGCCATTGGAGCTATGTTGAGTCAGGATGATAGGCCTGTGGCATATTTCAATGAGAAGCTGAATGACACCAGAAGAAAGTATTCCTCTTATGAGAAGGAATTCTATGCAATTGTTCAGGCACTGAAGAAATGGAGACATTATTTGATGTCCAGGGAATTTGTATTATATTCTGACAATCATGCTTTGCAGTATATTGTACAGCAGCCCAAGCTGAAACATAAGCATGCTAAATGGGTTGATTATCTCCAAATTTTTAATTTTTTTTTGAAACATATAAGTGGCCAAGCCAATAAAGTAGTTTATGCTTTGAGTAGGAGGCACATGCTTGTTCAAGAAACAAATTTTGAAGTTGTAGGATTTGATTTTCTCAAGGAATTGTATAAAACAGATCCTGATTTTAAGGAAGCATTTGAGGCATGTATTAACCCTGTCTTAACAGATAGAAGCTAGTGGCTGGATTATTTCCTACAGGAGGACTTACTATTCAGAAGAAGCCAACTGTGTGTACCAAAATGTTCCATGAGAGAAAATTTTATCAAAGAGAAGCATAGTGGGGGACTTGCTGGACACTTTGGTACTGATAAGACTTATGAGCAACTGAGTCACTTTTATTTTTGGCCCAAGATGAGAATGGAAGTGGATAAGTTTATGAAGAATTGCAAGATTTTTCAATGTGCTAAAGGAAGGAGCCAGAATGCAGGATTGTACACTCCCTTGCCTATTCCAGACAGGCCTTGGGACATCGTGAGCATGGATTTTGTTCTAGGATTTCCCAAGACTCAGAGAGGGAATGATGCAGTCTTTTTTGTGGTGGATAGATTCTCCAAAGTGGCACGTTTTATTCCATGTTATAAAACTAGTGATGCCACCCATGTTGCTAACTTATTCTTCAAAGAAGTTGTTAGATTGCATGGGCTGCCCAGGAGTATTGTTTCGGACAGAGACACCAGATTTGTGGGGCACTTTTGGAGGACACTGTGGAAGAAACTTGGTACCAAACTGAGTAGGATTTTTGTCCACATGTTGTGGCTAGGAGGGTTTGGAAACAGTCGAATTGTTACAGCTAGGTGTCAATACCTTAGCTGATTGTATTATTAGACCAGTTAGAGTCGTAGAAGTCGAATATCTCAATTAGTCTAGCTGTTATATTCTAGTTAGTTGAATTATTTTAATTAGGCTGTTTATTTCCTAAAATGGTCCTCTCAGAGGAACCAAAGATTCATATGTTTGTGTATATAATTGTAATCCCTCGGATGTATAGAAGAGAGAGAGAGAGAGAGAGAGAGAGAGAGAGATTTCTGCAATAAACTCTGTGTATCGAGTAATCGCTTCTGGTTGAATAGAATTCAAGTCCTGTTGATTTCCAAATTGCCTGTATTTATAATTGTGAAGAATTGGTTAACTGCGAGGCAATTGTGTAATGGCAATTCCATTCTTTATCCTTGAATTCCCTTAATTTATCCGAATAAACCCTGTCAAATCCATGCTACCCGCAGGCGGGTCTGTGCAGAAGAAGTGTGGTCGTGGACACTGTTTAAATTGGTAGATTTTCCGCTTTATAAATATATAGAGGTGTTTCTTCGAACTAGAACTATAGTCTGGATGCGAGATGAATGAACAAAGGAATAACGTAACCCCGCATCTAACCTGGCCAATCACTGTAGCAAAACCGCGAGCGGTTTTGAAAAGTGGTTTACCCATATCGCACCACTTTTGGTGAAAAGGCGGTATTTTCTGAATTGGAGCGATTCCACAAAGCCTTCGATGCATGGCACCGGACGGAAGTGCAAAACCACCTTTCTGTATTCTCATCGCGCGTTAAAATCCAGTGCTGGGAGCCAAGCGATATCGACGAGAGCCGTCAATCTGGCACTGGATCATCGGACGGTGGTCGAGCAACGAATATGCATGGGATTTAACCTAAGGTACGGGCAAACATTTGATTGGCTATTGGACGTAGAGGTGGGCCCGGAGCAAGAGTTCTATTGTAAAGTTTGATTTACAAAGCGTGGAGTATTAATATAAGTTCGAAGACTAATATAAAGTTTTGAAAGGCATACTTTAAAGGTTCGGGAATATAAATTAAAGTTTAAACACCATGGATAGTATTATTTATCAAATTCTACGAATTTTATAATTAATGCAAAGAATTAGACCATGTGGTCCAAGGGAAAAAATTTACAGAGCCACGTCACCGTTGACCAGCTCTCCGTAGGCAAACCTTTCAGCGTTGTTGCGTCAAAAATGCAGCTTAGGATTAGGGTTTTAGAAAATGGGACTTGGGAATGATAAATAAGGTGATGTAGGGGTAGGGGGAGTGATTCTAGAGTATGGGAAGGGAAAATAGGGTCTAGGGATGACAACCTTGACTTGCAAAGGTGGAGGGTAGGGTTTCATTTCTTAAAAGATGAAATAGTGAGTGAGGAGGGTTTGCATCATAAATTCAAAATCATGAACTAAAAGGAGGTTTGGTGAGGCCAAAATTACTTATAAATGACTGAGAAAACTTTTGATTGATGATTGGAACCCCTGAAAGGAAGCTTGGAGGCCATGGATTCTTACTGGAAAAAGCACAACGCCTCAAGGAGAAGCACAACACCTTCTTGGAAAAGCGCATCTCCTTAAGGAGAAGTGCATCGCCACCTCTGCAAAAACGAAACGCCTTCGTCTAGAAACATTTTGGAGGCCTTCCCAAATTTAAAATTGATCTCATGATAGCTCGTTGGAAATATCTCTTTGTTGGCTAGACAATGGACCTATCAAGAACTGAAAATGATCAATTATAGCCCCTCAAAATTCAGTTATCCCAAGACTAATCAAAAAGTGCAGAATGGGGATGCAAAAATGTAGTGTGATCTTGCAAGCAACTTTTGGAGGCCTTCCTAAACTCCAAATTGTGCTCATGATAGCTAATTGGAAATATATCTCTATCTAGTTAGCATTTGAATGATCAAGAAATTCATTGGGATACTCTAGGTAGGAGAAAATTTGATTTTACCAAGGTCACTCCATACGTGCAACAACTCTCTTGTAGCAACCATATTTTATCATTCCTCAAAACCCATAACACCTATGTAAAACCTGAAGGAGGTTTTGGTTCCTTGGCCTATGATGGACAAAAATCTCTCTCACTTTTGTAAAATTCATCTCTGTTTGATCAGAAACATACTTTGAAGAAAAATTGGCCCTATGTGTGGCAAATGAGTTGTCCCTAGGAATGATTTTTTGAAAAATGATGGAGACATGATTTTTATGAGCTGAAATGACCTCATACTTGCTGATATGACCTTCCTTATGCCTCCTCTACTCAGATGCCTCTGATTCCGTAGCAAACCCTAGCTTAATGGGAGAGGAAATTAGGGTTTCTATAAAAATGATGATTTTGAGGGATAGGTGTGATGGGAAGTGTTTAGGAAGGTATATTAAGGATAGGGGAAGGTGTAAGAGCATCAGGATACAATTTTTGTTGATGATTTAACCATGGAAGTCATGAAACCAAGAAAAATTCCCTAAAAATCCTAGGAGAGGGAAATGAGATTTCCAAGCACAACTGAGAGAAAAATATGGTAAACACAAAGCCACTTACTTAGAAATGATAGTTTGGAACCTGAAATTGTTGAAGATATTTGACTATTACTACTCCTTCAAAAAATGAATGTGATGGTGAAATGACGAATTTTCATGATTTTTACCCTATGACCTAATGATGACACAAGATGGAAGAATGAGCTTAATGATGACCATGATGGCTATGGGACTCTTTCAACGATGAATGACCTGACCATGATTATTTCCATTGACCATGGAGGTGAAAGGAGTAGTAATGATCTAAATACCCTAATCAGTGACCAAATTTTTACATGATGGCCTAAATGGAATGACAAAAATTTCAAAATGGGACCCTAACATGACATGAAAGAGTTAATTTGATCATCGATGGAAGGATGCAGATACTAACACTAACAAGGTCCATCATCATTATTGGTTGTCTCTCTCATGCCTTTTAATGGTTTTCATCATTGACCGGTAATCAGGCATTTTTTACCATGTTCGACACCAACACATTTATTCACATGGCTAGATTCGTACATTGAGTTGATTGAGATTGTGGTGAAGACCCTCAGTCACTTTTGATTTTGATCCAGGTTGTGATGAGTTATTGAATATTCATGATTGTATACATAATCCTATCTATGTGGATGGTTGTGTCCATACCGCAGATCCATTTCTATGATCTTTTTAGAGAGATGATTACGACCATGTCGTGGGTTCATGTGTTATTTGATGCCTAGTGAAAAGTTATGTGATTAGGAATATTCATACCAGAGATGTCATATATTGTAATATTTTTTATTTGGCAGGTTTCCCAGAGGTGGTCTGAGCTCTTTTCCTTAGTTCATAAATCATTTCATCCATTACTAGTTCTGCCTTCATGCTTTAGGGGGCACCTATTACATAGTAATTTGTCACCATGCTCATTTTCCCGTCCCTAATCCTAAAATGCCCTATGACAGATCCTATGCAATTTTTTCACCATCAATAAATATGTTAAGAAATCCCCTGAAGATACAAATAAAACTGCCTTGGAAGATTATTGAAGAAAATTAGTCAGATTCCTAGTTTCATGGGTCAGCACTTTTCTTGGTGCCATGACCACACTGATGTCCTTTTCACAGTTCTGGCTTAGCACTGCTAGCACCCATATTTCTTGGAAAACCACGTTGATCCCTTTATGGTGGTGTTTCCTCAAATTGAGGAGAAGCTTCAACCTCTATAAGCTCAAGGGCAGTGAGTTGGTTGTTATACAATGGTGATAAGGTCAAGCTCTCTGATTTTAGAGCTCTGATCTCATCCATGGGGGTTCATCCCTTAGAAAGTGAGCCCTCCTCCTCCTTTCATGGGCTCCCAACCTCTTCTTCCTTCCTATAAATTCACATCCCTCATTCCCATAACTTTAGAGCTTGGTTGGTCATTTTCAGAATCATTTGAACTCTCATTCCCTTGCATCCTAGCATTGTGATCATGTCTAAGTGTTCGGAAGAAAGAATGCTTTATAGCTTCGGTGAAGGAATCATATTTTCACCAAAGGAGGCCTCCAAAATCAAGGCCTTAGTTGTAAGCTCTCATTTTTGTATTTATCAATAATATCATATGATGTTTTCTTTCTATATTTGTCTAAGTGTTTATTAAAATATTTTGGTACTCCTTGATCTACTAGATAGCTAATGTTTACGATTATTATGTATTGTATCACATTTTTTGTTGCCTTTTGATCATCCACATGTATTTGTGTGCCATTAGTAGCAGGGAGTGGGCCTAAAAGGATCATGGATTAAGGCCATCATCAATGGAATCAAGTGTAGCGTTGGGAAAAAGGTCCTTATGTCTCTTTTCTTGTCGCATTGTAAATGTTAGTTAAGAGAGTTTTGCATTAGAAAGAATCTCGTGTTGCTTGACCCACTATAGGGCTAGAGAGATCACCTCTATCTATAGAGGGGATTTATATTGACAACGTCACCCCACCTCACTCTTGGAGGGATATCTGCTATCATGGAAAATTATTCCTCCAATATAGAGGACAGCCTATCAACCTCTGCAGATGCAGCCTGCTGGCACTATTTCTCCTCTTTGTCCTTATTTTTGAGAGGACACTTAGTGTTGTAGTGGCCTAATTCACCACACCTAAAGCACTTGACCTTAGAAAGGTCCTTATTATTCCTACACTGCTCTTGTTTCCCCTTTGATTCGAGGTCCACATTCTCCTCTTCCTTCACCTGCTTCGTCCCACTACTACTATTGTTTCCACTAATGGTGCTCTTCACCAAATCTCACCTCATCTCCTCCTACTGCAGATCAACCCACATCATGTCCTTCTCTAGTAACTTTTCTCTACCAAAATACTCTAGAAAAAGACCTTCCAGTATTTGGAAACATTTTTGAGAGCTTACCACACCAATTCTGTAAGTTGGGACACTGACCCTACAACTGACAGTTGATCTCGGACATCCTGAAGCCTGGTTAGGAATGGGTATATGTGCTTCCCATGCTGCATATGGATACATCTTAGCTTCTCATACAAATACATATTTCACTACTCAGAAGATCCCTGGTACAATGTAGCGATATCATCCCACATTTGCTTGGTCATGTCCTTGCCACCTATGTATGATACTACATGATCTAAAACCCCATCAAGCATCAATATCTTCGCCTTCGCCATCTCCTTCTTGTAGGCCTTCAACTGATCTATATCTATAGGTAAAATCACCATGTTATCGAAGTAATATTTGATATCATACTCATCCAAAAGGAAGGAATCCCTTGCCTTCCATATTATATAGTTGGATGCACCATCCAACCAATCATGATCTCTCAACCTAGTTGATGCCATATCAACAAAAGAAAGTTGAAATCCTCCTCTTCTCCTCTACGCAACTGTTGCTAGGATCTATGCACTCCATACTAGAGTGAGTAAATCTACTCACAACGACTGCTTCTCTAAAATGAGAAATCAAACTTTTGAAGCTATAAGTCCCATGAGGAAATATTTCCCTCGGTGTGTGCTTTTTCTTCCTCCTAATGCTCATTTTCACTAGAAACTGCTGCAAAATATTGCATCTAGCTGAAGATCTTCTCTACAAGGAAAAATAATGCTGCTCCCTCTACCTTTAGTAATCATTGATCTGAAAAATCTGATTTATCTCTCACTCTCTCAGAGAAAATCGATATTTCCTCAAAAATTGACCCTCCTGGCCAAAGGGACTATGATTCCTCTGGGGTTTCGAGTAGCTTCTTACGCAATGCTACAAAACTCCTCTTCCTTTATACAACTTATCTCTCTAACTTTCTATTTGCGCTCTGACACCATGTGAAAATTCAGATACCCTGAATCCTACTACAGTAACTGATATTGTTTCTTCTATTTCTAAATAAATTAAGAAAATTATTTACTGTGCGCTATGGTAAATATAAAAACAAATGCACTAAATCCTTCACAAAAAAATACGGTGGAAGAAAAATAAATGTTGAAAGAATAGATGCACACACAGAGTATGACACAATTCTTTTTGGACTAAGTCTCCGGAAAAAACCAACTGCAGAAAATCGGTACAACAACTGAGGATTTGATTATTATGTAGTAGTAAATATGAGTACAAAACTATGGATGATTAATCTAGCAATCCAAACAGAGAAATGATTTCCAATGAAACTAGTGATAAATTTTCTCACTTCCACAGGTGATCTGACACTAAGCTTGGCTTAATTTTAGCTGCTCCTTTCTCCCTCTACGCAGTCATTTCATCAACCTACACAGTTACTGCATCCCAAAAGCTCAGAACTGTGTCTCCTCTTATTGTCTTTGTAACTACTGTCTGGAATGATCTTCTTTGCCTCTAGACCCCCTGCTGAAATTCTGGCTCAGAATATCTCCTGCTCCCCAACAAACACAGAATCTACTCACAAAGATCTGTGCTACCTCTTTGTGGCTCACTGCCTCTCTCTAATGTACTCACTGGAACTGGAAATTCTTCCTTTGGCCTTACTATCTCTTCCCCTCTCTCACAGCTTCGAGCTCACTAGCTCTCTCTTCAGCAACTGAATTTTGTTACTCTGGAAATATATCTACTAGTGAAATATAACGATTGGTTTGTCTTCTCCAAGCCACATCATGTTCTTCTTATAATCTTCTGTTGAGATTTTAATGGCCATGACTAAAACTTATTTGATGGCTAAGATTAAATATAACTTGATCCATGTATTTTTCTAGAAGATTATCACCATGAATTAATTAATTCATTTTAATTAATCATATTTCCTAAGTTTAGACTTAGGAAATATTAAAAATTCTCTAATTAATTTAATTAAGTAATCTCTAGGTGGAATTTCCATAAATGATTTATAGGTATTGGAGAATATTTTTATTCTAGTCACTCTACCAAATCTTGTGGCTAGAACACATCCAATGCTACAAAAACTAACACGGATATCAAGTGCTTCGAGTGTTGTGAGTATGGCCACTATGGCACCCAATGTACTCAAAGAAATAAGGACAAGAAGGTGCAACAGGAGCATGTAGTAGCTTCGGCAAAGATTGATGAACTAACCACCAGATTGGACGAGTTTGCATTGATAGCAGCAGTACCTCCAAGTGGAGGATAAGATTTATACCTATGCATATCAAGTTGGATAGGATCCAGTGCAATTGCAACTAGGAGATCAATTAGATGAGTTCCAGATTGTTTTAGCAATACCCTCACCCTTGCTACAGGAGCCTACAGTATTAAGTAGTAGGATTCACTGTTAGCAAAGCTAGCTATAGTAAGATGATTGATAGATAGTTGCAAATCTAGTTGCGTTAGTAGAGTGTTAGTAAATAACAATTAGACAAACAATAGTAGATCTAGTTGCAGTCAGATGATCAAAAGACAATTGCAGAACTAGTTGCAATGACACGGATAGTGAAACTGCAAGATGTAGGTGTAGTTCTAGCCAAAATATTCCTATCACAGATCTACGCAGTCCAGTGTCTAGTACAGGAGGAAAGTGTGAGTTACCAGGTGGGAGAAAATAGATTTCCCATCGGAATATAGAGACTCAGAGGGAGTCTAGCTTCAAAGGGAGCAACCCTATGGAAGCTAAAACTTCAAGATCTGAGGAGATCAGACTCATTATTGTATTAGTTGTAGTAGTAGCAAAAATATGAGTAGGTCAGAGTTTGTACAGTAGCATGGTGGATAATATTATCTTCACAATGATTTCCAGTGACAGGGAATTTGGTCAGCTTGGAGAAGTGGAAAATATCAATCAAACATTAACAGTTCAGGATTGTCTAGGTGCAAGGAGTAGTATTTATGTGGAGAGAGAACACCTTCCTCTCTAAGAGGGAGTGTGTTATCACTCGGATTGAACCTTGGGCTGAAGAAGGCAATTCTGAGGTAACCACAAACCATGCTTAGCCAAGTATCTAGCCCTACTAGGAAAGGAGAGGGCTCTCTCCATAAGGATCACAACCAAGATACATGAGTAAAAATATATTAGGCTAGGTATAGTAGCTTAGGGTTTTGATTTTGATTGTATAGGGTTATGCTGGATCAGAAGGAGCATAAACAGTCAGGGCAATGGAAATTATGTCAAAATTTGCAAAGTGTTCTGTGGGGCAAGGTAGGTACAGTGGTTTAGCACTTTTAGTAATTCGATGGTGGAATGATCAAGAAAGGTGAGGAGCTAGAAAGAGCATGGTGAAATTATAGTTTCTTTCTAAACTGAAGAAATGACAGACTATGAATATTTACCCAAAACATAGCATAGAAATTATGGATTATGTTCATCAAACTTGAAAACATTCACTCAATAGATATGAAATTATGGATGAAATAAAAAAAACATTCTAAAAACTGAGCACAAAAGGAGAAACTGGAACTAAGCACCATACCACACGAATCCCATAAAAATAGCTGCAAATTTGATTAATATTCCTACTCAGAACTGATACAAAGTGTGTCTCTTCAAAAGCCAAGCATCCAACTGAGTCCAACCCTTACAAATGAGAAAGAAGAAGAATATATAGACCTTAAAACCACTCTCCCTAGCCTCATGGAGTCTAATTCATGAGATGAGGATCAGTTTCCACCAAATGCTGAACAAGAATCTGAAGACTAGGAAGACCAAACAACTTGCCTCTAAAAGAGAGGAAACTGATTCATTTGACCTCTAGAGGACTCAAGCTAATGAATTTACCCATAGTAAACTAATATTAATCCTAATTATATTCATATTTACCACTTACATCAGTGAAAAACCCAACTAGTGAGATAAAACTCAAAAAATCCATGAAAAACAGAGAAAACTTTAAAACAGAGAAAATTTGTCCTAAGCATAGTGCTAAGGAGGAAAAAATAGGTCTTCTTTCAGGTCACTTTTGACTGACGTCCTGATGTCCAAATTGAGCTCATGATAGCTCATTGGAAATCCTGTCATGTCTAATTTCCAAATCTTCTTTTTTTTTTCTTATTTGGAGATGATTTGACCCCTCAAAACGGCATTCTCCCAAGATTGCGTCTAAGAGTAGCGTCGTCCTGAAAAAGAGGCAGAAACATGCTTTTTTGGGTGTTTTTGGCCCTTTTTCCTAACCAATTTTGCTCCAAATGCTTAGAAAAATTATAGGAGGCATATAATCATCATTATGAAAACATTGATGTCTTCCTTTTGTCCATTGGATGCCCCAAGAAAAAGCGCAGCGCTAAGGCGCTGCGCTTAGGGCAGATTTTCCTGTGATTTTCAGGAAGCATCCCAAATCCAATGAGTGCATTTGCAGATAGGAAGAAGAGACAAAAAGAGGCTGACATAGAGGCAAAATAGTAGCCTCTAGAGGAAGTATTTATTTTGTCGGGGAAAGACGTGTTTCATTTTCAGAAGCTAGACAAAGGTTTTTGTTAGTGTCCAATAGTCACTGTGATCAAAATTGACTCTTTTCACTGTAATTAGAGTCTTACGGTCAAATTTTTATATTTTCAAATAAAATTTGACATCTATATTGGTTATAAAATGTTCAATTCATTTTCTAAGTGTGATTTTTACTCTCATGTCATGGTCATCAAGGTCAAACCATAATTAGTTTCATGAGTCATTTAGTCACCATAGGTCATTTTTACTTCATTAAGTGTCATTATTTAAAATTTGAAAAGGAAGAATCATGGTTTCATAGGGTTGATAATGAGAGTTTCGTGAGTGTCATAATTTTTCCATTTGTATTCATGTCATCGTCATCCAAAACTAGTAAAGTGTCATAAGAGTTAGCACTTAGGGAATAAATCACTTCATAAAGTCATTTGGTTAAAGTACAAGATGTCACTCAACTAACAAGCCAAAATCAAGATTTTAAGTTATAAAGGGACATCAAATCATTTAAAAAACTTCATTTCATCCTTCCACAAGTTTCAATATCTCCTCTCCATCAATTTGAAGAGTTGCCATAGCCACCAAAACTTCGAATTTTTCCCACCACTTCTCTTTCATCAATTTGCTACATTTTTGGAGGGTGTTGGTGCGCTTTTGATTTTGAGGCCAAAGGGAGAAATAAAAGGTTTAATTGTCATCTCAGTTGCTTCAAAGGCTCCTTTAACAAGTAATTTTTGCCTAAAAAATCCTCTGTGCAGTCATTTTCTTCAGAAAATTGGTCAAATTCTTTCCCTAAGGTTTGTTGCGTTTTCTTGTGTGTTTCCTATTTCAGTGTTATTTTGCTTCAGTTGAGAGATATTATGCTTATTTTTAGGGTCATACATACTTTATCTGACTCATCAAACATTATCCACCATTCCCCTAATCAAATTTCCTTCATTTATCCATTTTCCTTATCAAATCCAGCTTGTTGCTACGTTTTTTTCTCAAGCCTGTGTCTTTCCCCCCCCCCCCATTTATCACTAATTTTGAGAAATTTAACTTTCATTGTGTCTCTAACACCTATCCCTACCTCCCATAATTTTTTCATATTTTTTCATACCGCCCATCTCCTCCATTCCCTTCCCTCAAGTTGTTGTGTTTTTAACCCTCTTTTGCATCTCAAAGTCCCTTGCCCTCTCTTGTTTGAAACTATGGTTTTCTATAAAAAGTGAAACAAAAAAACATGGTGAATACCAGTGAAAGAAGGAGGTATAAGGGAGGAGAGATCTCAATATATGAGCCAACTCATATGCAAGAGGGAAATGCATCAGAATTTATTAGAAGATCATTTGAGTAGGTAGGCTACCTAGGGTTTTGTTTAACGAGAAAGAGGTAGGCTATCATCATGATTTAACAAGCCTCTTTGCCATCAATTTTAGGAAATATCAGGCCATTACAACAAGGATCAATTTTCCAATGTTAGAAAAGGATAAAAAATGATGTTTTTTTAGGTCTCACCACCCTACGTTTTCACCTTTTGCTGCACATAGGGACAATTTTACTTAAAAATCCATTTATGAAGTTATGGAGATGAATTTTAAAAAATTGAAAGAGGTATTTGTCAATAATATACCAAATAAAAAAATATCCTTCATTTTATGCACATGTGTTATTATTTGGGATCTATTTAGCAAAGTGTGAAGCCAATTTTTCAGAAAATCAAATTCTCCTATTTAATTGCATGTTTTAGTCATTATTTTGTGGCACGGATTCTGAGAATATGGGAACAAATTTCAAAAAACTGAGAGAGATTGTTATTAAAAAAAACCTTATCTACAACCCTCTCCCAGTTTTTTAAAACTTTTTATGGTTAAAGAGATATCACTCCATCTTGGACCACTATTGTTACAAAAAATAAGGAAAAAAAAGAATCCTATAGAAACACAACAAGTAGTTGTTGTACTTTTTCTCATAGGGTGAAAATCTAAAAATTCAAGTATGGTTGGATAGCTAATGACTTAAGGTTGTCATAAAAAACACTTTTGGATGCTTTTAAAGTCATAATTTTGAATAAAATGATCAAATACTATCTTTTTTACACCTTTCTGCCACATTTTCCGAAATTCACTGTGTTTCTGGATACTTGCTCTTAAAATCAATTTTAAGGGGGATAAAATGATGAGTTTGGATGAATTAAGGGTCCCAGGGAATATTATACCTCCTAATAATTATTCATCAACCTTCATCATCATTCATAACCCCTTCTAAGTCATCTAAAAACCAATCCCAAGTTGTTTTGTTTCTGCTAAAAAATTTGTTGTGTTTCTCAGAAAGTTTATTGTGTTTCTGGGTTTGAAGGTTTTTCATTATACATAGAGGTCAAAGATAAAATTTGGTCGATGTAAAACCTAGCTCATGAGTTATCTGATGATTAATAGGTTTATTAATGGTCATATTTTTAAATAATCTTATGATTAATGCCTTGAGAGATAAGCTCAATTAGTTAGCTAAAAAGGGGGAAGTTGTTTCTAACTTCTCTAGGATTAGGCAATGAGCCATTAGGTTCATTAATTAGTTGCTATGGATCAAGATTCGAACCCTAGAGGTGGAATATTGTTTTTTTTCTATATGTACTTAGAATAAGGTAAATGAGAGGGTTGGATACTTGAAGTTCACACACTTTTGGAACTTGTGTACTTAACTCTTTGCAGAAATAATATACATGTAGTTGTAGCTATTTTTATGGGATTTTTGTGATGTGGTTAGTGACAAAGTTTTTCTCCATTTTTCCATATGAATTTGATGATTAAGTCATTCTAGTAGCCATCTATGTTCTTCTTGTGTTAGTGTCATAAGTTTTAAACATGATGCATTGCCTCATATGCTTTGTTTTGTCTGAGATTTTCATATAAATGTTTTATCTTCTAAATAAATGAATTCATACATGTATGCTCATTTTACTCATTCTACATGATTTCCTCCTCACCACACTACAATGAAAGCTCATTTGTGTCACTTATTACACCTACCTCGCCTCATTCTCTATGTAATCAAATTATTTTCACTGCTGCATAATCATAAAACCCTCATCTGTTGCACTGGTTTTCCCAAGTTTGGGTTTTCTACAGACTTTTGTAAAAAAATAATTGTGTAAATTTCATGTGTGTGTGTGCTAGCATTTATTCTAGTGTTTATTCTTCTGCTGTTTTTATTTGTGAAGGTTGCAATGTATTTATATCGATATTTTTCGTATAAATTGTTAAATAGAATTAACAATTAGAAGAAATAATATCAGTTGTTGCAATAGGATTCCAATTTTTGGAATTTTCACATGGTATCAAAGCGTAGACAATCAGCTAGAGATCTCATTAGTGAAGAAAGAAGGATTTTTCATTTTTCAATGTGGGAAGCAGATCAAAACACCAGTAGGAAGCACAATCAATTTACCAAGAGGTCGAGTCACTTGAGGTGAACCGATTTTTTTGAGATAACGACAAAAATATTTGATCTCTCTAGATCAAGTAGCTCTAGAGGTAGAGGGATCAACCCAGTAATTTCACAGAGCATATTTCTAGCTAGACACAGTAGTTTTGCAGTAAGTTTCTAGAGAATATCTAACATCAGGTGGAAGGAAAAAGAGCACACACTGAGGGAAAATTTTCCTCTGGGAAATTCTAGTCTCAAGAAGTTTGATTTCCCTTGAAAATTAGTATTTGTTGTGAGAATATTCTCTCACTCCATAAGGGAGTGCAAATGACTGAGCAAAAATTGAGAAGAAGGGAAGAGGATGTTTTCGGCAATTCGTTGAGATTAGCACTCTTGGGTTTTGTGATTAGGACAGTTTGGATGGGGACTCCAACTACATCATTTGGAAGGCAAGGATTTCATTCATTTTGAACGAGTTTGGCCTAAAAACGTATATTGATGTAATGGTAGTGTTTCCCACGGTTGTGGATTAGCTAAAGGAGTACAAAATGGAGTTATCACATGCAAAGAGATTGGTCCTAGATGGATTCAGAGATCATGTGGTCTTACATATCACTAGAAAAGATATTGAAAAGTATATGTGGGATGCTTTAGCCACAGTATATCAGGGTACTTCTGAAGAGTGGAATGTGTATCTTGAGGAGAAGCTAATATGCATCCAGATGCAGAAACGTGAAGGTATATACCCTTTCCTCACCAGGATTCAGGACATTCAAGATCAATTTTTGGTTGGTGGGGAAGCGCCTAAAGCTTCAGAGCTAGTACGGTTAGCACTAAATAGTGTCACATAGGATTGGAAAGTAATTTTCCAAAGTATATTGGGTAGAGACACACTACCAGGATGGTAAAAAATGTGGGTTGACTTGCAGCAGGAGGAGATGAGGCATGCTCTTTTGAAGAGCTCCACCAGTAGCAACAGTCACTTGTCGGAGAGAGAGATAGTGAAATCGAAGTAGATTAAGGAAGAGGAGAATGTGGCCCTTTCATCTAAGGGTCCTAGTCAGGGACAGGGGGAACAGACGAAAAAGAAGAAGGACCTACCAAAGGTCAAGTGCTTCAGGTATGGTGATCTAGGACACTACAATTGTAACATCCCTCATAAAAAATCATGTAAAAATATATAAGACCGCAGTGATGGGACACATATTCCAAGATGAATGGTGGGAAAAACATCCCATAGGGTGTTCATTTTGGTTTTTATGGATAAATGAGATTGGAAAATTCAATGGCTAAGTCTTTGGAAAGGAATGAGAGATTTATTGGCATTTATTTATGAAAATAACAGAGGTGAAAGGTCACAAGTTGCACGTGAGTATTAAAATGAAGGAAAATAAAGGAAAATGAAGAAAATAGAGGCCTCATTAATAAAAAGGATTTTGAGGATCAGTTGGTAAGATTTTGTCAGTGCATTTTTGGAGCTCTCATTCTATCTCTCTCTCTCTCTCTCTCTCTCTCTCATACTCTTGGACACTTAGAGTTTTCTTGGAGCACTCATGGAAAGTGTGGATACTTGGTGATTTGGAGAAAGAAGGCAAAGGAAGAGCAGGAAAGTGCAACTGATCATCAAGATCAACTGCTACAATGTGTTTTGATTATAGGTACTGAGTTGCATGTATGTTTTCCTCACTAGTTTTGGCATGCACAGTAGTATGCATGTGAATTTTCCTAGTCGTGCCATTTCTAGGATAGACATGGTGTTGTCAGTTTATTTCCATTTATTTTTTTCTAGTTGTTTCTCATGATTCCTTAGCTGTGGGTTGAGTTATTAGTTCCTGGAAGCCTTGGTTGGACAAACACTCTATAATCTTGCTAGAAAAATGTGGGTTGAGTTACTAGTCTCAAAATCCTCGATTGGAAAAATCCTTTGGCAGCCCTAGGTGGGTTAAGTTACTAGTTCTGGAAGCCCTATAATATTTGGGGTTGAGTTACTAGTCCTGGAAGCCCTGGTTGCAAAAAATACTTTGGAGCCCTGGAACAACTTGGATAGAGACCAATCCATGATGGTTGTGATGTCCAACCATGAGGTGGAATCATTGGTTGGGGGTTGAGGCAGTTTGGCCTCTAGAAGCCCTAGATTGAGTGTGATTGATGTGTTTGATGGGATCTTACATTCATGCTTGGAATATGGCACGGGGACGATTGGCTAAAGCGAGACTTGGCTCAACCAATATATGGTAAGGTGGAACATGGAAGTCCCATCTCCGGTTGGTTTTTACATTCAGTAATGAAGAGCTCATTCCTTTGGTATTTGGTATGAAAATGTATTGATTTATATGTGGATTATATTGTTGTTGTCTCCATTGTATTTATGTTGTTATTATGTTGGTTATGAGCATGTATCTTTACAGTGATGATGTATGGATTTCCCCATGTTTTTACTTGTAAATGAATACAACGTGTATGTATGGTCAAATAGATTGTATTGTAGTTGATGATGTACGAGATCAATGCTTCTCAGCGATTCTCAAATAGGTATGAGACCCCTATGCTCCGTTTTGTTGTGTATACATGTATCTTTCATGTTTATGACATGTTTGAAATTTTTTTTGTCATGGCTAGGAGGGGTCTAGATTATTTCTTCATGATGTGATTGCTACCTTATCATTGTCCTGTTGTTATTTATCATCTCTGAAATATTCATGAAGTTTTGGGAAAACATTGGGTTTTGGCCCTTAAAAGTTGGCTCAAATCCAGAGAAGGCACAGAACTGAATTTTTGGGGCCCTGGACACTGGCATGCAGTTTTATTCTTGGGGATATATCCTCCTGGTCACTGGCATGCAGTGTTATGCCTGTGGGTATGGCTCAAAGAGGTAAAAATGTAAGTTTCACCTAGGGGTAAGAGTCCTGAATAGTTGGGTTACCTCCTGGGGGTGTTTTTATTGTTGTACAATGTCTGTATGTTTTGTTTTTGTTGGTTCCACTTACTTAAGGTCACCTAGGAGGTGAATCTAATTATAGTAGCTTCTCATCACATGTTTACCTCGATTGGTTAGTTACATGGGTAGATGTGGGAAGAGGGTGTTACAACAGTACAAAGTGTCCTCTCAGGAAGAATGAAAAGGAGGAGAAGAAAACAACTTCTGCAAATATTGATATGCTTTCCTCTAGACTAGAGGAATACTTCACGATGTTCATCGACATACCTCCAAGAGTGAGGTGGAGCGACTTGGTTTTTTATCCCCAGAGTGCTACAGATGGGAAGGGTCCTTAAGAATTCCACCTCTTAGATCAGTACCTCGCTACAGGGGCCCACAATATTCAGTAGCCAGATGGACTAGTGCTAGTTGATGTAGTCATATGACAGAGTGATAGTTGCAGGTACTAGTAGGAGTCAATGTTGAGGAGCGCAGTGTAGATTTGGAAGTAGTGTAGTTGGCACAATGAAGAGTCAACATCAATGCACAGTCTTTAGTAGAAAATGAAGAGGCTAGTAACAATCAATAATCAGGTGACAGATGCATCATACTGAACATAGTTGGTTCATTATTTCATATACTTCTCAGATGCAGATGTTTTAGTTGCAACAACAATAGATGAGAGGGAGTTGTAGTGAAAATGCAGTGTTGGCAGTAGTTCAGTAGGTTCAACAGTAACACAGATGCAACACATATCATAGTTTCATAGTGGTTGGTGGGTAAAAGTATCCAAATATCAGCAACATGACAATAGATGGTGCATAGACAAGGTGTTTTGGCAGCAGGTGCAGCATTAGAACACATTACTCTCTAAGAGGGAGTGTTAATTTTTATATCATCGGATGTGTTCTAGCAACGAAATTTTGTGGAGAAGTTATAATATATGACATATCCAAAACTCAGAAAAAATTTCTCAAAATTCCATCTACAAATGACTTAATTAGATTATTAGCTAATTTTTAAATATTTCCTAAGTCTAAACTTAGGGAATATCGTTAATTAATCATAATTAATTAATTCAATGTGTGAATGATATAGAAACTCACACAGATCTACTTCAAGTTAATCCTATCCATTGATTAAGTTTTAATCTTGATCGTTGGAGTCCTAATAGAGGATTATAAGAAGAATGTGATGGGCACTTGGAGAAATCACTTGAGAGGTTTTATTTCATGAGAAAATCGATTCCCAAAGTAGCAGCAGTCAGTTGCCAGAGAGAGAGCTAGTGAGATCGAAGCAGTGAGGAAGAGGGGTAGAGACAATGAAGTTGGAGGAAGGATTCCAGATTCAGTGAGTGGATTTGCAGAGAGGGAAAACAGCCACAAAGAGGCTAACACAATAGCCTCTAGAGGTAGCTTCAATTCTACTAGGGAAAGATGAGTTTCAGTGCCAAAAACTGGATAGAGGTTCCAGAGGCAAGGAGAGACATTTTCCCAAACAATAACAGACCAGATAACTTGAGGAGAAGTTGGTTCAAACTGCGTACAGAAGGGACTGCGCTAGTGTGATGCAGTAGCTTCACAGAGTCAGTTTGGATGGCTCACCTGGAGCTGAGGTCAAACCCCATATTTTCCTGTGAAGTGACAAAATTTCCCCACTAGATTTTTATTGCCATAATTTCTCTGTAGTATTTCTAGTTTTTGCATCCATTTGTATTCAGATTATTTTCACTACAACTTAATAATAAACACTCATTTTTTGCACCAATTTTCCCAAGTTGGGTTTTTCCGGGGACTTTTGTCAAAAATTAATTGTGTGAATATTATGTGTATTTGCTAGCATTTCCTCTAGTGTTTATTCTTCCGTAGTTCAACATTTGTGAAATTTGTAGTGTATTTATTTTGATATTTTTCATAGTAAGAAAAAAATAAATTTTTAAATATAATTAAAAATTAGAAAAAATAATATCAATTGCTGCAATAGGATTCCGGTTTTCAAAATTTTCACATAGTTCATTCTTTAAACTTGCTACTTGACCAATGTTATTGATAGTGAATAGCTTTGATAAGGCCTCCTACATTTCTTGAGCAGAGTCTATGTTCGATATATATGGGACAAGAATGTCCTTTATGCCTTCTACCATTAATGTCATAGTCAATATCTCTGACTCTCTAAAATTCACCTTATTTGCATCACTAGATTCTTGAGTAGGTTTATTTACTTTTCCTCTACCCAAATCCAATACTTTTTTCTTTTCAAGAATAAGGTCAAACATCTTCTTCCACGACCTGTAATTTAATGCTCCTTCTAATTTTTTTTCCTCGTTTATTGTATTAGACATTTTCCTTGAATATAGTAAGCTTCTTCCCTTATAAGGTCTCCTTTTTTTATTCCCTAATCAACTTCTTCAGATTCCTTTAAAAGCCACCTTTTTCCTCCTTTTTCACCAACGCTCTGATACCATGTTAGAAAATCATAAAGGAAAAAATATTTTCTTATACTTGATAATTAATTGTGATATTCTTGTATTCTTATTAAGTTTCTTATGTTCTTCTTTTATCTTAGTTCATCAAGAAATTACCAAAAATAGTAGCACAAATATCAAGGACACTATATATAAGCAAAAAACCAGGGAAAAACCCCAATCTTGGGGAAATATCGATCAACAGCTCTTCCTTCAATAGTTTTCCTGAGATAATCCAAGACCCTTGAATTAGACATAGACTTCCTCCACACCAATTCATCCCTTTCCTTCTTTTGGAGATGATCATTTTTCACTTCAACCTAGATGCAACAAAAACAACAAATTTGATATAGAAATATCTTTGACCTAGTAATTTCAAACTAAATGCAATATTTTTTATCTTGAAGCAACACTTCCTCTTGAAGCAACAACAACTGGCAGTAGCAACTTCGATCTAGCAGCAGAAAATTTGACTTGGCAACAACTGGCAGCAACAACTTCAACTTAGACAAAGAGACTTCAATCTTATAGAGGATCCCACATAGGAGAGAGATAGACAACCCAAAACTTCGATTTTGTCCTTATCTTCCTTATTTTCCAACTTCACACTCCTTTTAGCCTTCTTATTCAACTTCACACTTTTTCCAGCTCTTTCTTAGATATCAAACGTGTGTGAGTGAGTGAGATCCAAATTAATTTGAACTACTTCGATATATAGGTTTCTGGAGAGGTCAAATTTCCCAGATTGAGGTCGACCATATCTCCTTGAGGTCTATTTTGTGCGGAGATGAAATAACTCATTTTTGACTAAAAAATAATCATTTTTACATTATTCAAAAGCCCAAGAAGGGTCTCTTTAAATGTACAATGACTCTATTGACAGAATAAATCTTATAATTCCTCAATGGGGGCTTTGACCTAAAACATGATGACCCAAGCATGAAACCCATGCTTTAATAAGTCATTTTAACAATAATAGAAATTATCTTTTTCATTATTTTGAAAAGTACATTACATAATGACTCAAATACAATTATGAAGATCGGACCTAGTTACATTCTTCAACATATGATTGGGGGGGCATGGAACACCCCATGCTTGCATAAACACATGATGAACAGAGATGGCTTTAAATTTGCAGCATGTGGAGGAGTTGGGTTGTATGAGGGTATACACAGGAGCGGGTTGTTTGTGCCTCAACGGTGTTGGAAAATGAAATGTGGAAATTATTCATTCATATTTTCTTAATCTTCATAATTTTTTGTGAAATTTACTTATCTTCTTGTGTTTTCTTTATTGGATCTCAAGACCAAACAATTATCAAGAGAAAAATAGTAAAGATAATGGACACATAAATTAGTCTCCAAGCCATGGAAAAACCCATCCAACGGGAAAACCCAAAAAATCTCTTCTCTTCTTATAGAATTTACTTCAAATGAGAAAACCAAGAGCCAAACCTTAAGACAAAAGCCTCCTCCCAACACCAAGTTGGTCCTTCAAAAATACCTTCCAATTAGGTCAAATTCAAACCAAGTCAACCAGAGAAAAATCCTTCCAAAACTGCACCAAACTCAAAATTTGCCCCCCTAGATACAAAATTTCGAACCGGAAGTAGTTCTACAACTTTGACCCCTATAGTAGCACAATTACTTCGCACGTGTGAGAGAAATCTAGGGAAAAACTTCGATTTTCCTTCTAGCTTCTAGTTTTTACTTCCTTCTTTCTTTCCTTTTTTGTCCTTCTTCTTGATCTTCACGCTTCAGATCGAGCTCCTTGATTGCAGATCAAATTGGTCAGAAAATGAGGTTGAACAAATTTTATTTATACTCTTTTATCTGGGTCGAATACCCCTTTCTGGGCCAACTTGTCTCTGTCAGGGCCGACCTGATATATGAGGCTTATTTTAACCTTTTTGACTTAAAATAAATTCTTTTACAAGGCACAACTTGCCCAAAAGGGTCTTATAATCATGATGTTGATTCTCTTGACTCGTGACAATCATCCTATGACCTAAAAAAACCCTAGAAACATGAATAACATGTTTTTACCTAGAAGACCATCAATAAGAAGCATGAAACTCATGCTTTAAAATAATAAATTTTATTTCTTCTTTTATTTTTTACATAAGATATAATATTAAAATATGTAAAATAATAATTATGAAGACCGAAGCTAGTTACATTTTTTTAACACTCTGTCTTAACTAGGAAGGTATTCATAATTGTCCAACTACTACAACATCATTCTTAAACTGAAGAGTTTTTTTAAGAAGAGTCAGATTGATAAGTCAATTTTCAACATTAAAATTATAACCAACATTGTATTTGAGGCCTAACTAGACAAGATCAACTTCATTTGAGAGCATTATGTTGGAAGGATTTACGTGAGATACCACACTCCCTCTAAGGCCACTCCCCCTCTAAGGATTATTATCTTTGATTTTTAACCCTTAACTCTCAAAGAATATTAGTCTTCTTCAACCACTCGTATCTTGGATACATGTCTTATCCTCAAAGAGTGTTGGCAACTTTCCTTTCTTAGATTATATATCCTTAAGGAAACCACAAATTCTTATCAAATCCTCCACCATTCTCTCTCCATGGCCTTCACTTAGAATTATGGTTGTTATTCATGTTCGAGTGCATGAAACATAAATAAAGATAATTTACATGTGATGTTTTTATCATCATTTCCTCTCAACCAAAGAAGAGATCCCTATTCATACTTGGAATAGATTATTTCTCCTTCACAAATATCAAGAGAATTCATACTTCTTTTAAGGCATATAGGAGATCCTTTCACTTCCTTTCAATTGGGAATTCATAAAAAAACTCTCTAACTTGTTTCCATAAGAGTACCAACTAATTTTTCTTTATGGAGATAGTTGCATGGCTTCTTCCTTCCCCATTAGAGAAATTTTGAGGTCTAAAATGGGTCTACTAAGAAAAATGTACATCCAAAATCAAATTTATAAGAACCAATAGGATACAAGATGATGATGTCAACCATGGGGGATGATTCACCATTTTGGGGTAAAAAAGTAAAAAGATAAAAAATAAAATAAAATAATAAAACTACTTTTTCAACTTGTATTTTAAACTTATATCCCTAAAGGTTTACTCAAATTTCGAGCAGGTGTATTCATTGGATGCAAAATTTAATTCCTCATCCAAGTAGTACCCATGTTTCATACTTTCGATGGACCCTGCCACATGAAAAATGATAAATACATGAAAAACGTGATTGCAATCATGTTTTTTCATGTATTAATCATGTTTTTTCATGTATTTCTCATTTTTCATGTAGCAGGTGTTTCGGGAAATGTTACCCTAAAGGACATGGGTTGATGAACCTTCACAGATCAGGGACATTTCATTACAATAAGGACTCATCTAACCAAATTTAATGCTAATAACTAGAATCTACAGGTTGCAGACCTTACCCGGATATCCCTCGGTTGAAGTAAATCCCGCGGGGTGCAAACCCCCTGTAACACTTTGTCTCCGTAATCTGTAAATTAGCAAAGAACAAACACAAAATCCTAGTTGTACAACATATATATGTTCTATATGTTAGTGAAAATCATGCATAATCTCATAGAAACAATATTAAAGGAGTAATTTATGATCATTACACATGTATAAAATATTATTGACACGCAAACATCAGGAACAAGATGGTACTTCTGTTATTAATGACATGTATAGTAAAAAAATGTGGAGAGATCACCTAAAATATTCCACCGCCTTCAAGCATACCATCCTCTAGATCCATCCAGCCCTAGCCTCTCAAGATTTATTCCAAGAATAGTGCACAATGGATGTCACATAGGGTGGTGAGCATCTCAAGGAAATAAGGGTTTCCTACAAATATCTGGGAAGTGCAGGAGGTAGGGGAATATATCAGACTTGGATAGGACTCCAACAACATATAATATCTATATTTCTCTCTCTCTCTTCCTCCCTTAGGGCATTCCCTTGAGGGGCTTTTATACTCCCTCAAATTAGTTTTTGCTGTTGGGAACAATTAGGCCACGGGATGGGGTGGTTAAGTTACTGGAACAACAGTAAACCTGGCCTCTAAAATAGGGATAATATATATTTTTTAATGTTTAAAATGTCATACGCGATTCTCTATGTATGGGCTCACGTATATACACGGAAAATTCTGGGCAAAGTCGCGTATGGGTTTAAGATACTATTTTTTGAGAAATATGTCCAATTCTGAAGGGAAGGGTTGCCCAAGGCCAATGTATAAGTCATCAAGTATAAGCTGGTGATAAATGATGCTATAACAGCAGGGTCCATAGAAAGTGTGCAACATGGGTACTCATTGGATGATATATCAAATTCTACATCCAAAGAGTGTTTTCGCTTGAAATTTGAGTAAACCCATAGGGAGATAAGTTGAAAATACAAGTTGAAAAAGTAGTTTTTTTTTCCCTCTAAAATATGATGATGTAATCTAATATTATTTTATGATTTCCACTATTATTTTATAATTTCCTTAGGAAGCCCATTTTAGACCTCAAAGTTCCCCTAATGCTGGACCCTGGTGTCTTTGGAGTTATCCTCTTCCTTCAATCTTGTGACAAGATTCAAATAATTATATATCACTTTCATTTTTTTTTGTTAATTCTTGCCAAACTTCAAGTCAATCATAGCTCCCTCTAAAAGTGATCTTCATTTTATGAATTTGAACTTAAATAACGCTTGCCATCATTAACCACTCAATATCTTGAGGGATTGGCCATATTGTGTCGTCAAGTGGAAAAGAGTTTTTTCATTTAAATATTGTTGTTCCACTAACCCAATAAAAACATTTATATGTTAAAGTCTTTGAGAAGTCAATATGGCGATATCCCGATAGCACATGTTTCTAATGTTGGGGAGTTTAGGTATAATTCCTAGTGCTACAATTTAAAAACTTCATGATTTTGCATGGATTTTGATACTAAGTGATAAATAGTGCGGAGTGAGAATTAAACACATCAACATTGTTGGAGATGGAAGTTAAGCATTGTACCAATTACTAGTTAAAGTGAGGAGATGGTGATGTTGAAACACATTGAAAGAGATGAGGGTTATATCTTATATGTATATATCGGGATATCAGAGTATTAGCAATTTTTTACAAATATTCATTTCCTAGAAAACTCGATATGCAAATATTCAGTAAATTGTGATTAGTTAATGAATTTATTAAGGTTAGGATTATAAATAATTGCTACTAAATATTAATTTGTTTTCAGTTAAAATCATTGTTTTTATTTGTAAAATGTAGTTAAACCAATTTTAACAGTTTTCATGTTTTATTTGAAATTCAAATAAAATTTCATGTTTTATTTGCATTTTTAGTTATGGAAAAGATGGAGTAATCCTATGTTTTTGTTATTTTAATTTATTAGAGTGGTGATTGGATTAGGAGAAAGAAAACTTGTGCTATTTTTAAGCTTTATTTTGGAATTTTGGTAATGAGGGTCAGATCATCTAGAAAATAAGGACTTGTGCACTATTTTCAAGATGGTTAATGAAGGATTGAAGACCTAAAGAGGGATTGGCATATGGAGTGAGGCTTGTTTACTATTATTTATTTTTCATCTGGTGAATCAAATATTGAATTTTGTACACTATTATTTCAATTTACTAAAGGATTCAAAAGCCGATGATTAGTGAAAAGATATTCACGATAATGGTGTATGGACTATTCTGGAACTTTGTTGTAGATTTATTATAATACTCATTTCTGAGATTTGGAACTATTTTTGATAATTAATAATTATTCCATTTATTTTCTCTAATTATATTAGATTTTAACATGTTAATGTAATCCTCAATAATATAGATGTACATTGTATTTAATAATTGTCGAAGCAATGAACTATTCCTTGCCTAAATCAATTTACTTTCTTGTCAACATCTAATATTTAATTTATTTATGCTCCCAATTAGGATATTATGAACTAATTCTTTATCCAAATTGGGATAGTTAGACATAGGATAAAAAGGATATATAGATAGATTATTTCTTTTTATTTCTTTTTCATAGATTATATTACATTAATCAACCATATTTTAGCAATAGTTAACCATGGTAGAATAAGCTAAACTATTTTCAAACATGGTCGAATAAGTTGAAACATGGTCAAACATTGTCAACAAGTTCAACCATGGTTAAATAAGCTAAACCATGTTCATCCATGGTTAGCCATAGTCAACCATTAACAATATGGTTCACCATGCTCAATTGCTATTTTACCCTATAAAACTATGGTCAACATGGACTACCATGGTTGCCTACAGTCAACCAAGGTCAAACATCATCAAATCAAATTCAACCATGGTTTTCATGGCCAAACATGGTCAACCATAACTTGCCTAGATTCAACTAAGATGAATCATGGGAAAAATGTTAAAACCTTGGTCAACCATCTTTAACATGGTCAACATGTCCAACTATAGTTAACCATGGGAAATGATGGCGAACCATTTTCACCCATGCTCAACATGGTGAACCGTGCTCAACCACAATCAACCATAGGCAAGATGGTCAACTATAGTCAATTATAATATACCACATTAGACTTTATTTTAATGTAGACAACCATGGTGACCGATAGTCAACCATTTCTTGACAAAAATTCACCATTCTCAACCATAAATTTACCATATTTAACCATAGTAAACCACAGTCGACTATAGTCAACCATAGTGTATTAATTGTCTCCACACATGTCATTTGTCGAATAGCACAACCATATTAATAAAATGGTTGATATATGTCGATTGACATCATTTTCCACCTTCTATACATTAATTAGTGCCATTAATTTTAAAATGTGGAAAACAAAAATGTTCAGTGTATATCAACCACTTTATTAATGCGGTTGTGTTATCCAAGTAAATTAAATAAAATGACTTTGTATAATAATAATAATAATAATCTAATTTTACGGTCACGACCAAGCCATACACCAAATTGGTGTATGAGACCCCCGTGTTTGGGACAACATACTTGCCTTTCCACAATTATTTGACTGCCAAATTCTACAAAGGTATACATATTGTACCCCCATCTAGACTTGAACCTATGAACTCTTATGAGGAAACACATGTTCTTAACCACTAAGCCCACTCAAACTATATGTATCAGAATTATAATGAAATTTTATTTTTATAAGTTTAAAATTGGTTAGGAATGTTATTTTTATGAGGCATACTCACTTTTACTTGTACTTATGATTTATGGTCTTATGTGCATAGCAAAGTAATGAACCAAGTGAGGGCTAGGATGATGTGGTAGTTCATAAAGGTGAAATTTTTTCATGATTTTGGAAGCTAGAGTGGATTAAAGGAGATACTCTTACTCCATTCAAGATGATCTCTTAGGTCAGTAAAGTTATCTGCTACCATGTTTGATGATCTTAATGTGCATTGCATATAACACAAGATACGAGGGATCTCCTTGAGAGGATAGGATGGCCTCTTATTGGTCATGAAGTTGGAAATGAAAAAAAAAAACAAAAAATTCACATTGGAATAATAACATATTCAATTTTCTATAATGGTATGATGGTTTAGGCAAGGTGATGCATTAGATATAAAACCTGACATTTATAGTATTTTTTTATTGGAAATTGTTAACCTAATGATATGATATGAATGAGATAGATTCATGATAATTGTTAGAGATATGAATAGCTTATTGGTATACATTTCTCCCAAGTAAAATAAATAACACATTAGATATATCCCAAAATTATAAACAATAGTTTCAATAATATAATATGTACATATATAAAATCATATAGATGATATTGGAAATTTACATTTATTTTTATTCCCAATTTTATTCTAGATATATATTCAAATCTATAATTATAGACTTACTTTGAGGATTTATTCTAGTATTATCTTCCATATCTACAATTTCATCATGGTTCTCCTTTGGAAAATAACTCAAATCCAAGTCACATGTTCAAATTCTTACACCAACATTTCTCATAGTAAACTTACACAGGGATTTCTATCCTACTTCATAACCTCCCAAGTTTTGAAGACATGATAAAATATTATCATCGAGAAATTGAGAAGGTCCCTTCTAAGTAGGTAAGAAATGATGGACACTTTAGTTTATAGCTTAGGATATATATATATATATATATATATATATATATATATATTCATGGATATTCCACTAGAATATATCATCGTAATAGATCTCATAAATTACTAAAATCTATAATATTAATTTTTCCTTAGATTCCAAATATTTTAATTTTTTAAATTTTCCTACTTAATTAATTAAAGTAGTTGAAATGTAAGAAATAGAAAATAAAAAGAAATACACTCGCCATCTAGAATAAACACAAATATTCTCCCTTGGAAACCCTTATGGAGAAAACCCATCTAGAAGGTGAGGTAGCTCTACTCTATGAAATAGGTACTTTCTATGGAGTTACCTGAGGCCTGTGGCATATAAGGTTGCTACAAAACATTAACACCTTCTGTTATGCTCTCTATTTCCCCACCCCTAGTTTCTATACTCAATATAGAACAAAATAGAGTAGCATAGAATGGAACCCCTACTCCTAGTGGCCTGGTATATAACATAGTCGAATAGCTAATTAGGGGTAAGGTTTGACTCTCTCAACCCTTAACTAGACTTATAGGTTTTAACCTTCTAGATTCTTATTCATATTCCACACATAGCTAGTCCCATATCCATGGGTAATGGGGGTTTACATGGCATCCAGTCATACCATGGTGGTCAAACATAGAAGGTCAACTTGTGTGAGGTATAAATTTTGTATACAAACTTGGATTTACATTATTCTTGCACCATTGGAAATATATCTAAGTTTATAACAGTGTCTTAGGGTACAACACTAAATAAGGAAAAAAATTTCCCAGAAAATTGTCATTTGTTGCCTCAAAATGGCTCTAGAAAGTTTTAAATCACAATTCTCCAAACTAGGATCTATCGATAAAAACGATTGTGCACGTTGAATCCTCCAAATTTTCCACTTTGAAAACATTGAGATAGATGACAAATAATACAAAAATCCAATACAAATTAGTATCAATCATGCATTAAATATTAAGTGTTAATGTTATGATTTTGTCCTGTAGTGACATGTTTTTCCTTTACTTTATCAAATTAGAATTTTAATTATTTGTGTTAAGTGAATGAAATGAACCTTTCTCTATTTAAAGGAATCATCACTTTTTTGTTATATTTTGGGGTTGCTCCAAAAGATTTTTCGCCTAGCTGAGAGAGAAATAGGTGTCCTAGTCCATTATATATTCTCGATGAACATATGGATGGCTGAAAGTGAGTAGAAGTTCGACTTAGATAGATGGCTATCATGGTTGACTTACCTAGGTAGGTATCAATATTAATCAAGCACTTATCCCTATGAGCACAGGACCATGTAATATACAATTCAGAGGTTGGAGGCTTAGGTTGAGGATGCTTGAGTTGATAATCATACTTCATGGAGGTTATTTATTGTCTAGGCACATATTTTGAGGGGAATCATTTGAGCATAGTAACTACCTTGACACACAATGAGGATCATTGGGCACAAGAGGACATGTGGCACACAAATAGATGAGTGAAATTTTATTGTTAAATGTTTGTCTAAGGATTTTGTCTCTTCAAAAGTAGAAGAAATAAGATACAATGAACTAAGGAACTCAAAACAAATAGTGCTATCTAGTCTATATTTATTTTTTATGCATTCATGATTATTTTGATGTTAACTATATGATAAATATGTATCAATATGTATTTTGTATGTTCCATAAGAGTTATTAAGTGTGAATAATATGTTTTTATAAGGATAGTTTTTTCATTTATGGAAAATGAATAAGTTGTTGTCCTAAGCATAGTGGTTGCATACATAAAGGTGGAAGAAGAAACTTATAGTTGGTCTAAATATTATTTCAAGAAATAATATGATTATGATGTGGTCATGCACCACTAAGTTTGTTAGAAGAATCAAGATGTATCTTAAATATTTCCATGTACGATCGTATATAATTATACTTCAAGATATCAAAATTAACAAGAGACCATCATGTGTGAATTATTATACCATCACTTAGTTGGATTATCTATCCTATGCAATGATACAGGTGGATATCAATGACCACCCACCTATTCCTCTAGCTCACAACACAATTTTCTATTTTGGTATTTTTTAGGTCCTAAACTTCTAGAGCCATTTTGAGGCGCTAAATGGCATTTTTTGGGGAAATGGGCCAAGAGTGGTCATAGACTTCATTGGTAGTTAGAAAATATACTTCTCTGATAGAATTTTCCAATGAGCTATCGTGCACACCAAATGGATATTGATGCAAAAGCTATGACCCTAGGAAGTTGACATTCTGACTTACCCCATTAGTGCCCAAAAGCCTTTGATGCTTCATCTCCTAGAATTAGGTTTTTGGATTTTTATGAGTTCACATTGCTTATTTACGATAAAAAGGCCTTTGAGCCTCCTAGTAACACAATTTGGTGAAGGAATTTAGTCGTCACATCTCTTCTCATAGATAATATACAACCATTCGAGCTAGTTTTTTTCAGTCTGCATTTATATAGTTTCAATATTTTCCATTTATTAATAGAAGTAAAGTTTCATTGTATATTTGTGTTTTGGTTATAAATATGTGTCTCATTTTTTTTCCCTTCATAAATTAATATTATGAAAATGGAAGACATGGTATCTTAATGAGAACATGGCACTCATAGTGTTGATGATCTAGACCAAGTTTATTAACTTAGCCAAATGGATCCTAGATATAATATAACATGTTGGAATGTGGTAATTGTATGTAGCTTTTATGATGAGATATATAATGATGAGATCTGTGAGTATGTGGTGCCTTACTATCTTGGATGATATGATAACAATTTTTTTGTGTTATCATGATGACATGTGGGAGTTAACATGTGGATTATTTCCTATAAAATGATGACATTATCATTATAAATAATGTATTGATTGCATTTTGTGAGGTTGTGATTGAAAGGAAATACACTAATGGGCCAAGACGACCAATTTGTTTGATGATGTTGTGGGAACCTATACCTATGAGGGAGAATATATACAAAGTAACACCTATAGGTTGGTTATAACTCAATCAACTACTTATGCCAAAGATTATTATGTCTTCTATTGGAGATGTGATGTTGACATCCAAAAGAAGGGATGAAATTATATATGAAACTTTGAGGCCAAGGGTTGTACCTAGTATAAGTTGTGGGGGAAGTTCATGTCAGTTATTTGAGATGTGTAGAGTATGTGAGTACTGAATTGAACACCTACTTGGGAAAATGAGGTCTTGAGCCTTGGGTTCATGATAAACCAAGATGGATTTAAGCCTAGATTTTTTTTAAATTGGGAAGAAAAACTAGAGAGTACTCACATTTCCCCAGTGTTGTGAAGTAAATTTTTATGTCTACTATAATTATTTGAATGGCCCTTATACTAGTTAAAATATAAGATGTTGTCTAAAAAATGTGGGAAAATAAATTATAAATTACATAATTAAATTAGCTTCCATATGAGGTTGTTTGAAGGGGTTGGGGGTATTTAATACCCCATATTACTAAATAAGTGATATAATAATAATAAATAAATAAATATCAAATTAGAAATGATAAGAATTAATAAATAAGTATACTGATAATAAGAATAATAAAAATAAACCCCCGATGGGGGTGAGAAAATGGGTGGCTAGCTAGCCTCAGGGTTCTCCCCTCAAGGCACGTGACGAGAAGCTCTAAGACCATCAAAGATTAATGAGATGGGATCTTTGTAGTCTGAAATATCAAGTGTTAGCATGTGATTTAATGGTGTGCAGGAATAACGGAAAGGTTAAGGAGACTCGAGCAATGAGTGTTGGGTGTAGGGTGGTGAGGTTGAGTGTCAATGGCCATGCGTTCTCACCCAAGAATTGGGGCAGACGATGAAGCACAGTGGTAACCTGTCATGCATCAACTAGATTTAGGTTTGGTTCCCAGCCTTTAATTTAGGACCGTGGAGCGAAACTAAGTATAATTTTATGTCCATGTTGTGGGGTTGATTCATAATCTGGGAGCTTCATCTTTAAATTGTGGTGCGATGAACCTTTAGGCCTAGCCCCATGTGCGTGAAAAGTAACCCTTTCTCTTTGCTTATGGTATTCATAAGTGATTTTGGATTCGGTGGTGTTTGGTCTTTGAACGCGGTTGTGTTTCCCTCTTGGTGTGTGTAATTGGGCTCGAAAAAGATACTAGTTGTGGGTTAATATCGTTGCCGCACATCCTGGTGGTATTTTGTGTTTGTGGTGGAGGGGTTGTATCTTGTGGCTCTTGGGCGGTAAATGTTGGAAATACTGAGAGGTGGGGTGAATCAATATTCCTTTCAATTAGAGCATTAGTTAATATTCAATTATTATCAGTGTTTGTACAATGATAGCAACAAACAAAAGGAACACACATGCACACAGTTTTTAAGGTGGAAACCCACTCCGGGACAAAAACCACCTAATGTTTTTCTAATAATTCTTTAATATTCAACTCCAATTGAAAATAAAACTCCAACTTCCTAGAATCTAGAAAATCATTCTTTTCCAGCTCCCACTTGATGGATGCTCCAATTCTTGAGATTCTTCAGTAGTCAACTGAATGGATTCCCCAACACCTAATGAGCTACAACTCACCCTAGCACCACCCTACCACCCTATAGAAGAATAAAAGAAGAATGGACTCCTGTACCAGGGAAAATGGTCCACTTTATAATGATATAAAATGATGTAGAAGAAGAAGACACACTAGACCATAACCACAACTATGACACAACCAACAAATGATGATCCCAGACATCTCGACATTGCCTCTTCAAATCTTGGCAGATAGACACTAGAACAATTTTTACAATAATGTATTTATAATGACTTAGTACAATGATACCTTTACAGTGACCCTATGTAGTGCTACCCACTTGAAGACTACATGTGATGAACTTCTTGCTGTTGTTCAACACCTTGGTTGCTGCTCTTGTCATGCTACCCTCTACTGCACCTTGCTTTGCTTTGCTACCCTAGAAATTTTGGTCCTTTGCATCCCTTGACAACACATGATCTAGCTTTTTCTTGCCTTCTAGGAGCTCGATATTGAATCTGGTGTATCTCTGTTATTTAAGCTCCCCAATATCTAATTTTTAGTCTTGTAGTAGTCCGCTGAGTCATCTTTCCAATGCCACAACTCTGACCCAATTTGGATTCTTCAAGAGATATTTAAGCCCAATCTCTCACAATGCCTTAATTATGGACTGCTTTAGTAGAGAAAACTTGTACGACATGCCACGTGTCACTGTTTCTTCATTCATCTCTAAAATTGATAGAGAGAAAACTAAAATTCGTGCACTATCTTCCAATTTTTACATAATTCCAACCTGATACTCAAAGAGAGATTTATGATGATTTTCCCAAGTTCATTTCTTTGAGATGAATTTCAGGAGCCTGAAAAAACACTGTCTTCCACAGATCATATCTCCAAAAATATTGCGCACCTTGATTTGAAATTTTCACAGGAGCTTCCTCGAGATTTCGGCTTCGCCTCCTAAAAATTTTAGCTTCTGAACCTTCGTAGAAAAAACGTTAGAGCGAAAATTCCACAATGACCTGTTTCTGATGGCGAAATCCCTTACATAAGGAGGATATGAGGATCACAATTTATATAAATGCTTAGGTTTCAAGGGACTTCAACAAGTGAACATGGGAGGGATTTTATGAGCTTAAAAAATATTAATTATGAATTTTCAATGACCCATGCCACAATCCCATGGGGTTTTAGCCCACTAACTAGGGTTACAAACTTCATACATGAATATCTCTCAAACCGTGAAGAATTACGTGGCGTGCCATATATCAACAGAAACATCTCGACTAGAATAAACCATGAAAATAATTATTGACCCATAATATAGTAATTTGGTAAGTCAAAATTCCCATGTAATATTGGGGTAGCCCTTGGTGCTGCTTGGGTTGACATCAATGACAACCGCTGATCAAAAATTCCCATGCAATGTTGGGGTAGCCCCTGGTGCTGCTTGGGTTGACATCAATGACAACCGCTGATCAAAAATCTCCCCCTTTGGCATTGATGGAAACATAAGTACTCCCCCTGTGATCATGACACCTCTTCCTACAACATTCTCTCCCCTTTTGACATCAATGGCAAAGGGTAACTCCCCCTGACACAACCATCCTACAGACATGTACACACATCCACTACCCCTTTATATTATGAATAAGGAAAATCTAATGAGAACTTGGGAGAATCCCAAGCTTCTGGAAAAGATATTCAAATGCTTCACGAGGTAAAGGTCTGGTGAAGATATCAGCGATTTGTTCTTTTATACCATCATACTCAAGTTTGATATTCTTTTCAGTGACTTGTTTTCTAACAAAATGATATTTTATTGGAATGTGTTTTGTTTTTGAATGCGTGACAGGATTCTTGGAGATGTTGATGGCACTAGTGTTGTCACAGAATATGGGAATAGGCTCACTAAATTGTACTTGAAGATCTTGCAAAGTTTTTTTCATCCAAAGGACTTGAGTACAACATGATGTCGTTGTAATGTATTTTGCTTCCGCTGTAGATAACAAGATTGATGTTTGCTTTTTTCTCAACCATGATACGAGACAACCACCTAGATATAATGATGCTCCACTAGTTCTCTTACGATCATCAACATTTCCTGCCCAATCTGCATCTGTAAAGGCTTGAATAATGAGATTGTTACCCTTGGGATACCACAAGCCATATTCTTTTGTGCCCTTTAGATATCAAAGAATTATTTTAACGAAAATAATATGTGATTCTTTTGGTGCTGCTTGGAATCTTGCTAATTGTCCAACTGCTTATATAACATCTAGCCAGGAGGCTATTACATATATAAGACTACCAATCATATATCTGTACAACTTTTTATCCACATCCTTAGATGAGTCGTCTATGCTCAATTTGCAACCTGTTACCATCGGAGTAAGGATGGGTTTGCAATCTTCCATTTTGAATTTCTTGAGCATTTCCTTAATGTACTTGGCTTGACATATAAATATTCTTTTTTCTTGTCGAGATATTTGAAGCCCTAAGAAGTATGTCAGCTCACCAAGTAAAGACATCTCGAACTCACTTTGCATATTTGTAAAAAATTTCTTACTTAGTCGATCATCATTGCTACCAAATATTATATCATCCACATATACCTCAACGATTGTTAAATTATCTTCATCTATTTGTACATAAAGTTTAGAAATTATATGCACTAAGCATGCATATGTCCAAGATCCACCTGATCTCACACTATTTAACTTTATGCAAGATACTGATTCTATTCCACTTGTTAATATTTTGCGGAAAAATTAATTGCACACACATGTGAAGCATAAACAAAAATATTCAATTGCACATAACACAATTTTTAACCGGGAAAGCCTAAAGCTGAAAACCCCAACTATATATTATGTAACATGGAGATCATAAGAAAATCTCATACAAGCATACAAAGCTTATCACAAGCTCTCATTACAGTACAATCGTCATACACTAATCAGGACCAATCTTGCAAATCCATGCACCGCTCTCTGCCTCCTACTAGCCTGCCTCCACTGCACAATCTCTGCTGAATAATAGCTCTGAATGAATTATAATTACTCCATCCTTGACTACGCAATCCTCATTGGCATCTCCACTTTGTGTGTGATGCAATCAATGCATCACTATAGTCACAACAGATAGTCTATCTTGCCCTTTCACCTATCTATCCACTGGTATCCACTGAAACTGCCATGCACTGTAGTTAACTGTTGTATTGTTCAGTTGATTAATGAGTTATTATTTTTGAATTAATTAACTAATTAATTCACTCCACTCTCACTAGTGTATCAATCAGTTAGACTAGATACAACTAGCACAACTGAGTCTAACTGAGTTAAACTAAATACAACTCCATAACTACTTCTTCCAACTATGTCATAACTCTGCCACTTGAGTTCTAACTGAGTTGTCCATTATAATCGTAAACCCTTTAGAATTGCATAATTCCTTCGCTGCCTAATGTGCCATGCATATGTGCACCGAACCGAAGTGCTCCAAGAGAATAAGATAATGTTTAGAGTCCAAATATTATTAAGAGCTAATAATATTCGACATATCTATATTTAGACTGGCAATCTAAAAATAGATTCCGCCCAATATGTCTAAAAATATAAGTCCATCTATTTTTCCAACTTGACCAACCATCCACAAATAGCATCCTACAACTCGTAGAATATGATCGACATGTCTAAAAATAGATATAGTCTAAAAATAGACTTTGTGCCAAAAATAGCCTGCGGGCCCACTTAGTGAAGGCGACTCTTTTCACTAAGCTCATCATCTTGTTGAATCTCAACACTCCCTCTCAACAAGATAGGGATTATCTGCCACCCCGATCCTGTCTCTATGGTATTCGAATTTTCTCCTGGTGAGCGCCTTCGTCAGAATATCTGCATCCCGATCCTCCGTAGGAATGTAAGAAAGCAACATGATCTTCCGCTACACACAATCTCTGATATGATGGTACCGAATGTCAATATGTTTAGATCATACACGGTGAAACACAGATTAACTGAGAGTTTAATGCAATCCTAATTATCACAATAATCACCGTGGGATCTAAATGTGAAACGAACAACCAACCAATCTTCTCATCCAGATAGCCTCACATGCGCCTAAACTGCCGCCATGTTTCCGCTCGAATCGGAAGTGCCACGGATCTTTGTCAGTCAGACCAAGAAACTATCGTAGATCCGATACTGAAAATCCCTCCTGATGTGCTCTTTCTGTCTTTGGGCTTCCTGCCCAATCTGCATCCGTGAAGCGATGCAACTTCACCTCATCCATCTGTCTGTACCATAAACCATACTCATATGTGCCCCTGAGATATCTTAGGACATGCTTTCCAGCCTTCCAAAAGAGATTGGTAGGCCTAACCATCGCTTCTGAAAGCTGGTTCACTGCATATCATATTTCCAATCTTGTATTGACTAAATACATGAGCGAACCCACCAACTTTCGATAAACAGTGGCATTCACTACCTCTGCCAATGTAGCATCCTCTTTCTTCCAATTTCATGGAAGAGGAGTGTCGATAGGCTTGCAGCCTTGCATGTGAAACTTCTCCAGTATCTCCCGGGCATACTTGCCTTGAGACACAAACAGTTCGCCTTCCCACTGCCATATTTCCAATCCAAGGAAATAATGAAGGAGGCGCAAATCCTTCATCTCAAACTCCTTTGCAAGATCTGCCTTACATGAGTGTATCAACTTCTCATCACCTGTTATTATTAAATCACCAACATAAAGTACAATGATTAAAAGCTTACCCTCAAACACAATTTGGTACAGGTTTTCATCTGCCTCACTCTTGGTGAAGCCAAGTCCAGTGAAATAGCTGTCAATCCGAGTGTACCAAGCACGGGGTGCTTGTTTCAGCCCATACAACGCTCTTTTGAGCCTGCACACATGCAACTCGCTACTGAAGATCTCAAATAATTTAGGTTGCTCAATGTACCCCTTCCTCAGTGATCCCATTAAGGAACGTAGTCTTCACATCCATCTGATGAATGTGCCAACCCATCTGCGCTGAGAGAGCAAGGATGGTCCATATGGAAGAATACCGTGCGAAAGGTGCAAAGTTTTCTTCATAGTCAATCCCCTCAATCTGTGGGAAGCCCCGGGCAAAAAATCTTGCCTTATACTTCTTGACACTCCCATCAGCAGCTTGCTATACCTTGTAGATCCATCTTGATCCTACAACTGATTTTCCCACCGGCCTTGGAACAATCTCCCAAGCACTATTTATGACAATGGAGTCATACTCCTCCACCATGGCATCTACCCATGTGGGCTCCTGCACTGCTTCTTGAAAAGAATATGGCTTTGTCACGATACACTTGCTCATAAGAGCCATGTATCCAATATATCAGTCAGGTGATTGTCTCTGTCTGCGCTGTGATGTAGGGACTCCTACATTCTGTGCCGCATCAAGCTTCAGTCTCTCAGCTTCTGTGGTACGCTTTCTACCTTTTCTGATGTTTGGTTCTGCATGAATGGACTCCTCCACTCCATGAATCTCCTTCTATGGCTGATCCACATCCAGAGGCTCATCTTTGGGAACAAGAAGTTCCTCCTCCACATGCAAGTGTAGCTCCCTCTCAAGCGACAACTTCATGGCTTTCACCTCATTGAATTTTATATCCCATCGCACAACAATCATCCGACTGTTTGGCAAATACACACGATAGTTATGGGGTGTTTCTGTGTACCCCACAAATATCCCAACTTCTGCAGTCGTCTCCAACTTCTTCCTGGTGTCCTTCGTCACATGAATGTAAACAGGTGAGCCAAAAATCTTCAAATGAGAAATATCAAGCTTCTTACTAGTAAAAGCTTCTTCGGGTGTACTCATGCCAAGTACTCTATGAGGACAACGGTTTTGCACATAAACTGAAATATTGCATGCTTCCGCCCACAAGTGAATCGGTAGGCCCTGGTCATGCAACATCACTCATGCAGCACCCATGATCGTTCTATTCTTTCTCTCCGTGACCCCATTCTGTTGTAGGTTATGAGGCGCTATGAGTTATCTTCGAATTCCTTCTTTGCTACAGAAGTATTTGAATTTTCCCGAGATGTATTCACCACCATTATCGCTCTGTAGAGCTTTCACTTGCTTCCCCGAATCCTTCTCCACCAATGCCTTGAACTCACAGAACTTTGAGAACGTTTCACTCTTCTTCTACATGAAGAAGATCCAGCATCTACGAGAATAATCATAAAAAAATTTCACATAATACCTGTGTTTTGCTGTTGAAGCAACCGAGAATGGTCCACACACGTCTGTGTGAATTCTCTCCAGGATCACCGAAGCACGTTTCTCCTTCTCATGAAAGGTGGTCTTCACAAACTTACCCATTCTACATCCTTTGCACTGATCTGACTGCACAAGAGTACCCTTGGGAAGTCCAGTAGAAATTTTCTGCAAAATCTTCAAAGTGCCATGGTGAAGATGGCCCAATCTCCTGTGCCATAATTCGCCCTCATCCCAGCTCACCGCTTCTTCTTCTTTGCCCACCATTGCAGCGCAACCATCTACCTCCAGCTTGTAGAGAATCTTAATTCAAACCCCTATCTTCTTGGTTTGACCCGTTGTTTTATGTCGAAGGAAGGATTTTCCCTCACTTAAAACAACATCATAACCCTTGTCTTCCAGCATTGTGGCTGAGACCAAGTTCATCTTCAGACCTGGAACATGCATGACATTCTTCAACAAGAAAAGATTACCAGACTCCCTCTCAAAGGTAATGTTCCCAATGCCAGTAGCACTGTACCGACCATTGTTTCCCATCTCTATATGCATCTGGAGGTTCTTCTCCTCCAAGTCATTAAACAACTCTTTGTCTCCCGTCATATGGAAATATGCACCACTGTCAAGATACCACACCGATCTCATGCAGGTTGAAACCAAGCATGCGATCAAGGAAAAATCCAGCTCAAATTGCGAGGCTAAGGCCTCTCTAGCTGCATATCCAGCTGCCTGCTTATTCTTCTTCTTCTGTGGATAGTTAGTGGCGAAATGTCCATGTTCGTGACAGTGAAAACACTTCACTTTGGAAAAATCCTACTTCTTGCCTTTAGCACTAGATTTTGAAGAAGATTTCTTCCCCTTCCCTTTCCTTGTTTTGGCAGCCAAAGCGCAATTCTCTTCATTTTCATTCTTCGATGAAGATCCATCCCTAGTACCCTGCCTTATCTCCTCCTGCACAAGATCCGACCAAAGTCCCTCCCATCCCAACAGTTTCTCCCGTCCATTGATAGAGTCTTCGTAGCTATGCCAACTCTCAAGGAGAGCCAAGCTCACCAAGTCTTCTTCATCAAAAGTAACCCCCACACTTCCCAGTTCATCCTTGCAGTGGATAAACTTCGTGAGGTATTTTGGAATACTGTCGTCTTTCTCCATTTTTATTTTTCTGAGCTTGTCTTTAAGCTCTAACTTGCTCTGGTCACTTCTGCTTTGGAACAAGTCTGTTAAAGCCTTCCACATTAAGAATGGAGTGGATTTCCCATGAATTTTGGACACAATATGGTCCTTCACACGTTCCAACAGAATCCTTTTCATCTTTGTTGTCTTCTTTTGCCATGCATCAAGTAATGCAGCATCGCTAGATCCCGACTTAGGAACATTGCTATCGATGAACTCCTTCAGCCCATTATCCTCCAGCACCGACTCCATCCTGTTCTTCCAGGCTATGTAATTCGAGCTCCCATCAAGGGCATACTCAAATCTCAACCCATTGAAAGAAATTTCAATGTATACTCGATTTCTGCACCAAGAATCTTCTATAGCAAATTCGAATTGTCCACCAGCACAAAATCACTTCACAATTGCAATCTTCAATCAACAATGCTCTGATACCATGTAGAAATTATATGCACTAAGCATGCATATGTCCAAGATCCACCTGATATCACACTATTTAACTTTATGCAAGATATTGAATCTATTCCACTTGTTAATATTTTGCGGAAAAATTAATTGCACACACATGTGAAGCATAAACAAAAATATTCAATCGCACATAACACAGTTTTTAACTGGGAAAGCCTGAAGCTGAAAACCCCAACTATATATTATGTAATATGGAGATCATATGACAATCTCATACAAGCATACAAAGCTTATCACAAGCTCTCAGTACAGTATAATCGTCATACACTAATCAGGACCAATATTGCAAATCCATGCACCGATCTCTGCCTCCTACTTGCCTGCCTCCACTGCGCAATCTCTGCTGAAGAATAGCTCTAAATGAATTCGAATTACTCCATATTTGACTAAGAAATCCTCATTGGCATCTCCACTTTGTGTGTGATGCAATCAATGCATCACTATAGTCACAACAGATAGTCTATCTTTCCCTTTCACCTATCTCTCCACTGGTCTCCACTGAAACTGCCATGCACTGTAGTTAACTGTTGTATTTTTTAGTTGATTAATGAGTTATTATCTATGAATTAATTAACTAATTAATTCACTCCACTCTCACTAGTGTATAAATCAGTTAGACTAGATACAACTAGCTCAACTGAGTCTAACTGAGTTATACTAAATACAACTCCATAACTACTTCTTCCAACTGTGTCATAACTCTACCACTTGAGTTCTAACTGAGTTGTCCATGCATTAGCTCCAGTAAACCCTTAGGAATTGCATAATTCCTTCTGTCAGCTGATATGCCACATCTGTGCACTAAACTGAAGTGCTCCAAGAGAATAAGTTATTGTTTAGAGTCTGATTATTATTAAGAGCTAATAATAATCGACATGCATCTATTTTTAGATTGATGATCTATAAATAGACTTTGCCCAATATTCTAAAACTAGAATTTCATATATTTTTCCAACTTGATCAACCATCCACAAATATCATCTTGCAACTTCTGAAATATGATCATCATGTCTAAAAATAGACATAGTCTAAAAACAGACTTGCACCAAAAATAGCCTGCGGGCCCACTTAGTGAAGGCGACTCTTTTCACTAAGCTCATCATCTTGTTGAATCTCAAAATAAAGATTGCTATCAACAGTACCTTTCTTGAATCCTTGTTGACATAGATATCTATAAAGACGAGCATACCATGCTCTGGGAGCCTGCTTGAGACCATATAGAGCCTTTTTTAACTTGCAAACATAGTCTTCTTTTTCTGATAGTAGAAAACCTTCAAGTTGTTCGATGTAAACTTCTTCTTCTAATTCTCCATTCAGAAATGTTGACTTAACATCCATTGGGTAGAATTTGATTTTTATTGAACATGCATAGGCAAGAAACAGTCGAATGGCTTCCATTCTGGCAACTAGTGCAAATGTTTCATCAAAATCAATTCCTTCCACTTGTGCATAGCCTTTGCAAACTAATCTTGCTTTGTTTCTGGTAACATATCCATCTTCATTCAATTTGTTCCTGAAAACCCATTTAGTCCCAATGACATTTTTATCTTTTGGTCGTGGAACTAATTCCCAAGTGTTATTCTTCTCGATTTGATCCAATTCTTCATTCATAGCTGCTACCCAATGTTAATTTTAACTGGCGTCCTCAAAACTACTAGGCTCAAAGGTTGCTAGAAATGCAATGTGAGCTTGTTGTGATGAACGAAGTTGTCGACCTTCATTTATGTCACCAATGATTTGATTTGATGGATGGTTCTTTTGAATCCATTCTTTTTTTCTCCTTGGAGGAGCTTCTTGTTGTTTTTCTGGTATATCTTGATGATCATTATTTACTTCTTCCTGATTGATAGTTGCTTCTTGTTCTAGAATTTTATCTGTGTCTTTTTCAACCTCTATCTCAAGTTTCAAAGATTATAGATCCTCATCATTATTCGCTAGAACACCATCTTCTTCAAATGTAACATTTATGCTCTCCACTATCTTCTTTCGTCTTAGATTATAACATTATAGGCCTTTCTTTTCTGTGAGTAACCAACAAAGATACCTTTATCAACACGTGATTCAAACTTACCTAAATTTTGATATAACATTTTCTTCCGAAGATTCTGAAATATTTTACATTAGTTGGTTTTTCTTTCCATAATTCATATGGGGTCTTGTTGCAATTATTTCTGAGAAGACTTCGGTTGATAATGAAGAATGTCGTATCAATTGCTTGAACCTAGAATTTTTCATCCAATTTTGCATCCTTCAACATTGTTCTACCCATTTCCTGTACGATTATGTTCTTTCTTTTAGTAACTCCATTTTGATGAGGTGTTCGTGTTGTTGAAAAATGTCTTTTTATTCCATTTTTGTCATAGTATTTCTGAAATAATTTGGAAGTGAATTCTCCACCATTATCTGATCTAGGACACTTTATTTTCAAATCATTTTCATTTTCGACCAACGCCTTGTAGATCTTAAAGCACTCAAATTCTTTAGATTTTTTTCTTTAGGAAACTGACGGTTGTCATCCTAGTATAGTCATCTATCATTAACATGAAATATAATTCTCCATCTAAGCATTTTGTTCTCATAGGACCACATAGATCAGTATGTATTAATTCCAATGGATGTGATGCAAAGTGTTGTTTTGTTTTAAATTGGACTTTTGTCTGCTTGCCGTGCCGACAAGCCTCACATAGTGTGTTGGAAGGTTTTGAGATTTTCAACATTTCTCGTACTGCTTCCTTTTTTCTTATCCTGACAAGATTGTCAAAGTTTATGTAACCCATTCGTTTGTGTCATAACCAACTTTCATCTTCTTTAGATAGTATACATGCTTTAGTTTCTTCATCTAGAACATATATGTCATTTGGAGCTCGACTTGCTGTAGCCACAATTTTACCATACCTGCCTTTCCTGATTTCACATTTTGTGGAGTTGAATAGCATTGTGTGTCCTTGATCGCGCATTTTTCCAACCCTGATCAGATTGTGATTCATGTTTTCAACCAATAAAACATTCTTGGCTATAACATCTTACTTCCAAGAGTGACGGTACCTGATCCTATAACATTTGAAGATCCATCATTTCCAAAGGATATGGTTCCATCCTTCTTCTCTTTTAGAGATACAAATTTCCTTCTATATCCAGTCATATGCGTTGAGCAACTACTGTCAACATACCACACATATTTTTTGTTTTGAACCTTGAGAGTGAGAGCACAATTATCAGTCTTCTTCTTCTTCCATGTTCGTTCATTCTGTAGCTTTGAAGATTCTTCTGGAGGATTTTCAAGTCTGCAGTCTCTAGCTATGTGTCCAAAGTTCTGACATTTGTAACATTCCATATCATTTCTTAAATGCTCAAATCTATTGATGTTCTGTTGAGCCCTGGGAGGTTCATATTTGAAGGATCTCCTGGAATTGTATTGGTTCCTAGGGTACATGCGACATTATACAGCGTTATGTTCAAATTTTCCACATGAATAACAATAGCCATGAAAAATATGTTGGTACCTGGACGAAAATCTTCATCGATGAATCGTCTTCTAAGGATGTGCTTGCGAATCTTGTCCAATGAAGTCTACATGCATGTCAGATCTCATGGGTTCATTATATTTTGTTGTATAAGGTCCTGCTTCTTCTTCTTTGTAACCGAGGCCAGTTCTGTCATTGTACGATCGTTGATTGTTGATGATTTCTTCCAATGCCCTTGATTTGTTGGCATAGTTTTGGATAGTTTTTCCCTTCTTCACTTCCTTACACAGTGAGACTACTTTGGCTTCTAATGCTTCCCTTTCTTGGTTGCTTTCTTCCAACTTCTTTTGAAGTGACTCTTCAAGACATTTTTTTTCTTCAACTTCAATTTTGAGACCTTGAACTTGTTATTCAAGAGCATTGGAATGGATATTCTCTACCTTGAGCTCTTTTATAAGCTTGATTGCTTCCTTAGAAAATTATTCTATGGTTAATCCTTCTTATTCGTTGTTTGATACCTCTTGTTTATCGTGCTTGGCCATAAACAATACTCTCTCATTGCCTTCTTCTTCATTGTCATTGTCTTCAACGGATGATGAGCTATCTTCTTTAGAGAGAAAGTTCCTTTCGGATCTTTGCTTTTTGAATTTCTTAAAGCCTTTCTTTCCTTTTGAGTTTCCATCACTTATGTTCAGAAATTTTGCTGCGAAATGCCCAAACTCACCATAGCCGAAACATATCAATGGAATTTTACCTTTGGATTTTCCCTTACTAATTTTTATTTTTCTCGTAAATTAAGCATATTCTTCATCTGAAAGACCTTCTCAATCATCTCCCTTTTATTCATTCTTTCAGGGGCATGTCTTTTCAATTGAAGGTTGTTTGTCCATATTGGTTTTGTTAGATGAAACAAACGTAGTTTCTAGATGCGAAGTACCCTCTTCTTCATCAAGTTTCATTTCATATGCTATGAGAACCCCATGTAATTCCTCTTTGTTGAGTTTGTCTAGATTTGCACTATATTCCAAGATAGATACCTTTGGGTTGAATCTCCCTGGTAACGTTCTAATAATCTTTCGTATAATAGTCTTCTCGTCAACTGGATCTCCCAATTCTTCCAGAGTATTGGTTATTTCATCAACATATTGGAAGTATGCAGCAATGTTGCAATATTCTTTCGTTCTAAGTTGCTCAAATTTAGAGCTATAGATTTGAAGCTTTGCTTCTTTGACATTTGAGTCACCTGCATATATATTCTCAAGCTTGTCCCATACATTTTTGGCAGTTTTACAACCCAACACCTTATGATAAGCATATTCAATAAGTCCACTGATAATAATATTCTTTGCTTTTGCATCATTTACCAAATTCTTCTTACCTTGTTCATCCGCGGTTGATGTAAATCCATTTTGAAAAGTGTCCCATACTTCGTAACCTTGCGCCAAGAGATAGACCTCCATTATTCCTTTCCAGAGTGCATAATTATTTTCATTGAATAGAGGTACACCATTCTTGGTATGCTCCATGACCTCCTTCCAGCTATTAAACTTCTATTGAAGGAACCAAGCTCTGAAACCAATTGTTGGAAATACTGAGAGGGGGGGTGAATCAGTATTCCTTTCAATTAGAGCATTAGTTAATCTTCAATTATTATCAGTGTTTGTACAATGATAGCAGCAAACAAGAGGAACACAAATGCACACAGTTTTTAAGGTGGAAACCCACTCCCAGACAAAAACCACCTAATGCTTTTCTAATAATTCTTTAATATTCAACTCCAATTGAAAATAAAGCTCCAACTTCCTAGAATCTAGAAAAGCATTCTTCTCCAGCTCCCACTGGATGGATGCTCCAACGCCCGAGATTCTTCAGTATTCAACTGAATGGATGCCCCAACACCCAATGAGCTAAAACTCACCCTAGCACCACCCTACCACCCTATAGAAGAATAAAATAAGAATGGACTCTCGTACCAGGGAAAATGGTCCACTTTACAATGATATAGAATGATGTAGAAGAAGAAGACACACTAGACCATAACCCCAACTATGACACAACCACCTAATGATGATCCTAGACCTCCTGACACTGCCTCTTCAACTCTTGGCAGATAGACACTAGAACAATTTTTACAATAATGTATTTACTATGACTTAGTACAATGATACTTTTACAGTGACTGTATGCAGTGCTGCCCACTTGAAGACTTCATGTGATGAACTTCTTGTTGTTGTTCTGCACTTTGGTTACTGCTCTTGTCATGTTACCCTCTGCTACACCTTGCTTTTCTTTTCTTCCCTAGAAATTTTGGTCCTTTGCAGCCCTTGACAACACATGATCTAGCTTTTTCTTGCCTTCTAGGAGCTCGATATTGAATCTGGTGCATCTCTGTTATTTTAGATCCAAAATATCATATTTTCAGTCTTGTAATAGTCCTCTAATTCGTATTTCCAATGCCACATGTCTGACCCAATTTGGATTCTTCAAGGGAGAATTATGCCCAATCTCTCACAATGCCCTAATTATGGATTGTTTGCGTAGAGTGAACTTGTATGGCGTGCCACGTGTCACTGTTTCTTCATTCGGCTCTGAAATTGATAGAGAAAAAACTACATACTATACACTATCTACCAATTTTTACAGAATTCAAAACTGATACTCAAAGAGATATTTATGGCGATTTTCCCAAGGTAAATTCTTTAAGATGAATTTCAGGAGCCTACAAAAACACTGACTTCCACAGATCATATCTCCAAAAATATTGAGCACCTTGATCTGAAATTTTCACAGGAGCTTCCTCAAGATTTTGGCTTCACCTCCTAAACATTTTAGCTTCTTAACCTTCGTATAAAAAAAGTTAGAGCGAAAATTCCACGATGACCTGTTTCAGATGGCGAAATCCCTTGCACAAGGAGGATATGAGGATCACAATTTATATAAATTCTTATGTTGAGAGGGGCTTCAACAAGTGAACGTGGGAGGAATTTTAGGAGCTTAAAAAATATTAATTATGACTTTTCAATGACCCATGCCACAACCCCATGGGGTTTTATCCCACTAACTGGGGTTACAAACTTCAAACATGAATATCTCTCAAATCGTGAAGAATTACGCGGCGTGCCATATATCAATGGAAACATATCGACAAGAAGAAACCATAAAAAAATAATTATTGACCCAGAATATAGTAATTTGGTAGGTCAAAATTCCCATGCAATATTGGGGTAGCCCCTGGTGTTGCTTGGGTTGACATCAATGACAGCCACTGATCAAAAATTCCCATGCAATATTGGGGTAGCCCCTAGTGCTGCTTGGGTTGATATCAATGACAAACACTGATCAAAAATCCCCATGCAATATTGGGGTAGCCCCTGGTGCTGCTTGGGTTGACATCAATGACAACCGCTAATCAAATGTAATTGATTTTCATTTTGGGAGTCTGTTCTTATTCTATTCTTCATTTATTTGATTTAACTTCTGTCTAGCCTCTCCCTGGTATCAAATATTTCTGGTTTTTGTCTCTGGGTTGCAGTTATCTTCTATCAGTCCTGGTTGGGCATCGTTGTGTTGGGAGTTTTGGCTTGGGGAGTGGGGTGGTCAAGCTATTTGAAGTCTAAAATTTCCTTTGTTGGTGGTATAATTTTCTTGGGGATGGACAAGAGTATAACCACTCCTATTCAGTGTGGGCCTTGTCTTGTCTTTGGGTGTGGTTCCCCTCATCTATGTTAGATCGTTGGGTCTTTAGGTTGGGCTTCAGCAGGAAGCTCCTTTGGGATAGTCATGGTTCCTCCCACACACTTAGTCTGGAATTTTTTTTTACAGTTAGTCATGCCTCGTCGAAGAGATTTTCCTCGTTGCGACGGAGGGTAGAAAGGCCCTGTAGTGCATTGGGATAATAGCCATAGCTCTTCAACGACATACTCTTCTAGCAGGGAGCATGAAGGGGAGGTGACACATGCCCAGGGACACTCCCTGGGACATGTGGATGACCCAGAAACTCTGAAATAAATAGATAAGCAGCTCTAAGGATTCCATGCCAACCTATATATCCTTAGGGAGAATAGATATGAAGATAGAAATGAGTTAGTGGCTTACATGAATGAAATCCAGTTCATCCAAAATGAAATTATGGAACATTTCGATAACATTCATCAGAGCCAACATCGTACTAATGAATGCTTATGTGATTTGGAGTCGTGAGTCAAGAATATTGATTTCCACATGCATGATAGATCCATCCTATTTGTAGCACCTCCTTTGCTGCCTCCTCTGCCACCTCCATGATATGATGCTTAAAAATTATTTGTTCATTTTGTCTCCTTATTGTTTTGTATGGCTAATCATCCTGCCTAAAATAATGGTTAAATGGAAACATCTTTTGCATACTCCGGCTCTCCTAGCTAAAAAATTTGGTCGGAGTGAAGCCAAGGGAGTAGTTGAGACACATTTTGTACTAAGAATTTTCATGATAATATAATGCAGAACCTTTGAATGACAAAAAAAAAATACAAATAAAAAGTACTTATCTACAAATAATTAAAATCACTAAAAATAAGATAAGCTAATGGGAAACAAACAAGTTAAGATAATTAAAGAATTGCATAATTACAAGTAGATCAAAGGGATGAAAGTATTTATCATGAATGGACTCAATATAAGGAAGGAGAAGAGAGAAATGATTTCTCTTTTTTTTGGGTAATTGAGGACAATACTAAGAATATTTGGCATTGTATTTTATTGAGGTCTTGTGATGACTAGTGGTAGAAATATAGAGTGCATTTGAGCCTATGATTAGGTGGAGAATAATCCCCCATATGTTGATTTTGTTCTCATTTCATTCCCTTCATAATTTCAAATCAATGGTATATGGGTGGTCTGCTATTTATCTAATTTTTTGTGCATGTCCCCAAATAAGTCAAGGTATAAGGAGTTGGGATTCAAATTGCTTGAGTCCTAGCAATACCTTCCTTGTTGACTTGGATGCCTCCCATGGTCAAAGAAAATAATATGATGGTGTGGAAGATCATATTAAACTATTGCTCAAATAATCTCTCAAACAACAAGGGAATGAGACAATGAATAATTTTTTCTAGATTCTTTGACGAATGCGAATAGCGATGCAGCTTCATCAAGTGACCACTTTGGAGGCATCACCCTCTTTAAGGTACAAGTTAATTTTTATATTCCAATATTTGAAGGATACATATATGCATATGCTCTAGAGAAATTGTTAAATCTCCTAGAAGGGTATAATTATTCCAATAGAAAAAAGGTTACCTTTTCATTCCTTAAGTCCACCCCCAACGTTAAGGATTAGTGGGAAATATTCCTTGAGAAAATGGCCACGAATGAATATACATTATTCTCAGTCACACCCACTTTTGACTCTTTTAAGGATGTTTTCAAGGAATTATATTACCCTATTGGAAGCTACAAAGATCAATGCATGAGATGAACCACACTACGACAGGAAAGGGACCAAGCAGTGCTTTAGTTCACAAATATATTTCATACCTTGTGCACCAAGCTAGGTATTAAAAACTCTGAGTGACCTCTAGTTCTCAAGTACCATGGTTGTCTGCACAAATACATCTAGAAAGAAACATAGTTCTTGGATAGCTTCTCATTTTGCACAACATACTGATATGATATCAAAATCGAACAAAAAATTAAACAAAATAAGTGAGACTTTGGGTATGTGAATCCTTCATAGTAGAAGTAGGGAAAGGGCATCCCCAAATCATAGAAAAAAAGGCATACCATGGTGTACCACCCATAGACAATTGATATAATCCACAAACAAAGAATAGTAATTGGAATACGACGAAAGATACGGGAAAGTGATGCGAGTTCTACGAGAACCCCTCTCATAACACCAATGAATGTCATGCAAGGCAGTCACTAATGGATCAGATTAAAGCCTCAAAATCATATGTAGATTCCAAATTTTAACTAGACCTATAAAATGGGAAACAAATCATTAACACAGAACCCAATACCAACATTTTCCACCACTAAGGTCTAGAAAAGTGAACCCAAAGATCTGGAGGAAGGTGAGTGCCTCTTTAACTCACAAATTTCAGTGAAGGGTGCTTCATTGTGTTTCATTTTCGATAGTGGGAGTCAAAAGAACCTCATATCAACAGAGATAGTTAAACAGTTGGGCATACCAACCACACCCACAACCATACACCATTGGGTGGTTCCACCAAGGGTGAGATATTCGCGTCATCCAACAATGTTTCCTTCCCTACAACATTAATCCTTTCAAGGAAAAGATTGTTGGAAATATTGTCATTGATGGCAAAGGAGAAGAAAGCAGCAGCACCAGAACTATCACAAAGAAGAACTAGCAAAAATAGGTAGCTCAGACACCAGGAAGAAGCAGAGGCAGCAAAGAGAGCATTAGACATGAAACAGAGGCAATAGTAGAAGGGACATTTGATTGGAGATCTGGAGAGACAGAGTAGTGAGGTGAAATTCCGTAATTTGGGATTATGCAATTATCTGTGCATTGATGATTTAAGTGCATATCTGAGTTTATCCGGGTTTATAAATAGTTTTTGAATAAAATCTGTGGCAAGGGTTCGAATTAGAGATTCTGTGTATAAATTGAAGAGCGACCGACAAAGTAATTGGGTTTTGAGATAGATTGTCCTTTGTTTTGAATAATGGTTCTGAATACCAGTGAACAGTTTGAACAATTCGTTGTGAGAATGTTGCATAGGGATGTCGAGAGGATTAATAATGAATTGAAAGCCATTGAAATCATCAAAGGGGTTTCGTGTGGATAGTTGAAACCTTCAAGGGGCCTTTTCACAAATCATGGATTGAAGGCGTAGTTCTCAGAATAGCGATGAGGAGTCGATTTATTAAAGGTTGATATCACAGTAGAACCGAATGACAACGTTGAATAAAAAGGAAGCATAGAGTTAAAATGTGCGTGAAGAACAATAGTTAAGGGAGCGGAATCATGAATTGAAATGGAACCGTGAGCCAATTTCTGATGAACAGTAAAAGCGGGTTTGAGGCGAAGACAGTGGTTTTCGCATTTCTTAAAAATGGTAAGAGGTATTCCTAAAAAAAATGCGATATTGGTCTTTGAATGACGCGTGGTAGGAGTGGTAATCCAAAACCACGAATTTTGCATTTTTTTGGAGAGTTAAGTCGCGAGGTTAAAACTTTTGCAATTTCTGTCCGATTGCTAGCCATCGAAGATCGACGGCGTTCGCACCATGATGATGCATGAAGGTTAAGGCAGGGTTATAAATCCATGGGCCCGACTATGTGCTGGTGCATGAATTAAAATGTTAAATGTAAATTGAATGATATATGGTGGGACTCAATATCAATTATGAGATATATTATGTTTAGTCCAAAGTCAGAAGATTTACGTGAAGGGATAGATGTGGGACCCAAATATGTTGCGGATTCTTGGGTAATATAGGTTGCATGGTTCGACATATAATGTGAAGCGTTATGATATGCCGAGGTTTTAAACCAAAGGAAAGGGGTTATATAATGGTGATTGAAATGGTGGGCCCGAAAGAGTAAACGTTGATGTCAGAGTTTTAATATGGGTCGGCGTTTGGGTTTTAATCCAAAAGTCGAAGATTAATATATGCCGGAACCAATATACAATACAAATTGATATGTGGTTGAATTGTATGCGTTAAACCTTGATGAATGTTTGATATGCGGGTGAATAAAGTTTTGGGCCCCAAACAAATCTTAATGTATGCTGGGTCTTCATATAAATTCCAAGGTTTATTGAATGCTTCTTAACATTTGATTGGGGAGTATATATCTATGTTGATATATATATATATTATAGTTGATGATAAAGCCGAACCATGTATAAATGAAATTGTATGCTAGGCGTATTATTGTGATATGCGAAAGATAAGCTTTGGGCTTATGATATATTGAGTTTTTTTTAAAGCTCGAATGATGGTTTAAAACCCATGAGGCGAAGGCGAGGTCTATATATTCAGGAGACTTTAAAATTATTTGGGGCTAAACTTGTAAAGCAGTTATATATATGCATTAGATACACAATTGCAGTGAACAGAGATTGCATAATTGAAGAGGTGTGCAGTGAAGGTATTCAGATTTGCAGAATCTGAATTTGAAATGCACAGGAATGAAAATGTGGGTTTGTTACACTACAGTAGCAGAAAAGACAAGCACACAGTGAGCCAAAAACTGAAAGGGTTGAATGAGATATATCAAATGCAAATGTAAATGTAAATGTTTTAATTGATTTTATATTGTTTGTGATGCAAAGGCAAGTCTCTGGAGGCAAAGAAATATCCCACTGTAATATTGAAATGTATACATATTGTTATATTTTTCTAAATATTCTAGGAAAGAAATGAGAAGGTGGAAGTCAAAGAGTCATGGTTGTTCACTTCGAATTCCCTGTGGAATACAAACAGTCATGAGGAGAACCCTATAAATGATATCACAAAGATATGCATAGAGAGGTTAGAGAATGGAGAAATGAGGTAGAGAGGGTAAGAGGAAGGAGGAGAAGATAGAGAAGCTGTGAAGATTCAGAGATGATATAAGGCAGATATGAAGGCTAGTGGACAACAATGAAGAAGGTATAGAAAAGAGCTGATATCCAGGTAAATCAGCATGTGTTTTTTTTGAAAGAGTGAGGAATTTGGTGCTTCCATATCAAGTTGTAGCTCGATAGATGTCAGTTGTAGCTGACTGAGGTAGAAGCCTCCTGTAGGTTGTAGCCTGCAGAAAATAGAGGAAATTTGTGCTTCCATATCAAGTTGTAGCTTGATAGAAGTCAGTTGTAGTTGGCTGAGGTAGGAGCCTCCTGTAGGTTGGAGCCTGAAGAAAACAGATGGGAGTTGGAGCTTCCTTGCAAGTTGTAGCTTGCATAATTGAGGTAGGAGCCTCCTGTAGGTTGGAGCCTATAGAAAATCAGTGGTGAGAGGGAGTTGGAGCTTTCATTTGCATCACAACAATAATAAGATGTTGTTTTCTCCCTTATGGGTTTCCACTTATATCTGTTGTCTATATGCATGATGATTATGTGTTGATACTCTGTATTTATTCTGCTTAATACCTACTGCTCACTTATTAATAATGTTGTTCCATTGTATATTAATTTGATCACAAAATGATGATGTGAATGAGTATGAAAGAAATTTTAATAAGAACATGACTGCATTAAACTGATTCACCCCCCCCCCCCCCTCTCAGTTTAACCAAGGGTTCAAAAATTGGTATCAGAGCCAGTTCCTTATGTATCAGTTTAACAACTGGAAGGAGATCCTAGGTCCCCAGGATGGCTAGTCTAGAAGAATGCTCAACAAATAAAGCCCCTTTGTTCACCGGTGAAAATTATACCTTCTGGAAAATAAGAATGAGGACGTACATAATGTCTCTAGGAATAGAAGTTTGGGCTACTGTGGAATTGGGATATGCCCCAAAGGAGTCTGACTCAAAGAAAGATTCCAAACAAGATTTTGTAGCTAATGAAAAAAGCATGAATGCACTCTTAAATGGACTGTGTGAGGCAAAATTTATCAAAGTAATGCACAAACAGACTGCCAAAGAAATATGGGATACACTAGAAAACATCCATGAGGGAGACAAAAAGGTGAAGATAGCCAAACTTCAAGTTTGTAGAGCTTAGTTTGAAAATATAAAAATGAATGATGATGAAGACATTGCTAGCTTCTTTTTAAGGGTTGCAGAAATTGTGAATAACATGACATCTCTAGGAGAAACCATAAAATAATGTGTAATTGTCCAAAAGATTCTAAGATCTTTACCATCCAACTTTAACCCCAAGGTTTCTGCCATAGAAGAAACAACTGATTGGGAAACTTTGACCATGAACCAATTACTTGGAAACTTAACATCCTATGAGATGAGACTGCCACAGAGGAAGTCAAATGTGAGGGAGGCAGCCTTTAAGACGGAGAAGAACAAAGAAGAAAAATAAGATACATGCTCCTGCTCTGATGAAGAAGAGGCAAAATTTATTAGAAGATTAGATAGAGGCTCAGGCAAGTATAAAGGTAAACTTCCATTTAAATTCTTTAACTGTGGAAGAGTTGGACACTATGCTTCTAAGTGTCCTCATAAGAAGACAAAGAATCAGACTCAAGAGTCAGAGAAAACCATATCAAAGAACTGGCAGAAAGGGAATAGATACAATAGAAAATCATTTTATGCTCAGCAAGACAGCAGTGCATCTGAAAGCTTAGATGAATCCTCCAATGAAGAGGGAACCTCTGAATTTGTATTGATGGCCAAGGAAGAGTTTGAAGGATTCCTTCTAGAAGATGAGGAAGAAGATGAAGTTGATCTTGAGGGGGAGATAAGAAGTGCCCTGGAGGAAATAGACAGACTTAAACTAAAGTGCAGAAAACAGAAAGACATTCTCCTCAAATATGTAAGAGAAAAACAAAATTCAAAAGACCTCATTCAGTTGAAAGTAGAGCTTGAAGAAGCCAAGAAGGTAAAAGACACTTTACTTAAGAAAATTGAGGATAAAATTCAGAAGCAAGAGAAATTGAAAGAAGAAGTAGTATGCTTGAGGATGAAATTAGAAAACACCCAGAGGAAATTGTCAATAAACACTTCTCAAATGACAAGCTCTGATAAGTTGAATAAAATACTAGATGCTCAAAGATATCCTATGATAAAAACGGGGATAGGCTATGAAGGAGAAACAAGTAAAGTCAAGGAAACAGATAACAGGAATATCATTTTTGTAAAATTTGTCAAGGATAATGAAGCAACTCATAAGGTTCCTACAGAAGTAGAAGCCTGCAATGAATTAAACAGAAACATGAAGGAACCTCAAATGACAAAGAACAAAATAAATAAACAGTCAACTAAAAAAGGCTCATATACTCCTGAATATATAAAATTTGGAAGCTATCAAAGGAGATTCTTCCCCCTATGAATAATATCACTTGTTATGCCTGCCACAAAATGGGACATATTGCTGCATACTTTCATAAAAGGAGAATTGATTCCAACCAACAAAGGATGAAAAAAATGAAAAGACTACCTCAAGAAAACAAATGGAGAAGACAACCCTTCATCAGGTACGCTAATTGTTTTTATGGCTATTGTTTTTACTGTAAGGAATTCGGCCATAAAGCCAAGGAGTGCAGAACGAATGGAAAAATATTGATGTATGGAAACTCAAGAAGATGGATGAACAATGGAAAATCCACTCGTGTACATAATTCATTCAGAAACTTAATCAAATGCTATGACTGCCTTCAAGTTGGGCACAGGTGTAACAAATGTCCTCTCAGAAAATGTGGTCCATCATCTCAGGAAAGGTACCAAACAAAAGGATGCATGCAGTGGAAAAAGAAGGTGAATAAATGTGACCTGGCTCTAATAGATCAAGACCTGAAAAGCCAATGGTATTTAGACAGTGGATGCTCAAAACATATGACTGGAGATAGAAGCAATTTTGTAACCTTTAATGAAAATAAATCTGGGAATGTAACATTCGGCAATGATAAAGCAGGGAAAATCAAAGGGAAAGGCTCAGTCAGTCTGGAAAATGGAAGAGGAAAGGCTCAAGATGTACTATTTGTGGATGGGCTGAAAGCTAATCTGCTAAGTGTCAGTCAAATATGTGACAAAGGCTGTGAGGTTCTGTTTAGAGCACAAGACTGTGAAGTAAGATCAAGCACCACGGGAAAGACCTTGATCAAAGGTGTTCGAACAAAAAGTAATGTCTACATAATGAAAGAAGATAATGAAGCATGCCACCTTAGCAAACTTGAGGAATCATGGTTATGGCATAGAAGATTGGGACACCTAAATTTTGACCACATCATAAGTCTAAGCAAGAAGAATGCAGTCAGAGATATGCTAGTCATAAAGAAGCCTTCAAATACCATATGTAAATCCTGCAACTAGGCAAGCAGACCCACACACATTTCAAGAACAAAGAGAAACTATCTACAAGTAGACCTCTTCAGCTTGTTCACATGGACCTGTGTGGACCTTCAAGAACTAAAGCACCAAGTGGAGAATCTTATTTCATGCTGATAATAGATGATTTTTCCAGAATGACGTGGGTATCATTTCTCAAATATAAATCTGAAGCTCTTGAGAAATTCAAGATATTCAAGGCATTGACAGAAAATCAAACAGGATGCAAGCTAAAGTGCATCAGATCATATAGAGGAAGTGAATTCACCGACTATGATTTTGTAGACCTATGAAATGAGCATGGGATAAAACAACAGTTCACAATTGTAGGTACACCTCAACAGAATGGAGTGGCAGAGAGACAAAATAGGTCAGTACAACAGATTGCCAGAGAAATTATGCAAGAAAGTAACATTCCCCAAACCTTATGGGCAGAAGCATTACACACAGTTGTTCACATTCTTAACAAAGCTCATTTAAGACCAAACTGTGACAAGACTCCTTACGAACTACGACATGGTAAACCAGCATCAATCAAGCACTTTAGAGTCTTTCGAAGCAAGTGTTTCATAAAAAAATAATGATGAAAACCTAGGAAAGTTTGATGCAAGATACGATGAAGGAATATTTTTAGGATATGCATCCAAGAGTAAGGGTTACAGGTGCTACAACAAATCACTCCACAAAATTGTGGAAAGCATTGATGTAAGATTTGATGAAGATCTACCAAACAGAACAAGAAGTACAAGATGAAAAAATCCTCTAGAATATCATGAAGAAGAGAACCAAGAAAATGATGAACTGAGCAAGACAACAAAAGATATTGAATTAAACTCAAAAGGTCCCTCAAGACACACTCAAAATAATCATCCAGAAGATCAAATCATTGGGGACAAAAGTGTGGGAGTCCAGACTAGAAGACAGCTAGTTGAACAGAAAGAAGAAGTATACCTAGCCATGCTATCTCAAATAGAGCCAAAGAAGTTCGAAGAAGCCAACAAAGACAAAAACTGGGTAAATTCTATGAATGAGGAACTGGACCAAATTGAGAAGAAAAATACCTGGGAATTAATTCCAAGACCCACTGGGAAAAATGTCATTGACACAAAATGGATATTCAAGAATAAGATGAATGAACAAGGGCAGGTAATTAGAAATAAAGCCAGACTTGTATGCAAGGGATATTCACAAATTGAAGGTCTTGATTATGATGAAACCTTTGCCCCTGTAGCCAGAATGGAAGCAATCAGAATGTTTTTGGCCTTTGCATGCTATCATGATTTCAAGGTATATCAAATGGATGTGAAATCTGCCATCCTGAATGGAGATCTAGAGGAAGAAGTCTACATGGAACAACCTGAAGGATTCTCATTAATAGATAAACATGACTATGTGTGCATATTAAAGAAAGCCTTATATGGTCTGAAACAAGCTCCTCATGCATGGTATTCAAGGCTGGGCAAATACTTGCAAAAACAAGGTTTTAAGAAAGGAGGAGTAGACAACAATTTGTACATAAAGGCTAATGAAAATGAACTCCTAATTGTAGTAGTATATGTAGATGACATCATGTTTGGTAGCAACAAAGAGAAGTTAGCAAAAGAATTTGCTGAAGAAATGAAATCAGAATTTGAGATGTCTATGATTGGAGAGCTCACCTTCTATTTAGGACTTCAAATTCAAAAAAAGAACACAGGAACATTCATCTCATAAGAAAAATACTTAAGAGAGATGTTGAAAAGGTTCCAAATGGAATACTGCAAACCTGTGTCAACTCCAATGATCATTGGATGCAAGCTATGTGCTAATGATGGATCTGCAGATATATATCAAAGACTTTACAGATCCATGGTAGGAATTCTGTTGTACCTAACTGCCTCTAGACTAGACATTGTGTTGGCAGTAGGACTTGTGGGAAGATATCAAGTAGCACCAAAACAAAATCACCTACTAGCAATCAAGAGAATATTCAGATATCTACAAGGAACTGCACATTATGGGCTATGGTATCCAAAAAGAAAAAGCTTCACTTTGACAACATATACAGATGCGGATTGGGCCAACTGCATTGATGACAGGAAAAGCACAAGTGGAGGTGCATTTTATTTGGGAAAAAGTATGGTGTCATGGCTAAGAAAGAAGAAAGCTTCTATCTCTCTATCTACAGCAGAATAAGAATACATAGCAGCAGCAGCATGTTGCACACAAGTAATGTGGATGAAACAAACTCTCCAAGACATGAAGGTAAGCATTGATGAACCTATTTCTATCAAATGTGACAATACAAGTGCAATAAGTATATCAAAAAATCCTGTACTTCATTCAAAAACAAAGCACATCCCAATAAAGTACCACTTCCTTAGAGAATAAGTAGCACAGAAAATAGTGAAGTTGGAATATGTACCAACAAAGGAACAAACAGCAGACATATTCACAAAACCTCTTGCTAAAGAACCATTCGAATATCTAAGAGACAAACTAGGGGTAGTGTCTGCACATGTTAATCTCTGACATGAAAAGAAAGCATCATTCCAGGGGGAGATTAGAAAAGAAGGCATCATTCCAGGGGGAGATCAGTCAACAAATATTGTCACAAAAGAGCCAGAGCTAGTGAGCAGTGCATGGAACAAGTCCTCAAGATCATAGTATTATGGACAAGATTTGGAAACCACACTAGGAAATGTGCAACCCTTTGCCATTGATGTCAAAGGGGGAGGAAAAGCAAGAAAAAGAAGAGTATTAAAGTATTGCCATCAATGCCATAGGGGGAGATTGTTGGAAATATTGTCATTGATGGAAAAGCAGAAGAAAGCAGCAGCACCAGAATTATCACAAAGAAGAACTAGCAAAAAGAGGCAGCTCAGACACCAGGAAGAAGTAAAGGCAGCAGAGATAGCATTAGACATGAAGCAGAGGCAGTAGTAGAAGGGTCATTTGATTGGAGATCTGGAGAGACAGAGTAGTGAGGTGAAATTTTGTAATTGGGGTTTATGTAATTATCTGTGCATTGATGATTTAAGTGCATATGTGAGTTGATCCGGGTTTATAAACAGTTTTTGAATAAACTCTATGGAAAGGGTTCGAATTAGAGATTCTGTGTATAAATTGAAGAGCGACCGACAGAGTAATTGGGTTTTGAGATAGACTGTCCTTTGTTTTGAATAATGGTTTTGAATACCAGTGAACAATTTGAACAATTTGTTGTGAGAATGCTGCATAGGGATGTCGAGAGGATTATTAATGAATTGAAAGCCATTGAAATCATCAAAGGGGTTTCGTGTGGATAGTTGAAACCTTCAAGGGACCTTTTCACAAATCGTGGATTGAAGGCGTAGTTCTCAAAAGAGCGATGAGGAGTCGATTTATTAAAGGTTGATATCACAGTAGAACCGCATGGCAGCGTTGAATAAAAAGGAAGCATACAGTTAAAATACGAGTGAAGAACAATAGTTAAAGGAGCGGAATCATGAATTGAAATGGAACCGTGAGCCAATGTCTGATGAATAGTAAAAGCGGGTTTGAGGCAAAGACATTGGTTTTCGCATTTATTAAAAATGGTAATAGGTATTCCTGAAAAAAAACGCGATATTGGTCTTTGAATGATGCGTGGCAGGAGTGGTAATCCAAAACCACAAATTTGGCATTTTTTTGAAGAGTTAAGTCACGGGATTAAAACTTTTGAGATTTCTATCCGATTTCTAGCCATCGGAGATCGATGGCGTTTGCACCATGAAGATGCATGAAGGTTAAGGCAGGGTTATAAAGTCGTGGGCCCGACTATGTGTTGGTGTAGGAATTAAAATGTTAAATGTAAATTGAATGATATATGGTGGGATTCAATATCAATTATGCGATATATTATGTTTAGTCCAAAGTCAGAAGATTTGCGTGAAGGGATAGATGTGGGACCCAAATATGTTGCAGATTCTTGGGTAATATAGGTTGCATGGTTCGACATATAATGTGAAGCGCTATGATATGCCGAGGTTTTAAACCAAAGGAAAGGGGTTATATAATGGTGATTGAAATGATGGGCCCGAAAGAGTAAAGGTTGATTTCAGAGTTTTAATAGGGGTCGGCGTTTGGGTTTTAATCCAAAGTCGAAGATTAATATATGCCAGAACCAATATACAATACAAATTGATATGTGGTTGAATTCTATGCATTAAACCTTGATGAATGTTTGATATGTGGGTGAATAAAGTTGTGGGACCCAAACAAATCTTAATGTATGTTGGGTCTTCATATAAATTCCAAGGTTTATTGAATGCTTCTTAACATTTGATTAGGGAGTATATATCTATGTTGATATATATATTATAGTTGATGATAAAGCTGAACCATGTATAAATGAAATTGTATGTTGGGCGTATTATTGTTACATGCAAAAGATAAGCTTTGGGCTTATGATATATTGAGTTTTGTTTAAAGCTCGAATGATGGTTTAAAACCCATGAGGCGAAGGCGAGGTCTATATATTCAGGAGACTTTAAAATTATTTTGGGCTAAAATTGTAAAGCAGTTATATATATGTAGCAGATACACAATTGCAGTGAATAGAGATTGCAGATTTGAAGAGGTGTGCAGTGAAGGTATTCAGATTTGCAGAATCTGAATTTGAAATTCACATGAATGAAAATGTGGGTTTGTTACACTACAGCAGTAGAAAAGACAAGCACACAGTGAGCCAAGAACTAAAAGGGTTGAATGAGATATATCAAATTCAAATGTAAATGTAAATGTTTTAATTGATTTTATATTGTTTGTGATGCAAAGGCAAGTCTCCAGAGACAAAGAACTATCCCACTGTAATATTTAAATGTATACATATTGTTATATTTTTCTGAATATGCTAGGAAAGAAATGAGAAGGTGGAAGTCAAAAAGCCATGGTTTTTCACTTCGAAATCCCTGTGTAATACAAATAGTCATGAGGTGAAACCTATAAATGATATCACATAGATATGCATAGAGAGGTTAAAGAATTGAGAAATGAGGCAGAGAGGGTAAGAGGAAGGAGAAGAAAATAGAGAAGCTGTGAATATTCAAATATGATATAAGGCAGATATGAAGGCTAGTGGATAGAAGTGAAGAAGGTATAAAACAGAGCTGATATCCAAGTAAATCAGCATGTGCTTTTTTTGAAAGAGTGAGGAAGTTGGTGCTTCCATATCAAGTTGTAGCTTGATAGATGTCAGTTGTATCTGACTGAGGTAGGAGCCTCCTGTAGGTTGTAGCCTGCAGAAAATAGAGGATGCTGGTGCTTCCATATCAAGTTGTATCTTGATAGAAGTTAGTTGTAGCCTGCCTAGAGCCTGTGAGGTTGAGCCAAAGAGTCTCATGTTGAGTTCCATTCTGTTTGTAGCTTTGCGAATTGAGGTAGGAGCCCTCTCCTGTGAGGTTGGTTACGAAAATCAATGGTGAGAGGGAGTTGGAGCTTGCCTTTGCATCACAACAATAATAAGATGTGGTTTTCTCCCTTATGGGTTTCCACTTATATCTGTTGTCTATATGCATTATGATTATGTGTTGATACTCTGTATTTATTCTGCTTAATACCTGCTGCTCACTTATTAATATTGTTGTTCCATTGTATATTAAGTTGATCACAAAATGATGATGTGAATGAGTATAAAAGAAAGTTTAATAAGAACATGACTGCATTAAACTGATTCCCCCCCCCTCAGTTTAACCAAGGGTTCAACAAAGGTATTGTACGATGTTTCTCCCATGGAATTTTTTGATGTTATGTTATACCAGCCATATTTTGGAAGTGTCATGTTGCGTATGATTCTAGACCTCGTGGTGTTATTATTACTTTGGGCAGACAAATATACAACATGCCAAAGGTAGCCTCTCCTATTTCCATTTCCTTGATCTCTGCTAAGTAATTCGGTAAGGTCATCTTTAAGGCTAGGAAATTTTTCCTCTTCCTAATTTTCACTCAAAATAAGGAGAAGGTTGTGGCCACATCCATGGCCTCAATGGAGGGCTCCTCCATGCAGAAAAAGTAAGTCTATAAAGTCGTGGAATAATATTGAGACATCTTCTCCTCACCCACGAGGGTACCTCTGCACTATTAGATCAAGCATTCAATTGATCTAACACTCGGTAGGCCTATACCCAATGGGAAAATATATCAACTCTCTATTTTTAAAAAGGATAAAGTCAAGAAATATATCCAAGAGCTACTCCAAAAATGGCACATGCAACTAAGTTTCTCACCATGTGGAAGCCCAATTGTACTCGTTTAGAAGAAATATGGGAGCTAGAAACTCTATATTAATTATTGGGCCCTCAAACAAATAACAGTCAGGAACTGGTACCTAATTCCCAACATTAACAACCTTCTTGACCAACTCAAGGGGGAAAATTACTTCAGTAATATTTATTTGTATTATGTCTATCACGAAGTACCAATAGAACCAACTGATGTGTGGAAAACTACTTTCAAGTCCAAGGAGGGTATATTTGAATGGTTGGTCATGCCCTTTTGTTTTAAAAATTCCCCAAAAACTTTCATGAGGCTGAAGGATGATATCTTGTGGTCCTTCACAACCTCCTTCATGGTGGTATATTTGGATGATATCCTCATCTTAAACAAGAGTTAAGAAGAACACTTGCAACATATTAGGAAATTCCTTCACACTCTGAAAAGCTATGTGCTAAAATGGGAAAATGTTTATTTGGAATGGACAAGGTCCAATATGTAGGCTACACTATTGATGATAAAGGTGTGCATGTGGATCCAACCAAGGTTCAAGTCATTTAGGATTGGCGAACCCTGACAACTCTAATAGAGCTTCACAACTTCTTGGTAATTTCTAACTTCTACCGAAGCTTCATGTTGGGGTTCTCTTATATCGTTTGGGCCTTATGTCAAGTGACTAGAGGTAGAGAAAAATAAAAATAAAAATTGTTTTTTCGCAATAGAAGGCATTCAATGAACTGAAACACCACCTTTTCTCTACACTAGTTCTCACCTGGTCGGACCTGGAATATCCATTTGATATTGATATAAAGGCCTCTGACTATTTTATTTTTGTATTCCTCATCCAACAAGGACATTTGGTCTCCTATTATAGTGAAAAACTTTCTAATATTGTCTAAAGATACCCTACCGATGACAAGGAGGTGTATTCCATCGTGTAGGCCTGTTGGAAATGGAAACAATAAATTATGGGGAAGGATATGATCATCCAAATGGATCACGAGCATCTTCAATTTACGCAGACAAAATGGAAGTTATAGAATGATCGCCATAAAAAATGGTCCACATGCCTACAACAATTCCATTGGAACATCAAATATAGGAAATGTAGCACCAATTATGTTTCAAACTATGTCATTTGGCCACCAATTGTGGCACTGACCATAGTTCTCAACTCTTGTGGGCTTGAGACCTTCATATGGCCATAGATATACAAAAGTGACTTGAAATTTTCTGCCACATACTAAATGTTGATGGTGGAAAATAAATTTCCATACTTCCACCTCCAAGGTGCATTTTTTTTCTACGTAGGATTCCTTTATGTTCCCTCAAATGAGTGTTCCAAGATGATCTGGGAGGAATATTACAATTGGTTAGCAGGGTACTTTGGTGTGGAGAAGATAGTGGCAGTATTGTAAAATTAATTATATTGGTCGAAACCTCAATAGGATGTTGGCAAGTATCATAAGGCCTCCACTTCCTATGCCATTTCCAAACCAACCATTAAGAAACAAGGTATGTACACTCTTATTTATACTCCTAACTAGCCATGGGAATCCATATAGAGGGAATATATGTTTGCTATTCCTTCTACAAATCATAGTAATGAATCTGTGTTTGTGGTCGTTGGTAGATTTTCTAAGATGGTCATTCTAACTACCTACAAGAAGAGTATCATAGCAGAATCCATTACCAAACTCTTCTTCAAATGAGTGTGGGTACATTTTGGGATCCCGCAAACCATCATATCATATTAGGAAAGTGGGTTTCCTAAGCACATTTTGTTTTATCTTATGGTCATTTTTTGACACCAAGCTCACAAAATCAACTACCTTCCACCCCTAGACTAATAGATAGGCATGGATTGTCAACAAGATGATTGTGCATAGTTTATGCATGTACAACTCCAAGCATACATGCATGTGGGATGAGATTCTCCCCTATGCTTAGCACAACTACAACAAATCCCTCCATAGCTCAATTAGCCACTACCCCTTTCAGGTGGGCCTAGGATTTGAACCATTAGGTTGTAGGTTTTAACCCTATACAGAAATTATCTACAATCGAAATTTTAAACAGAAAATATACAATGGCGATAAAATAAGACAAATATACACAAAGATTTTCCCCTGGATCCCAAAATCAAGACTACCATATTATTTTTTCACTATATTCCTTTCAATGATACAATACATATATATACTTGCCGAATAATTCATAAACCCTAATCCATAACCCTGGATTAGAACATAATTGTAGTTCCCTTTACCGGATCTACAAAATACCATGGGCATAAAACAATCATGCCCAAAACCATGTGCAAAACCCATGCACAAAACCATGGATAGGTCAGACCATCATCTTTGGTTCTGCCCCCCATCCTTGGGCATGTCCAACTATTATTGGGTCTGCATAGGAAAAAAGTCTAGAGCCACTGCCCCGGACCCCGTGTTCTGCAAACCCCTCGACGGGGGGGGGGGGTGCTTCCTCTCCCCTGTGACCCCTACTGCACCCGACGCAATGTACAACACGTGGGGATAGTATTCGAAGAATATAACACACACCCAACACTCTCCCACTTGTTGTTTTTTTTTTCCGTAGAGGGGGGCATAGGAGATATTATTCATTGGTCTAGCCCTGCAACTCCCATTGTTTCTCTACACCAAGAAAAATTCTCACTGCTCACAAACTTCTTCAATGCATTTGTAACATTATTCAAAGTGTCCAATTTTACCAACAAAACCTTTTTGTCCTCAGTCATATCCCTCAGAAAGTGATACTAAACATAAATGTGATTTTTCCTCAAATGATAAGAATGGTTCTTAGCCAAGAAAATTTCACTTTGGCTGTCACATCCTATCCTTATATCCCATTGTACTAACCCCATACTTGAACACAATCTATGTTACCAAACTTCTTCCTTGCTTGCATGTGTGATTTTCATGTATTCAACCTTTGTAGCTGAAAGTGACACTATAGACGGCCTCTTACTCTCGAACTAATTGCTCCTCTAAATAGTTTAAACACATACCCACTTGTAGATCTTCTTTGATCCAGATCTCCAGCCCAGCCTGCATCAACAAAGACATGAATATCCAAAACTTTGTCTAATACTTGTCTTCCTTGGTAACACAAACCATAATCATTAGTGCCACACAAATACCTTAAAACCCGCTTCACTGTTGTCCAATGCTCCTTCCCTTGTTTTGACACAAACCCGCTCAATACTCCCACTACATGTGAAATGTATGGTCTAGTGCAAACCATTGCATACATCGGGCTACCAACTGCAGTTTCATAAGGAACACGAGACATTTTCTCCTCCTCTTCTTATGTATTATGACACTATTCAGTAGACAACTTTACACCTACAGGAATAGGAACCTTCACCGATTTACTATCTTGCATATTAAACCTCTGCAATATTTTCTCAACATACTTCCTTTGGTTTAACCATATCTTCCTCTTTTCCCAATCTCATTTAATTTCCATGCCCAAAATATAGTTTGCATCACCAAGATCCTTCATGTCGAATTTGGGTGAAAATTGGGTTTTCAAATCCAAGATAATTTCTTTGTCATTTCCAATCAACAACATATCATTCACATACAAGGCCAAATGAATAACACGATTACCAATTCATTTAAAATACACATAGTGATATTTTTTACTTTTGGTGAATCCAAGTCCCTGTATATATGTATCAAATTTTTGATACCACATCCTTGGTGACTATTTTAACCCATACAGAGCATTTTTTAACCTGCATACTAGTTCTTTCTTACCCTTTACTGCAAAGCCTTTAGATTGCTTCTTGTAGATCTCTTCTTTTAGATCCCCGTGAAGAAATTTTGTCTTCAATTTCGTATTTTCTACCTCAAAATAAAAAGCAACAGAAACAGATAAAATTAATCTATTAGAATCTAACTTGGAAACAGGAGAAACAATATCACCAAAATCAATTCCTGACACCTAGGAATAACCTTTTGCTACCAACCGAGCTTTCTATTTCTCCACCTTTCCTTCTGTACATCTTCTTCTTAAACACCCATTTTCTTCCAATGGGTTTCCTTCTGGCCGACAACTCCACTAGATCCCAATCCTCATTTTTGTCCAAAGATGCCATTCCATCAACCATGGCCTCTTTCCAGATTTTTCCATCCTCATAATGTGTAATATCCCGTTTCGGAGATATCTCTAGAACACGGCAAAATCCAACCAGAGATGGACTGGGAGGGATTTTACCAGATATGCCGCCACTAAAAAGAGGATGAAATATGGAGGCTACCTGGCCCTTTCCAGACTCTGTCTAAGAGTTTGAAATAAACACACCAAGTGGTATAGAACTAGAATTCTCAAGAATATATAAAAACAACAGTGCAGCAGACATATAATAACATAGACAGAATATATGGCAACTCATCCAGAAATATAAAGAGGAAATGCTAAGCCATTTTATTAAACTGAGAAATACAATGAAGTACAATAGGTGATCAGAGTGATGGCACCTAAACTTGCTCAAGGCAAGTGAAGAAATACTCTCAGAATATACAGGAAATGGCTACTCTCTGATCTGCATCCCAACTGCTAGAAATCTGTCATGTAGCTACTACTGCTGGAATGGACTGAATTCTAGGGGCTGATCCCCTTGCCGGAATGAGCTGAAAATTTGCGATCCTCCTCTACTCACCAATCCCGACAAAACCTAGAAACCATATCAGAAATGGCCGACCCCCGAAAACCTCCAGAAAACACCCCCTTGGGGAATTACGTTGGCCTCCAAGGTTCTGCGTAGAGGCTAAATGGAAATGAATGAAACACCACCTCAAACTACACCAAAATCCTCCCACAAGCAAAGGTTGATCCTCTGCTCAAAATCTCGACTCAATCTCCTACAGAAATCCTGATCCGGAGCACCTCCAAAATGGACTACGTCCTCTCTCCCAGTGACTGCGCAGTCTCTATGAAAGCCCAGCTCCGCAACAAACCCAAACACCAAAATATCTCACAAAATACTGAACAAATAACCTTGCCCGAGTAGGCACTCGAAGTCCCCCAGGGCTAAGGGTGAGATCTCCGACTGGAGACACTCAATGCACTAAATAGTGCTGCAGACAGGCTAAACAACCAGTGTGCTCAAGAAGAAAAAAATTCTAGCTCAATATCATCAACAACAGAATTCCCCAAAAATGAGGAGGCTCTCCTCTCTCTTATAGCATTGGCCTCTCTCAAACCCTAAGGCCCACCTCCTCCAATGTAGCCTCCCTTTGCCACATTCTCAACCAAACCAGCGCAGTCCCTCCATGTGTCTACGTGGGTCCCCTCTCTATGTGGTCTCTTGGCCCCCCTTGGCTCACTTAAGTTACAAAATTGTGTCTACTAGGGAGTGCACTTTATTTTTAGAGTGAGTTATGTCCCCCTCTACTCACTTTTATTTATAATTTAATTATATAAGGCAAAATTGATCAAAATTAATATTTCCAATTAGCTGCTGCTAATTGGGAATATTACAGTCCTCCCCACCAAAAATTTCTTGTCCTCAAGCAATGTCTGAACAAGCCTCCTCTCTAGTTGATGCTCCCCACCGACACTAAAAAATGTGCCTAGGTCCCAGATGCACCACTAAAACCTCCCTGTCCTCCACATCACCCTAATATGAAGGGATCTCTCAATGCCAGGATCCCAAACTGATCTCTCACAGTACTAGCCAACCAACAATCCTCCTGGATCCCATCGCCACCATGGCCAATAATCGCCCAAGTCCCACGGCTCGGACTACACACTGCCTCTGGCTATGAATGATGCTCTAAGGGGTGAAGACCATGACCCCTGCTGCACTGTATCTGTGAATATGTAAGCTGTCCCATCAACTATGTACCAACTCATCACCTCTCTCCAATCCAAGTCCTGACTCAATCCCATGTTGATCCTGCTCTACTGAAATCGGGATGGAGCGCTGAAGAAACGACAACCTGTGCCCCCCTGCCAGCTAGAATCTATAACATCTGCTATGTCCAAGGGCCCCTGCTCCACTGTGCTCCCTACGAAGAATACCATACAATCAAGAGGGTACCAACTCATGATCTCCCGCCAGTCCATCCTGGAAGAAGAATCCGATGTAGCAACAACAACTGCATATGGAACACACCTAGAGTGTTGCCACCAACCCGTAATCAACTCCCACTACTTTGCCCTTTCTACCAATGAAAGCTGCCTGTAGAAGGAAGCCCCTCTCTCTATAATGGGCCAAAGTGGACAAGATATGCTGCAAGTTCCATCGATGTACTCCTGGAGAGTGCTACCCACTAAAAACACTGCAACTCTACTGACTGCGTGTACATCTATCTGCGCCTCATCCCTTTGTTGACCCACAGATGGATGCTCCACCATTTCCAACAGCTCCTCCCACTCCTGATCAGGAATATCATGCTCCTGCTGTCTACTGGCCCCCTGCAGAACAATCCCATCAACCTCCAACACCTCCATAGGATATGGATCTGCAACTGCTGTCACCGTACTCGATGTCTGTGCATCTGACTTCCCCACCTCAATTGTTGATCCCAATGTTAGCCACATACCCTTCATCAGCTTAATGTGGGCGCCCATCTGGCTCTCCCCCAAAGGAATATCGTGCCTGATGTGAATAGTGTCCTCCTCTATCGACTCAGGCTCCATCACCTGCTTCTCTAGCTGAATCGTCACAAGTGACTCTTCACCCAGAGTATCTCCCGTAGAGTCTCGTGACTTCTCACCCTCCTCAGAAGCGTCCTCAACTAATCCTATGGACTCATCTGAAGAAGAGTCTTCACTCTGGCATACAGAAGGAATGCCCTCCTATCCTGCCTCCGCCAAATCTCCACTGGGTCTTCCATCCACCCTCTTGATAATGTGTCGATGCATTTTCTGGAGTCCAGATGCATGTTGGGATGCTACCTCTGTTGAACCCAGTATCCTCTGCTCATGCATGATCTCGGCATGCTCTGAGAAAAGAGTGACACATGTCTCCCTCATGACTCGCTCCCTAGGTGTAGGCTCAGCGATGACCGATGTGCCACCCCTGCAGATGATCATCTCATCCCCTAACCTGTGGTTGTCAACTAGCATACCAACCCAGTGCCACTGCCGAGGAGTCTCTCCCCTAGGGTGCTGAGTGTCATCCAAATATCTTCGGTGAGCTTCACGTACCCCAATGCTCATGCCCAGAGTGCCAAAGGACAACAAAGAAATCGACTGTGCCCATGAGTGATGTCGAAGCGAGTCAGGTGTGTGAGTCACCACAGATACCGCCAAGTATCGCTCATTTGTCTCCCCATCGATCCTAGGTGAACTACCCCCAAAGGTAAGCCCGATGTCCCTGTCCGTGAGTCTCCCTGGAGGCAATACTTGAAGACCCTGTTGTGTAGCTGCGTATGCCCTTACATGCCACCAATCATCCATGTACCCCTCGAAATGCCACTGCATACTGAGGCATACCGCTGTACACTGCTTGGTACCCCCTACTACTATTGTACCACCCCGTACCGTCTCGTGCCTTGTCTGTTTCAAGGCATATGTCACTCCTCGTGTGTCCTTAATGCGATGTAGGACACTCCTACTCCACAATGCAGTCCCACACACTACAGTACACCACCACGCAACTCCATGTCCATCGGTAGCCCACTGCTCAATGCTAGAGGCTCCCACACATCCCTGGATGTGATGACCTAGAGTTGTGCCTCTACATGTCGAACTACCCCCAATCAGTATCATGATCTCCACTGTCACATCGTTATATCCTCCAACGAATGGATCATCACTCCAAACCCTCCCCGAGGGGTCTGAGAAGTGAATCTCCCTATGTGTCAGTAGTGTTACCACCACTGCTTGGCTCTGCTATGTCCTCTGTGCCCCACACAAAGGTGAATAATCCTTGGCCCCATACAAGGCGCCATCTGGTGGCCTGCCAATGCCACCTCCTCCGACAAGCTCCTGCCAAGGTATGTTGACCACCCCATGATCCCATGTATAAGTGTCATACCAAGACAACCTAGGGAGTCTGCCCATAAACTGGTTGGCCACTGGAGCTGACCAAAACTCCCCTATTGAATGCACATGCTCTACTGCTAGGCCAACTGTACCCTCCAAGACATAGTCAACCATCCTGCCTGGGAAATGATAGGTGATCCTGCCTAGATCCCAATGCTAATCTGGCGTTTCTGTATTCCCAGCACCTGGAAACTCCTGCTGAACTACACCCGGGTCCACCACTATCATCATAACCCACTCCACTGGATACCAACTCAAAATCTCTCACCATCCAACCTTAACATGTGGATGCTGCACCCTGTGCAACCGTGATCGTCTCATCCTGCTAACCAAGTCAACGTATGAGATCTGACTAGGTAACTCTGTCTCTCTCTCTCCAATGGGAAGAGGTGTCCTAACAACGCTGCTAGTCCCATCCATGCATGCCTAAAGGGGAATGATCTGATGCTCCAACGTGCCCTCTGGTTGTACCATCAGGGAATCCAGTCGTTCCCCAATGCGGGCCAACTTGGCCGCCGACTCGGCACAAACCACTCTCACGCCCTCCAGCTCCTTGTCCTGCAAAAAAATGGCCTCGCGTACTGACGTGGCCTTCCCTTTCAAAACTAGAAGGTCTGCCCGAAGCCGATGATACCACTGTCTGCGACCATCATACAATACCTCTGTTTCTCCTAGTGCCTCATCGAAGGTGGATACATCTCCTGAAACCTCACCCATCTGTCGTGTGCTGCTACCACCCGAAGACTTGGAAACGACTCCGGTCATCACCTTAATGGATGGCTCTACTAGGGTAGGCTCTACCTTCTCCACTATGATATCAACCAACACGGTCAAGGAGGTCTCCAATGAGGGTGAGTCCTGTGTCACACTAGGTGTATCCTCGAACTCCCTACAATCCTGTGTGCCCTCATCCCACAAGTGCGAGGTAACCATTTTTATGGTTTCCCCTTCTGATACTCGATCAAGCTGGAAAGAGGTATCCAACTTCTCCACCCAAACTTTTTCCGAACGCTTGGATGACCCGTCAAATTTCAGTAAACAGAGTCTGCCCACTGTGCGCTGTTGAGCTTCAAAGATGTTCTTCTCTTCCACCACATTCCACTTCATTTCCTTTGTCCATTATTAATTTCAGGCTTAAATGATCAATAAGATTAGTTAAAATTTCTTTGAGATTGTATATAATGTCTAACGTGCTATTGTTTCATGATTTCGTTGTTGTAGTACTTTTTTACTACACCTAGCTATAGAATGCAGACATTCTGTAGCTAGTTGTCGATTCTGCAGCTGTCTTCATGTCTACGCAGGTTCCAGGTGTCATCTCAGGGAAAAAAACATATGGTCGTATTTCACATCATTCCCTCATCATTTTTTTCTCTCCACAAAGTTTGAACAGAATTCTATAGGTGGTTATGCACGTGGGAACTCAGACTAGGAGATAGACTCCTAATAGGACAAGGACAGTCCAGATGTCCTTAATCATATTACGAGACCACTATCAGAGTTCTATTTTGATTCTAATTTGGAAATATAATTATCCCTATGTTATCTCAAATACAGTTATGTAATTTTGATATAAATATGGCTCGGGAAACCGAGGGACAACGTTAGATTTTGTTTTTGGTTGCTAGATCTTACAAGTCTGAAACACTCTGTTTTGAAGTTATTTCTCCTTTAATGAAAGAAGCATCACTTTATTGAACGCACTGAGCCAATATTGAAGTAGATTTTGCATGCTACTCCGGTGGTAGAGAGCCCCTGCTACCTGAGCAGCCTTGTTCATATGTTTAGATAAGTAACTGCATTCTTAGTTTAACCAATTTTCTGAACTTTGTGTTTTTTATATTCATTTGAATCGAATGCTACAGATTAGTCTTGTTCTCACGAATTCTTCCAAAAGACTACTAATATGGAATGAGGCATAACTGTAGTATTTTAGGATTTAGTTACATTTCTTTAAGCTTTATGTTCTCATGCTCAATCACATCAGTTGTTACAGCTAGTCTTGTTTTTATCAATCTCTTCCAAAATATCACTAATTCCAGATGAGACATAGCTGTGGTGGTGTTTCAGAGATTACTGCGTTTTGTTGAACTTTATATTTTGTGTTTTATGCATGGAATGATACAGCCAGACTTGTTTCTACAAGCTATTCCAAAACATTACTCATATTGAACAAAGTAGGGTTGTAGTATTTCGTAGAATTAGTTGCATTTTAGCTTAGTCAATACTCCGGAGGTAGATGTCATTCTAGTTTAATTTCTAGTTTAATTCTGTTTGATAATGGCATTCTAGTATAACTCTGTTCACTGTACTTTAAGTTAGATTAGTGACATTCTAGTTCAGCTCCAGTTCACTGTATTTCAAGTTAGGTTCATGACATCTTAGTTTAGTTTTGGTCACTGTGTTTTAAGTTTGATCAATTGCATTCTAGTTCAGTGTCACCCATTGCATTTTAAGCTATCAAAATTAGGTTTCACGGCCTTCATTATTTACAAATTAATCTTGTTTTGAATTTCTATTTATACATCTTTATAGGAACAAGAATTAGTGATATCAGTTTAAGGCCTTGATTTTTCTGCAAACTTTTGCAATTTCATAAATAAGCCTTTTTCCCAAAATTATTCAAATCTTTAACTTTTGAACAAGGCTTAGTAGTGATAAGTTGAACTTGCAGAATGGATTAATCTTAGTATTGCAAGTTAATTTAGAGTAGAAATCTTATTATGCTACAAATAGTCTTTTCCAAATTGTGTTCCAATAAACTTCTAGCCATGGATGAGATTCTTTGTAATATTGTAAGATAATTGTTTATTTAGGAAAACCTCATTTGCACTAAACTTGTCCTCTTTTCAAGCTATTCCAACATATATCTAATGAATAAATTGGACAAGTTCATGCTCTGAGTTATTGAGTTCATGTTGTGATTTAGGAGTCATTATCAAGCTTTGCATTTTCTGTTCTTTAGTGCCATACACAAGTTTAGAAAAGGTTTTGCTCTGTTTTAGTGTAACCATTCACTTCTCTTTCCCAACATTTAGTTCTTTTCCTTTTAAACATAAAACCATAAAACCAAAAACATCATAAAAAAACTAAACACAACGTGGTGAAAAACAAATACCTAGGCACATATAGTGCACCACACTTCAGCAGTTTACTAGCCCTGGTTGACAATTAATGAACTCAATTTAGGAACACTAAGTTGAGCACAACATTTTGGCACCGTTTTCGGGGAAGTGTAACTAGGTAGCCTTGTTTCTTAACTCCCAAAAACAATGATATGCGTAGAGAAAGAGACTCAAGGGGTAGATTCATAAGAAGCAGAAGTTTGATTCCTAGAACACCACCCGTTTCACCTATACCAAGAGCCAATACACCTCCAACTCAAACCCACATTCCATCCTTTACTGATCCTAGAATTTTAGAAGACTTAAGATCAGATATTCCATTATAAAAACCTTCCACTTCATTTACTGAACCTGTCTTAGAAGAATATTCAAGGACCCCTGCTAGAGACACAAACTTTTCCACTTCCACAGAGGAATCAACTATGGCAGAAGAAGGGGGAGGAGGAGTTTTTAATGGAGAACACACACTATTTGGAGGGGGTAGAGGTAGAGGTAGAGGAGAAGGAGGTAGAGGTGCAGAAGGTGAAGGAGGTAGAGGAAGAGGTAGAAGAGAAATGGGAAGCTCTTTTGGGTTTCCTATAGTAGATGAAGAAACCAATACAGCTATGAAAAACATTTCACCCTCTGTCCTTCCAAACTTCTATGGAATTAAAACTGAAGATCCTGAAACCTTCCTATTTGAATTTGAAGTCCTATGTAGAACTTATGACTACTTACAAGATGCTCAAAAATTTAAACTATTTCCTTCAACATTGAAAGGAGCAGCATTGAAGTGGTTTATGAGTTTGATCAACAGTTCTATTAGGACATGGGAAGACATGAAACAAGCATTTCTAGAGAGGTATTTGGATTATTGTATGCCATTCAATCATAAGGAGGAAGTGTTTAAGATGCTACAAAAAGAAGATGAAAACTTGGAAGATTTGTTGGAAAGATTTCATTACAACATCAAAAGAGAAAAAATGGAAAACTTAGACCAAGACACCTTAAAAGCTCTCTTGTTGAAAAAAATTAGGGATGAATGGTTAGATATCCTTAACATGATGGGAAAAGGGGATATATCTCAGCTCACATTACCTGAAATATCTGAGTTATGTATTAACCTTTCAAGAGGGAAGTCCAAAACTGTAAAAGGTCCAAGAGACCCTGCTCTTGCAAGGGCAAGTAAATCTGCTTCCGGGACAATGAGTAGGGTAGAGATAGGGCATATGCTTGATGAATTCAAATCTGACATATTAGGGAGTCTTAGAGAACAAATAGACACCCTTAAGTTACAAAACAAGCAAAAAGCTAAATCTGATGCCTTAGCAATCTTTTGTCCCAGATGTAGAAAGAAGCATGCCTTGAGAGAGTGTCCTTTAGATGCAAAAATTGTAGAGACTTGTGTCATTTGTTCAGAAAAACATGAGACCAAGAGTTGACCTTCACTTCTTGGTCTTAAAGTTGTCTTTCAAGAAGAAACTCCTACAAATTCCACAGAATCTCTCAATTTTGTCTCTAGAAGGCCTTGGCAAGGACCTCAAACACAAGGATTCCATGATCAAATGTATAATCAACCTCCACCAAATTGGAATTCTTGGCAGCAACCTTGGCCCCAATTTCAAAATCAATCTCAAGCTTGGGCACAAGGAGTACAAAATCCCCATGGAAGATATTCCCAGTACTATCAGTGTCCACCATCCTATCCACCATATCCACATTTTTCTCCTCAAAATATTCAAAAAAATCCTCAACCAAATCCCCAAAATCTACAACATAAAAACCAACCACTTCTGTTACCATTTCCTCAGAAAACAAATCAGTTGCCTGCCCAACCCATACCAAACCCCAAAAATTAAAATCCTCAGAACACCTACATGATATAAGGACAACAGTTTCCAACCTATTTGATTACTCCTCTAGACCTTAGTGATGTTCAACTTAGGTCTAGAAGAATACTTGAAAAGAGGAAACCTTCTGTGATCATACAAGAACAAGAGAACTTTGAGGAAGATTCTCTACGGGCAAATAAAAGTCTTGAAGAAGACATCTTTTCAGGACCCAAACATTGAAAAATCAAAACAAAAAGAACCAATAATTTCAACTCCTATATTTGAGTAGCCATCAACATCCACTTCTACACCTCCCTTTCCAGAAAGACTACAAATTGATAGGGGTGTAGAAAAACAAATTATGGTGCCTAATTATGATTTCCTAGATGAGCTGAGAAATGTTTGTATTAAGATCCCATTATTGCAAGCTATCAAGGAAATTCCAATTTTAGCAAAGACAATAAAGGAGTTTAGCATGAAGAAAACAAGAAAAAGAATAAGAGAGACAAAGAAAATTCAACTAGCAGGAAAAATAGCAGATATTATGATGGGTAAGATTGCTATTCCAAAGTATCTAGACCCAGGAAATCTAGTTGTTAAAATTCACATCAATGGAACTGAGATCCAAAACACACTCATTGATTTAGGAGCAGCAATCAATACCATGAGTAGACAAATCATGGATAAACTGAAACTTCCTAATCTTCTCTTTACACCCACATTATTACAATTAGCAGACAGATCTGTGATTAAACCTGATGGGGTAATAGAAGAAATTCTAGTGTCCCTAGATTCTTGGGAGTATCCTGTGGATTTTATGATCCTAACTCCTAAGAATAATCTAGGAGGGCATCCTATTATATTAGGAAGACCTTGGTTAGCTACAGCTGATGCTTTCATTAGTTGTAGATCCGGTGATATGTATATCTCTAATGGTAGTTCAACTAAGAAATTTACCTTGTATCCTCCAGCAAAGACAATTACATATTTAAATGATACTCAATGGATAGAGGATGAAGAAGACTTACAACCTCTCTTCACAATTTCAGAAATTAGTGAAGATAGCCAAATTTTGAATACTTTAGAGAATTTTGAATCCTCTTCGGAATACAAACATGAACAATTTCAAGAAGAATCCAACATTGAGTTTTTATCATCAAGACAAATGTCTCTTCATTCTATGGATAAATTTGGCAGCTCTATAATTGAGATATTTCCAGGCAAAACTTTGAACATAAACAAGAACCTAGACAAATCTCAACAAGAAGAGCTAGTCAAGATCTTACAGAGACATTCTTCTGCATATGCATGGGAGTACACTGATATGAAAGGGATAAGCCCTAATACTTGCACTCATCACATCTACATAGAGGAAAATTGTAAACCAATCAGACAACCTCAAAGACGGATGAATCCAAATCTTAGGGAGATTGTTAAAGAAGAATTGCATAAATTGTTGAATGTCAACTTTATCTATCCTATTTCAGATAGTCAGTGGGTTTCTCCTTTGGTAATTGTGCCAAATAAAAATGGTAAATGGAGGGTATGTATTGACTATCGAGAATTAAACAAAGCTACTCTTAAAGATCATTTTCCCCTACCTTTCATAGATCAGGTGTTAGCTACCTTAGCTGGCAAAAAGTACTTCTCATTTCTAGATGGGTTTAATGGTTATAATCAAATTCAAGTAGCACTTGAGGACCAAGACAAAACCACATTTACCTGTCCTTGGGGTACCTATGCTTACCGAGTATTTCCATTTGGATTATGCAATGCACCTGCAACATTTCAAAGGGAAGTATTAGGAATCTTTTCGGATCTAATACATGATTGTGTAGAGGTATATATGGATGATTTCACAGTTTATGGAAACACATTTGAAGAAGCCTTAGCAAACTTGGAAAAAGTCTTAAAAAGATGTAAAGAAGCAAATCTTTCACTAAGTCATGAAAAGTGTTTTATGATGTTTACTGAAGGAATTGTTTTGGGACATCACATTTCAGGGGATGGGATTAGAGTTGATGAGTCAAAAGTTGAAGTCATATCTAACTTATCTATTCCAAGTTGTCAAAAATATGTAAGGAGTTTTCTAGGATTTACAGGATATTATCGAAGGTTTATAGAAAACTTCACTAAGATAGCATCTCCACTCTTCAAGTTACTTACCAAGGACTGTGAATTCAAATGGAATCCTAATTGCCAATTGGCCTTTGAGACCCTGAAAATAAAAATTTCTGAAGCACCCATTTTAAGGGGACCTAACTGGAAGCTACCTTTTCATATTTCAACAGATGCCTCAGATACAGCTCTAGGAGCAGTATTGGGACAAAAAGACCTGATTCCTTATGCCATCTACTATACTAGTAAAAATTTGACTCCTTCAGAGTTAAACTATACTGTAACTGAAAAAGAGTTTTTAGCTGTTGTTCATGCCATAAACAAATTCAGACACTATATAACAGGCTATGAAACTTTTGTTCACACGGATCATTCTGCAATTAGATACTTAATGAACAAATCAATTACTAATGGCAGAGTTATAAGATGGTTATTGCTTTTACAAGAATTCAACATTACCATTCTAGATAGGCCTGGAAAACAAAACACAGTAGCTGATTTCCTATCTAGACTCCAAAACATTAAAGATGACACTCCAGTTGAAGATCAATTTCCTGATGAATATATTTTTGCAATTTCTACTCAGACTCCTTGGTTTGCTGACATTGCTAATTATTTAGTTTCAGGGAAATTTCCTTCAATAATTAATGCAAGAGACAAAAGAAAAATCATTTATGACAGTGCAAAATATTCATGGGTTGCTAATGAGTTGTACAAGACAGGTCCAGATTTTATCATTAGGAGATGTGTTCGGGAAGATGAGATGCCTGAGATTCTCAAAGCATGTCATGATGAACCTTGTGGCAGACACTTTGCTGATAAGAGGACAGCTTATAAGGTCCTTCATTTAGGATATTATTGGCCATCCCTTTTTAAAGATGCTAAAGAGTATGTCAAAAGGTGTGACAGTTGCCAAAGGGTAGGGAAACCTTCTCCTTCAGGTGAGATGCCATTACAACCTCAGGTACATATTGAACTTTTTGAAAAATGGGCTTTGGATTTTGTAGGACCTATTAGTCCTCCATCAAGACAGAAGAGGTATATATTAGTTTGCACTGATTATGTTACTAAATGGGTAGAAGCCAAGCCATTACTTGTTGCTAATGAAGCATCTGTAGTTACTTTTATTTTTGAGGATATTTTTACTCGTTTTGGTGTCCCAAGGGAAATTGTTACAGATCAAGGAGCTCACTTTACATCAAGGCTAGTGGAGCAAATGATGGAGAAGTACAAAATCAGACATAGAACATCTACTCCTTATCATCCACAAGCAAATGGTCAAGTGGAATCCACTAATAAGGTCATTGAAGGAATCCTAACAAAGACTGTTCATCTACATAGAAGAGATTGGGTAGATAGGCTTCCTGAAGCCTTGTGGGCCTATAGAAATACATGGAGAAACACAACAGGCCATACTCCTTATGAACTTGTTTATGGAAAGCAAGTTTTGTTTCCCATAGAGTTCCAGATTCAAACTTTCAAAATGGCAGTTCAGCTAGGACTTGATCTAACAGAGGCACAAAAGCACAAATTGGAGCAGATTAATGAATTGGATGAGATCAGACAAGATGCAGTTCAGAAAACAAGTATAGTCCAACATCAAAGGACTAGATGGCATGATAAGTACATCAAAGAAAAGAAGTTCAAAGAAGGTGACTGGGCTCTCTTGTTTGATTCAAAGTTCAAAGATTTTCAAGGTAAATTCCAAACACATTGGCTTGGACCATATGAAATTGTCAAATTTTTTGACAATGGAGCAATAAAAATCAGGACAATAGATGAAGAAGAGCTCACTTTTCTTGTGAATGGTCATAGATTGAAGCTGTATCACAAACCACTCTCAAGAGAAGAATTTGTTAAGAGATTCCAGGAAAACAGTGATGTGAAGTTAATGAAGAAGAATTTTTCTTCTTCATCAACTTAATTAAATTTTCTGAAGTCAGATGATTGAAAAAAATAAATAAATAAAGTATAAACATGAAAACCAATCACTGATTGGCATGTTTATACAGAAAAGGTGGAGTGAAAATCAGAATCTTTCTGACACTCTAGCTTTTCAAATCTGTTCTTTCTGCAAGCAGTTATTACAAAATCATAAGTGTAGATCCATTTCACTTATGATCCATCTCACTCCATTCATCCATACTCCATTTCATTCATTCATCCACACTTCATTCATTTCACTCCATGGTCAACCTCATTTCCATCCTAGATTTTTAAGTTTGATGTTTTTCTGCAATTGAATAATACACATCATGAATTGCAGGCTACTTTTCATACTCCACTCCACTTCATAAGTTGTGATCCATTTCAGTCCATTATTCACTTCATTCATATTCCATTACACCATATTTCATTATCCGTTTTCACTCATTCCATACAACATTCCATTCATGCTCCAAACCATTCCATTTCATGTTTCAAGTCTTCTATAGGTACATTCTGCAATCAGTCAGACATTCTGCAGCTAATGAGACATTCTGCAGCCATACAGACATTCTGAAGCCAGAGATCCTTAAGGCACTGTCCAATAATTACTTGATCTACAAAAAAATGATCCTGCATATCCATGACAACAAGAAAAATCAAGGATTAATGATTTTCAGGGGAGAACAAAGCATATGAAGATCACAAAAATCAGAGGAAAGGCAAAGGTAAAAGTTATGAAATTATTATAATGACAGATCATGAAAAAATTTAGTATAGTTAAGTTATGTATAATTCAAAAAGTTGTTTTAATTAATTGTGTTGATCATGCCTAACAAACCTCTCATAAAAAATTTGGATAAAATTCCTTCTATTCCGCCATTCCAAATCCCATATCTGATCATCATTTAAAAACTTAACGGTTAAAGTACTGAGGTGATTGGATTAGTCACGTCACTAGGCCAAAGCATTTAATGATTATTTTGAATTTCCTATGAAATATCTCCGCGGTCTTTTCTTAAAAGATATTTCCCAACTCATTAATTCGTTTACATCACCCTCACCTAATTATACTCACTCCGTAACCACTCCATATCATTCTTTCCCATAGCCAACTCTTAACCATTTCGGTCTGTAAAACAGAGGAAGCATCTGTGGGGAAAAAACATCTCTTTAACAGTCATTTTCTCCGTGAGCAGAGGAGCAGTAATTTGAAGGTTGGAAAGAAAAACTATGGGTCTCATAGTGAGGACTAAACCGGTTGGAACTAAGTATTTAGAGGGTTATCCACAAATCAGATAAATGTTACAACAAGCTGGGTGGTTGCAATTTTTGGAGAAATTTAGTGGTTTTCACAAAGAGGTGACTAAAACATTTGCACGGTCCTTCAATGGAGCTGAGGTCGAAATAGGAGATATTAAATTCACCATTACAGAAGCCTTTATTGTAGAAGCAATGGAATTACCCAGTGAGGGAGAAAGATGGTTCAAAAATAGAGAATTTCATAACGAGACATGGAAGCAAATACTCAAGTCACCAGGTATGGATGTTTCCATTTTTAAAAAGGGTATCCCTAGTTCAGCACTAAAGAACAAATGGAGAAACATGTTTCTTATTTTGCAAAAATTTATCACTTGCGAAGGTAGATTTGGTACCTTCTATGTTTACCATATTCAGTTAATGATGCATTTCTTAGAAGAAGAAATCAACTTGCCCTTTTTTTTGCTTCATAGTTTAAAGAAAATGGCCTCTAGTGTTTAAAATATTGTTCAATTTCTGGAAACAACCTTATACCACCATGGTTTAGTCAAAATCTTGATTGAACATCATTTGAGAAAAATGGGAGATAATTGGGATGAGTTCTTAGTGAGAAATCACTTTGAAGAACCCAAGGAACCTCCACCTAAAGAAAAATCTACAAAAAGAAGCAGAAGATGGAAAACCTCCAAAATTGAAACTGAAACTGGTAAAACAATACAAGAGGATAGTGAAGAAATGATTTCTGAGAAATTGGCCCAAATTAAGAAGAAGCTTAAGAAAGAGAGGATAATAAGGAAATCTACCAGAGAGAAAGGAGAAGGGCCATCACAACCAAGACGAAGCCACAAACTTAGAGGGATACTAAAGAAAACAGAGGTTAGACAAACTGGAATTATAAACATTGAGGATGAAGAAACACCTAAGCATCAGTATGAGGAGGATTTTGATGAAGAAGCTCCTGAAATATACCCAGCACAGCAAGAAATTTACAATTATGTTGAGACACTAGAGAAGAGAGCTTCAGAAAGTAGAGACAGAACTCCTAGTCCACCAAAATCTGCAATTGATATCCTAAGAAGAGATAAATATGAGTTAGAAGTACTCAATAGGCATATCAAGAATGAGAATGAAATTCTAAGGGAGCAGGTTAAGCTAAAAACTGATATGAATTCAACTCTGTCTCTACAAATGCAAAAGTTGTACAAGGCCAGTGAAAAATTGAAAAATAAAAATAAAAGGTTAACCAGGGCACTCACAAATTTGATATTCAAGTTAGTCATAAGGAAGCCCAGAAGGCCATTAACTGCCAGGCAAAGCAGAAGAAGAGGGTTGGATGTCCTTGCAGAGGTCTCAGAGTTCATGGAATAGTTGCATGAGGACATGCAAGAACCAAGCAGTGGGGGTATGTTGAGCTTCAAAGATGTTCTTCTCTTCCACCACATTCCACTTCATTTCCTTTGTCCATTATTAATTTCAGGCTTAAATGATTAATAAGATTAGTTAAAATTACTTTGAGATTGTATATAATGTCTAACTTGCTATGTTTTCATGATTTCATTGTTGTAGTACTTTTTGACTACACCTAGCTACAGAATGCAGACATTCTGTAGCTAGTTGCCGATTCTGCAGCTGTCTTCATGTCTACGCAGGTTCCAGGTGTCATCTCAGGGAAAAACACATATGGTCATATTCCACATCATTCCCTCATCATTTTTTGCTCTCCACGAAGTTTGAACAGAATTCTATAGGTGGTTATGCACGTGGGAACTCAAACTAGGAGATAGACTCCTAATAGGACAAGGACAGTCCAGATGTCCTTAATCATATTACAAGACCACTATCAGAGTTCTAGTTTGATTCTAATTTGGAAAGATAATTATCCCTATGTTATCTCAAAGACAGTTATGTAATTTTGATATAAATATGGCTCAGGAAACCGAGGGACAAGGTTAGATTTTTGTTTTTGGTTGCTAGATCTTAGAAGTCCGAAACACTCTGTTTTGAAGTTATTTCTCCTTTAATGAAAGAAGCATCACTTTATTCAACGCGTTGAGCCAATCTTGAAGTAGATTTTGTGTGCTACTCCGGTGGTAGAGGGCCCCTGCTACCTGAGCAGCCTTGTTCATATGTTTAGATAAGTAACTGCATTCTTAGTTTAACCAATTTTCTGAACTTCGTGTTTTTATATTCATTTGAATCGGATGCTACAGATTAGTCTTGTTCTCACGAATTCTTCCAAAAGACTACTAATATGGAATGAGGCATAAATTTAGTATTTTAGGAGTTAGTTACATTTCTTTAAGCTTTATGTTTTCATGCTCAATCACATCAGTTGTTACAGCTAGTCTTGTTTTTATCAATCTCTTCCAAAATATCACTAATTCCGGATGAGACATAGCTGTGGTGGTGTTTCAAAGCTTACTGCGTTTTTTTGAACTTTATATTTTATGTTTTATGCATGGAATGATACAGCCAGACTTGTTTCTACAAGCTATTCCAAAACATTACTCATATTGAACAAAGTAGGGCTGTAGTATTTCATAGAATTAGTTGCATTTTAGCTCAGTCAATACTCCGGAGGTAGATGTCATTCTAGTTTAATTTCTAGTTTAATTATATGGATAATGGCATTCTAGTACACCTCATTCATCAATACTTCAAGTTATATGCTGTTGACATTCTACTAGCCTGTACTAATCGTATTTCTGCTTAGGTTCATGACATCTTAGTTTAGTTTTGGTCAATGTATGAAATAGATCACTGCATCTGAATAAAGGTCACCCATTGCATTGTAAGCTACTGTACTAGGGTTTTACGCCTTCATTATTTACAACACCTGCTTTAATATATTTATACATCTTTATATGAACAAGAATTAGTGATATCAGTTTAAGGCCTTGATTGTTCTGCAAACTTTTGAAATTTCATAAATAAGCCTTTTTCCCAAAATTATTCAAATATTTAACTTTTGAACAAGGCTTAGTAGTGATAAGTTGAAGTTGCAGAATGGATTAATCTTAGTATTGCAAGTTAATTTAGAGTAGAAATCTTATTATGCTACAAATAATATTTTCCAAATTGTGTTCCAATAAACTTCTAGCCATGGATGAGATTCTTTGTAATATTGTAAGATAATTGTTTATTTAGGAAAACCTCATTTGCACTAAACTTGTCCTCTTTTCAAGCTATTCCAACATATCTCTAATGAATAAATTGGATAAGTTCATGCTTTGAGTTATTGAGTTCATGTTGTGATTTAGGAGTCATTATCAAGCTTTGCATTTTCTGTTCTTTAGTGCCATACACAAGTTTAGAAAAGGTTTTGCTCTGTTTTAGTGTAACCATTCACTTCTCTTTCCCAACATTTAGTTCTTTTCCTTTTAAACATAAAACCATAAAACCAAAAACATCATAAAAACACTAAACACAACGTAGTGAGAAACAAATACCTAGGCACATATAGTGCACCACACTTCAGCAGTTTACTAGCCCTGGTTGACAATTAATGAACTCAATTTAGGAACACTAAGTTGAGCACAACATGCGTTGTAAGCCCCCGTCATGTGAGTGCCTGTTCCCACTGTGAAATTTGCGGGGTCTTCTATCCCGCTGGAGATGAAAAAAATATCTGAATGGAAGGGCATCCCTGAACTCCTACCCATATGCCTGATACTCTACAAAATAATTTCCCATATTGTCGGGCTCTGTCTCCTACTGGGCTCCTGCCCCTATGTCTGCTCCCAGAAAAGTGGGCAAGGTAGAGCGTGTAGGTGCATGTGATGCCTGGTGCTGGATAGCATCACGCTGAGTGGAAATATGCTCCGAAAAATGGTGGGATGTACCTGATCCCTCACCAATCTGGAAACCCTTGGTGTTTCACACTGTCTAGCCTCCACAGCGGTGAATCTCTGCCTCGCCAGATCCTGTAATGATCTGAGGAGCACCTCCCCAAAATATTTGGCATCACTGTCATCTGCCATCGGCTCTCTCTGATTTTCACCTAACACAGGCTCCTCCTGCTCTACATCTATCACAGGCTCCTCCTGTTCTGTGTCCACCACCCGAACACAGTCTCCCTCTCCATAGGTGTTCTCCAACCTACGCTCAAGATCTATGTACTTCCTGCCTCTGTAAAAAATGTAGGGCTTCTCCCCCGGTATCATAAACTACTAGCTCCACAGGCTGAGCCAGAACTATGCTCTGATACCACTGTAATATCCTGTTTCTGAGATATCTCTAGAACACGGCAAACTCCAACCAGATATGGACTGGGAGGGAGTTTACTAGATATGACGCCTCTGAAAAGAGGACGAAATATGGAGGCTACCTGGCCCTTTCCAGACTCTGTCTAAGAGTATGAAATAAACACACCAAGTGGTATAGAACTAGAATGCTCAAGAATATATAAAAATAACAGTGCAGCAGACATATAATAACATAGACAGAATATACGGCAACTCATCCAGAAATATAGAGAGGAAATGTTAAGCCATTTTATTAAACTGAGATATACAATGAAGTACAATAGGTGATCAGAGTGATGGAACCTAAACTTTCTCAAGGAAAGTGAAGAAATACTCTCAGAATATACAGGAAATGGCTGCTCTCTGATCTGTGTCCCAGCTGCTGGAAAACTGCCGTGTAGCTGCTACTGCTAGAATGGAATGAAGTCTAGGGGCTGATCCCCTTGGCGTAATGAGCTGAAAATTTGCAATCCTCCTCTACTCACCAATCTCGAAAAAACCCAGAAACCATATCAGAAATGGCCGACCCCCGAAAACCTCTAGAAAACACCCCCTTGGGGAATTACGCTAGCCTCCAAGGTTCTGCATAGAGGCTAAATGGAAATGACTGAGACATCGCCTCAAACTACACCAAAATCCTCCCATAGGAAAAGGCTGATCCTCTGCTCAAAATATCCACTCAATCTCTTGCAGAAATCTTGATCCGGAGCACCTCCAAAATGGACTACGTCCGCTCTCCCAGTGACTGCGCAGTCTCTATGAAAGCCCATCTCCGCAACAAACCCAAACACCAAAACCTCTCACAAAATACTGAACAAATAACCTTGCCCGAGCAGGCACTTGAAGTCCCCTGGGGCTAAGGGTGAGATCTCCGACCAGAGACACTCAATGCACTAAACAGTGCTGCAGACAGGCTAAACAGACAGCGTGCTCAAGAAGACAAAACGTCTAGCTCAATATCATCAACAACAGAATGCCCCAAAAATGAGGAGGCTCTCCTCTCTCTTATAGCATTGGCCTCTCTCAAACCCTAAAGCCCACCTCCTCCAACGTAGCGTCCCTTTGCCACGTGCTCAACCCAAACAGCGCAGTCCCTCCATGTGTCTACGTGGGTCCCCTCTCTACGTGGTCTCTTGGCCCCCCTTGGCTCACTTAAGTTACAACATTGTGTCTACTAGGGAGTGCACTTTATTTTTAGAGTGAGTTATGTCCCCCTCTACTCACTTTTATTTATAATTTAATTATATAAGGAAAAATTGATCAAAATTAATATTTCCAATTAGCTGCTGCTAATTAGGAATATTACAGAATCTACTGCCTCCCTAAACGTTATGGGATCATCATCGGTAATAGATAAAGAAAAATTTGAATATAAATAATATGTAACATACCAAATTTTTTTCCTTCTCTCTCAAACTAATCTTCTCAAAACTAGATTTTGTGGCTCTTCCTCTTCTGATTCTTGTTATGTTGTAGAGTCTAATTCTTCCTCCTCTAGCTCAAACTCTATCTTCTTAGATTAATTTGGTAGGAATTCATGTTTAATAACATATTTCACCTCTCTATACACCATATCTCAACTGTACACAACCTTCCTTATTTCTGTGTTCCAAATATTATAAAATTTTAAACCATCCTTATATCTAATAAAAATGCACCTTTCATATTTACTATACAACTTGGTTCTTTTCTCCTTTCGAACATGTACATATGCATCACAACCAAATATCCTCAAATTTGAAAGAGAGGGTTTCTTACCAGTCCATACCTCATGTGGATTCTTATCCTCCAACACTGATGAAGGTGATATGTTAACCAGGTAACATGCAGTATCCACTGCCTCTGCCCAAAATTCCTACCCTAATGCAACGCCACTGAGCATGCTTCTTTCCTTTTCCATCAACATCTTATTCATTCTTTTTGCAACTCCATTTTTCTAAGTTGTGTATGGAGTATTATTTTTTCGTGCTATACCACACTTATTATAGAAATATTCAAATTCATTCTTGCAAAACTCTCCACCATTATCTATCCTCAACACCTTAATCTTCTTCTTTGTCGATTTTCCACCAGAGCCTTAGATTATTTAAACCTGTCAAATACTTTAGATTTATTCCTGAGGAAATATATCCATGTATTCCTCGATAATTCATCTATAAATGAGACATAGTACATAGACTTACCCAGTGATCGAACCGACACAGGTCCAAACACATCATTGTGCACAAGCTCTAATATCCCTTATGCCCTCTTAGCACCAGAGGGGAAATTCAACCGATTCTATTTCCCATATGCACAATGTTCACATAAATATAAATCAAAAGAGAAATTAAACATACCTTCTACCATACCATTACCATGCAGTATTCAAAGGCCCTTCTCTCCAATATGTCCAAGCCTTTGATGCCATAGCATGGTCTTTTCTCCAAAGACCACTAGGTTTTCTGCTCCACTTTCAGGAACTACAGAACTGTTTCACCCATCAATAACAGTGCTACCCAGAAGCTTGTACAAAGTTCCAATCCGAACTCCTCGCATCAATACTAGTGCTCCTTGAACCATCTTGCAGGTATCTTTCTCGAACATTTTTTTTACACCTGGATCATCCATCTTACTTACATAAATCACATTTTTAGACAATGAAAGAATATGCAGAACACGAAGAAGTGTTCTAATCCTTCCACCTTACAACTTTAGCTTTAATTTTCGGCATTTGATGATTATTTCCTTCTTATTATCCCCTAAGAAGACATCACCACCACCATATTTCTTGTACTCACAAAACCACTCCCTAAGGGGAGTGAAGTGAAAGGATGCACCTGAGTCAATCAACCATGCCTCATGATCTACATGTGTATTTTAAGAAGAAGCCAAATACACATCCCCACCTTCATCTGAGGTGGTTTTCGCCTCTATAGAAGGAGCATCATCAAATCCATTTCCTTTCTCAGGAGCTTTAGATCTACAGTCATTTTTTTAGTGCCCTTCCTTTCTGCATTTTCAGCACACTTTTATATGTTTTCCTAGAGATTTAGATCTCCCTCAAGATTTATATTTCCCACACAAGGACTTGTTTTTGTTTCTATTTTGAGACCGTCCTTGTATAAAGAAGGCATATCCAATTTGGCTCTCCATATCTTTATGTCTCATCTCCTCCAATAATAAAGATGACACTATTTCATCAAACTTCAATGTAGTTGTATTGCTACCTATTACAACAACGAGACTATCCCACGAATTTGGTAGAGAACATAACAAATTGATGCACTTATATTCGCCTGAAATTTTTATATCAACAGATAACAACTGGCTTATTACAATATTAAAGGTGTTTAAATGATCTGTGACCGAGTCTCCATCCCTCATCCTCATGTTATACATAATTTTCTGCAGGAATATTTTATTCACCAAAGACTTATATTGATATAAAGTCCCTAACTTGGCCCACAAATCCTTCTTCGTAGCTTCCCCTGATACATTCAACAATACTGAATCTGAGAGACACAATCGTATTGTGATCTTCACCTTTCGATCGAACTTTACCTAGTATTTTTTCGACATTCTTGTCGGTGTCGTGCCTAGATCTACAATAATCCACTGATCTCAATCCACCAAAAAAGCCTCCATCTTGAGCTTCCACAACTCAAAACTCTAACCATTAAATTTATCGATCTTTATCTTTCCGTTTTTCACCATCTTATTTCACTGCAAGAATCAATCCTGCAGATCTCCCACTGAACAGGGTCTACCACAGGCCGAAGAAAAACCCCTCATCAACAAAGGTATCCCCTTGAAGCTGAAACAATTATGATACCAAATGTATTTTTTCACCTTATAAATATATTACCTGCAAATGAATTCTTAAAACATAAAATATATAATGGCGAGAACATAAAACAGATATGCATAGAGATTTTCCCCTAGACCCCAAAATTGGGACTACTAGATTGATATTTCATTATGTTCCTTAGAACATAACCATATTTCCCTTGACTGGATCTACAAAATACCATGGGTAGAAAACCATCATGCCCAAAACTATGCGCAAAACCCATGCACAAAACCAAGGGTAGGTTTTCCCACCATCTTTGGGTCATCCCCCCACCCTTGGGTCCGCCCAACTATTATTGGGTTTGGATTAAAAAAAAATCCAGGGGCACTTCCCTGGACCCCTGAAAACCCCCGGACAGGGGGGGCTGCCAATCCCCCTTGCGCCCAGCGCAACGTACAATGCGCGAGGCTAGTCATGGAAAGAATACAACACACACCCAACATAGGTCCCATTGATGTTGCACTATCCCTTGCAACAAAATAGGTTTAATATGAAGTTGAAAAAGATACCAATTTGATTGAACAAATTTATCACATCCACCAGTATTTCCATGATTTCTTACAAAAATCAAATACTAAGAACAAAAAAATCAATGATCAACGCTGAGTGCCACACAAGTTTCAAGTGGGAGACAATGTTTGGTTTCATTTGTAGAAGGAACACATTGCATAGGCCCATCAAAATCTTTGAACACTCTACTATGGACCTTAAACCATAACCAAGGCTATGGGTGACAACATTTTTGAGTTAAATATCTCCCTCTTCCTTGGTATGCACCTAGTGTTTAATGTGGATCGCCTTTGGCCAAATTTCCACCATTGTTGAACAAATAAAAAATTAAAGAGAAGATGAAACCAACAGAATATCAACCCATATTACTTTGAAGAGGGAAAATTTGATCAAATATTGGACACACATATTAAGAGAATTCACCAATAGAGAATCCAACTGTATCGGGTTGTCAAATCAAGGCAACTACTGCACCGAGGCAAGTGACTCACCAGAGGTGAAGTTTAGCAAAAATTTCCCCATATCATAGAGGCACTCAATGCAATGGATACCATTGTTTCATGATTTCGGAGGACTGATCAAAATGGATATCAATGGAAACCTAATTGTTCCATTGGCTCACAACACAATGTTTTTTTTTGGAAGTTTTTAAGTTTTGAACATATGGAGCAATTTTGAGGCTCTAAAAGTGTTTTTTGGGGAAACGGGCCAAAAATAATTACATACTCTATCAATAGTAAAAAAATATATTTCTTGGGTATACCTTTCCAATAGGTTTTCATGCACACCAAATAGATATCGTATGCCAAATTTATGACCCCGAAAAGTTGACATTCCAATTTAACTCATCACGACCAAAAGGCCTTTGGCGCTTCATCTCCTAGGGTTAGGTTTTTTTATGTTTATGGTTTCTCATTGCTTATTTATGATACAAATTCCTCCAAGCCTCCTTATAACACAGTTTGGAAAAGGCGTGTGTATGCCACATCTCTTCTCAAAGATAATCTACCACCATTCGAGCTAGTTTATTTTCAATCTACATTTATAAAATTTCAGCACTTTGTATTTATTAACAGAATTCAAGTTTCATTGTATTTCTATGTTTTGGTTATAATTGTGTCTCAATTTATTCACTTCATAAATATGTATCATGCAAATTGAAGACATGGTACCTTAATGAGAACATGCCAATCATAATACTCATGATCTAGCCTAATTTGATTAACTTAGCCAAATAGATCCTAAATGGATGTTTAATGTTATCACTACATTAGAGGTAATGGTCAGTATTCATTGTATATATAGGATAATGAATTTGATTTTGTTGATAAATCATGATAAGAATGCTCCTAATGTTTTGTTCCTTTACTTGTGATATGTGTTAATTTGATTATCTTATTGATGATGTTATGCTATGATGTTAAAGTTAACATGTGGTTCCATTAGCTATTGATGTAATTTTATATCTTTAATAAATATATGTTAATGTTATAATATAATGTGATGGCATGTGGTAGTTGTATGTAGTTTTTATGATGATATATCTAATGATGACATGACATGTGAGTATGTGGTGCCTTACTATTTTGGATTATATGATAAAAATGTTCTCATGCTCTCATGTTGACATGTGAGACTTCCCATGTAAATTATTTCTATAAAATGATGAAATTATCATTATAAATAGTGTATTGATTGCATTTTGTGAGGTGGTGATTGACAATAAATCCACTAGTGGGAGAATACAACTAGTTTATTTGATGATATTGTGGGAACCCATACCTATGAGGGAGGATATGTGCAAATTAACACCTATAGGCTAGGTGCAACTCAATATTATGCCAAATATATTTATGTCTTGTATTTGGAGATGTGATGTTTATGTCCAAAAGAAGGGATGAAGTTATGTGCGAGATTTTGAGGCCAGGGGTTGTTCCATGGTAGGAGTTTTGGGGGAAGTTCATGTCAGCCTTTTGAGATGTGTAGGGTATGTGAGTATAGAACAAAATACCTACTTGGGAAAATTAGGTCTAGATCCTTGGTGTCATGATAAATTAATATGGCTTGAGGCCTGTATTTTTTAAGTTGGTAAGAAATGCTTGAGAGTACTCGCACTTCCCTAGTGTTGTGATGTAACTTTCAATGTCTACTATGGTCATTTGAATGGCCCTTATACCAGTTACAACATAAGGTGTTGTCTCAAAAATGTGGGAAAATAAATCAATAATGTATACATTACATGATTAAAGTTAGCTTCCATACGAGGTTGTTTGAAGGGGGTGTGTGTATGTAATACCCATATTAATAACTAAGTGATATAATAATAATAATAATAATAATAAACAAATATCAAAGTAGAAAGTAAAAGAATTAATAAATAAAGTATAATGATAATAAAAATAAAAATTACTTATTTAAAAAATTTAAAATCACTAAAAGTAAGAAAAGCTTATGGGAAATGAAAAATTAAGATAATGAAATAATTACATAATGACAAGTAGATCATAGGGATCAAATTATTTATCATGAATGGATTATATATAAGGAAGGAGAAGAAAGAGAAATAATTTCTCTTTTGTTTGGGGTAATTGAAGACAAGACTAAGAAGATATGGCATTATAGTTGATTGAGGTCTTACGGGTGCTTAGTTGTAGAAACATAAAGTGAATTTGAGCCTATGGTTGGATAGAGAATCATCTCCCATATGTTAATTGTGATCAGTAGAATCAAATCATCTCCCATTAATTGAGTCAAATCATCTCCCATTAATTATAATCAGTAAAATCAATATTAACTTAACAATTCACAACATTATCAGTGAATTAATTATTCACCTCACAAACCAGTTCCACTACTCATACAAATTTTTCTATTAAAATAAACAAATATTTTATTTTATCAATCAATTTTCAATAAATTTATATATAAAATCAAATTATTACCTCTGATACATGAAGCATCGAATTACAAATAAGATCATCATTACTAATGTTTTCCAATTAAAAAAAAATAGCTTTAATGTGAAATAAAAAAAACAATTAAACTTACAAAAAATATAAATAAAAACCACTCTCACATACGTGCTTTTGAAAAAAATAATAATATATTGACATTTTCTTAATTTTAAGATTTAATTTGATTAGTGTATTGATCATATATGAATTTTACAAGGTTACAAGTGTGTACTTGGTTTTTTTTTTTAATACATAATAATATATTGACATTTTCTTAATCTTAACATTTAATTTGATTAGTGTATTGATCATATATGAAGTTTACAAGGTTAAAAGTGTGTACTTGTTCTTTTTTAATATATTAAGTTATAACGGCATTCACTTAATTATATGTGTTGGATTTAATGTTGAATTCTATCATATGCATAAGTGAATCTTTTAAGAGTTTATTATTTTTTATTTAAACATTAACATAAACATAATCCTGTAAAATTTCATTATTTTTTCATTTAAACATTAAAATAAACATAGAGTTAAAAAATAAGATTTTTTTTTTAATTAATAATAATAATTTTAAGTTTTCCATTAACCGAATATTTTAGTTCTACTCATATTACATGAAACATGGGATACTATTTTATTTCTACATTTTATGTTGAGTTAGATGACCTTTTTTCTTTTAAAGTTGTATTAACAAATATGTACTAATTGAGTTTTTTATATCATATCACGTTTTTTAGTTTAGGTGTTAAATTAAGGGGTATTTATTCATTAAAATTGATTCTGAATTGTATATAGATTCATTCATTTTCAATATATAAAATGGTGAGACGAAGTACAACAAAAATGAAATTGTAGACGATAATTTAATAGTCTGTTAACCTCATTAATGAATTTGGGAGTCAATATGTTTTTGATATGTTGTTATTTTGGATATTAATGGGATAATGATGTAGAAATCCTATATCAGAAAGAAACTCTTGGATGTTAAGGTACAAGCAAATGCATTTATGTGAGGGAGTAGGATTGAGAAGGAAATCATATTCAGAAATTATTATTGTCTTTAGTGAACATAATGTTGGAGCATTGTTTCAAGTTAGCAGTGTGAAATCTATTGATGGTCAATCTAGAACTTAGTTTAATAAATAGTATAGTTAAAAAATAAATCATTCAAACAAAAAAAAAAAAAAAAAAACTTATGATATTGCAAACAAAAAAAACTTATTTATTTTTAAATTTGAAGCTCTATGAATCTCATTCATTTCCTTTAGTTACATAACATCTAAGGAATTTGTTTCATTCACATAGAGTGTTGGAATTATGACTATATTGCTGGGGAGGGTGGTGAATCAGTATAATCACCATTTTTTTACGAGTCAAAACATTTTAATGCATATAAAATGTCAAACACATCGTCAATATAAGAATATACCATATATATAACTTATTTTATTATAAATAATCATAGAAAACTTTAGGGGCGAATCTTTGCTTATGGGCGAAATTTAAGGGTTTTTCTGTTTTGGAAGGGCTAATTTTTTAAATTACACTCTTTGTGTATTGTTCGCCACGAAATTATGGAAATAGTTAGAGATAAAAACTTTTTTTCTGCCAATATTATGGAAACAGTTAGAGATACAATAGATTTTTCCTCTTCAATTTTTTGTTCCAAACTCGACTCACCTTGAAAAAAAAATTTGCGGGTGGGATTTTCTTCTAATCCCCCCACCCCTTTCTTCGAAATATTTCCAGAAATGGCTTGTAACTCGTTCCAAGCCCTCATTCACCTTAAAAAATTGTTTGCATGCAGCACAATGTAGGTGGGATTTTCATTTGCTTCTAATCGGCCCCCAATTTCCAGGAATGGCATTGGTTAGGGGCTATTTCACCCTCGGCTATGGTTGAATTTGTCCCAGATTTTAGGGGTTTACTTGCATTTGCAGTCTGATTCCCATGTATAAATGTGTATGATATCTACATTCAAAACGGATCCATCCAAATCACCAACACATAGTTAAGGGAAGAGCGCCTCGCATGAGGACTTTTGGGTAGCAGACAGAGTGCAGCAACTTTGTGATCAATTGAGTCTTCATAGCGGGCGCTGGGCATTAGGCTACAATCTTGGTCTAGTCTGTCAATTGATGGCCTAGACGGCTGGAAAAATTTGGATGCTTTAGTCTTGTTCTAGTCCTTTCTGTGCAGATCAAACAAAAAGTACATCTTTTTTTTTCCTTTTAAAAGACAGAATGGATTGTTTTTGTTCATTTTTTTTGTTAACCAACACATATTTAAGGGAGGATTTCCTTGCATGAGGTCGATGCATTGTTTTGGTTCAGTTTTTTTGTGTTACATCATGTGTGCCTCTAATCTTGTTGGTGTAAGAATAGAAATTAGAGATGTGATCATATCAGGATTTAGAGGTGACGTTACTGTTAGTGGTGATGTGAAAATGAGTTAGTGGGCCCGATCTTTATCAAAGCATATTGGTGGATAAATCGATCTAACATTTGGTATTAGTGCGGGCCCTGCAAAATGCACAACCATTAATCCTCAGGAGTATCCTCCACTTAATCTCCTAGAGACACGTGGTGATTGTTAGTGAATGTGGGTTTTGGAAGAGGCATTAAAGATCAGACTAGTTGGAAACCCGCGATGGTTGTGGACCATTGATCTAGCCAGCCTCGATCTCCGATAATTGGACGAGGACCCACCAAACTATCTAATGCGTGATTTGTTGAATACAAAAGTAGTATAATAATGTTTATATTTTTTTTTTTTAATTTCAACCTCTATCCTTCATATTTTTTGAAATTTCAATCTCGTTTTTTGAGTTATCTGCTTTTTTAGAAATACCTAAGTGTGTATTGCTTATTATTCCTCCATATTCATTCATATCCAACATCCCTACAGTTTCTTCCTGCATCTCACTCATAGTATTGATCTCTTTAATATCTTTAGTATTAATCTCTTGACATAGTTTCTCACTATTAACATCAATATCCTTACATTTTGTAGCATCAAACTCTTCCACCTTCTTTGCCAATATTTTTTTCCCCATGTTTCCCTTCTTTGTTTTCTTACTTCCTTCTACCTGAGTGGCAATATGGATTTTATTTCCATTTTCAAATTGTTTGTCATGTTCACACAAACACTCGTACTTCCTTGAGTCAAGTGTCTCAATGTGAAGATCTCTCAATCTCTTTGATGTGGATCTTCCTCAAACTACATTTTTTTGTTTATGCTCAGCATATTCAATTTCTTCGCCTTATGCTAGTAAATGGAAGAAATCCCCAGAGTAAGTAGGCTACGATATATGTTATTTTAATGTTTTCCAAAGGGATGATGTTATTTCAATGTTACACAAATGAATTATTATATTTTATGGCTTTATAGTTTCTCATTACCATTATTAAACAAGTTTTTTGTGAAATTGCATTTTGCCTCAAAATTCAATTTATGATATATGTTCTTTCAATGTTTACTCAAAATTTTTTTTGCAAAGTACAATTATATTTTCTATGAACAAGTGAATGCATATGAAGCATGCCTCATTTAATAAATTTGGGTACAAATGGGTACACATAATAAAGAAAGGAAAATGTAAATATTTTTCTCTAAAATCTTTGAAACAGTAAAAAAATTTTGTACCCTAAGTGAGTTCAAGACAAAAAAAAAAAAGAAAACGAGCTATAGAATGTATATTGGCTCTTTAATTGATGTTTGTTTTTATGGGGTATGATGAAATCCTTTTTTATTCATATATACTTTTGAACTATGCCATATAGTATACTTTGAATACTACCCACAAATTTAGTAATTCTTAACCCTCGAAAACTATTGATGTAGGTTTCTAGATCGATTTGAAATTTTATTTGTGGATTATTTAATGAGATATCAAAAGCTAATCATGGTAAGAAACCATGAAGGCAAATGGATGTATTATCATACTTCCAAATGTATCCATCGAAGAATACACATTCTCTTCATGCTTCAAGATCCTTTGAAAATTTTCTTACTGAGAGAGATGCTAACTCTTGTGAAAATGCATTTGATATCCATATGATGGAAGAAAGAATAGGTTCCTCAAGTGATCAGGGTGAGATAAATGCAGTTTCAAAATAAATTGGTGATGAAAATGTTGAAATGTTTTCCTTGGAAGGTGACATAATCCATTCATGGAAAAGGAAAAAAGGCCAATGGATCAAAGTGGGACAATTTCAAGAAGATTGGGTCTCAAGTTTTCCATTTATTGAAGAAATACCTCCTAAAAATGAGGATGAGGTTTCTCAAGAAGTTAGATGTAATGCATGTAGTTGGAAAATTGGCAAGGTAGTGAAGTTCCAAATGAAGCTAGATACAATACGGAAGCATGCAAGAAAGGTGTATGAAAAGAAAATTTTAAATGGTGAACACAAATATATTCTTAGATAAAAATATTCTAAGGAATGTCTACATATCCATTATGCAGAAGAATAGAAGAAATATTTAATAAGTAAGAGAAAACTTGAGGCAAGTGTAGGAACCATCATATCTCTATTTTGAAAGACTATGGAAAGAAGTTTGTTATCCAAGATGATACAATTAAGCATTATATTTCACAACTTAACTAGAGGTTTCCTTATGACAAATTATATAGATCGCATGAAATATATATATTTTCTTCAAGTGTCAAACTTTCCATCTTCTCATTGGTCTATAACTAGTGGTTGAGAATGGAAAAGATATCTAACTCAAGCAGAAAAGGATGATTTGAAAGAGAATATTGCAAATTCTAGGTTTTCGGTATTATCTTTAGATGAGATACAAACTATAGATAATACATCATGGATCTGCATGAGAATTTATATGGTTAATGACCATATTAGGCATTCTTATCTACTTGGGATTAATTATATGAGAGAGACTTCTACAACTAAAAATATTTATGAACTTGTTCTTAATAGTTTGAAGGAAAGTGGTATGGATCATTTAATGCTTGCAAAATAGTTGGTATGTGTTGGATCAGATGGGGAATTGGTAATGAAAGAATAAATTAGAGGCATTTGTGTTAGAATAAAACTATCAGCCTCACCATATATGCTTAATATTCATTGTATGGCTCATAGGATGAATCTTTAATTTAAAATAGTAAGCATGTTTCCATCAGTTTCTAAAGTTGAAGATCTTGTACGTGAGACTCATGCATGCTTTTCTTGGGATTTTTCTAATGAGACAGAGGAATTTCCTGGACAGCCAAAATTGGCCAGAATTCGAGCCAATTTTTTTTTTTAAATCTTATAATAACAATGTTTGAAACATGATTTTGATGGTGGAAATGGATTCAGCACCATCAAAAACCTCTAGGGCACCCAAAATATTAAAGTTTGATAGTTATATCATGGATTTACAAAACTCCCTGGCGGATTTTCATAAAATTTTACCGGAATTTCCATGATTTTCAGGGTGAAAAAGCAGTCTAGTTAGACTATGGCCTTTTCTTGTAGTCCCAAACAATTTTTAGAGTTTCAAATTTTGCAGATGGTGTTACGGTGGAAAGATGTTGATACAATATGCATCTCATTGAATGGACTAGCTCAAAGACTATTTAGTGAGTTCAAATCTTTGGTAGGGTTGATGTATGAAAATCGCTACAATGTAGACAAAGCTCAAGATCTTCTTTTTCAACTAACTGATATAGAAACATTATTGACATTGGTTGGAATTATTCCTATGCTACATGAAATTAATGTCCTTGTGAAAATGTTTCAGAATTTCACAAAGTATATTGTAGAATACACAAATGTTGTGAAACCAGCTCAAAAAAGAGAAGAAAAGAGATATCAACGCCTTAGAAGTAAGCCACTTCGAGGGGGAAACCTCCAATACATTACATGAATGAACAATTCTTGGATGATTCAAATTACAAAACCTTATTTCTATATATAGGACTCCATGGGGTCACAATGTAATCCTAGTGGGCTGATATAATCTGTGACTATAATAATAAAATAAAGACACAATAATAATAATAAGGGGGTTACACTAACAACAATAAGGGACTATACTAGTAATATAGGGACCTAACATGCCCCTCTCCTTCAAAAAAGTGTTTTCCTCAACGCTTGAGTAGCTCTGGGTGCTTCTGTATAAAATTCTCATCCTCCCATGTAGAATATTCAGTGGGTAAGTTCTCCCACTTGATGAGATACTCTGAAATTGATCGATTTCGTAGCTGTCGAGTTCTTGTTTCCGTGACTGCTTCAGGTTCCAATATGATTTTTCCTTCCTCATCAAGTTCTGGAAATATTGTTTGAACTGGAATTTTTTCACCTATAACCTTCTTTAAGCATGAAACATGGAAAATTGGATGCACATAGGAAGATGCAGGAAGCTCTAATTTGTATGCCATAGTACCAATATTTTGCAACACCTTGTAAGGACCATAGTACTTTGGCTATAATTTATTATCCTTCTTAGCTTGATTGAGGGACATTTGTTTGTATGGTTGTAGCCGTAAAAATACCCAGTCTCCTACATCAAAACTTCTCTCGCTTCGATGTTGATCTACCTGTTGTTTCATTCGATTTTGTGCACCATTAGTCGGGGTTGTCCTTTAAGAGTTGGAGAACTTCTTGTTGATGCTCAATGTGATCCTCCACTACTTGAACCCTCGAATTTTCCCTTAAAGAATATGTGATGGACGGTGGATGATATCTATAAAGTGCCATAAATGGGGTCATTTTTTCTACAGTAAGGAAGGAATTGTTATATCACCATTCAACGAGAGGTAACCACTTGACCCATTATGCTTTCTTAGCAAATACAAAACAACAAAGATATACTTCCAAACATTTATTCACTATCTCTTTTTGATCATCGGATTGATGATGATAAGACGAGCTATGAGTTAATTGAGTACCCAAACAAGAAAATAACTCCGTCCAAAAATTTCCAGTAAAAATGGGATCTCTGTCGCTCACAATAACCCTTGGGTTCCCATGTAGCTTTTGAATTGTGTCCATAAATGCAGTAGCAATTGTACTTGCTTTAAATGGATGAGACAATGCACAAAAGTGTGCATACTTGGTAGGTCTATCAACTACCACCATGATGACACTCTTTCCTTTAGACTTAGGTAAACCTGTAATAAAATCCATTGAAATCTCCTCCCCACGTTGACTCGGAATGGATAAAGGTTGTAGAAGACCCTGGGTCTTAATTGTCTCAACGTTATTTTGTTGGAAAACCAAACATTCCGCCACAAACTTTTGAATATCATATTTAAGGCGATCCCAAAAAAAGAATTCTTCAACCTATGGTAAGCTTTTAAAAATCCCGAGTGTCCTCCTAAAGGAGAAGTGTGCAATTTCAAAAGAATCTTTTGTTTTAGTTGGGAATTCTTGCAAATATATAAGTGATATTTGTACCATAAGGTATCATTTTTCCAACTAAATGTATCGGATGTACTAGGATCTTGCTGCAACTTTTGAATGAGTGTCCACACTTCTTCGTCCTTCTTCCATTCATCTCTTGCTTTGGTTGTCCAATCCGGTTGGATAATATAAATGGCACAAAGCAATGCTTCCACCTCTTCATTATTTCTTGAGAGTGCATCTGCAACAACATTTAGCTTCCCTTTTTTGTATATTATTTCAAAGTCATGACCCAAAATCTTTGTGACCCATTTTTGCTACTCTTCTGAAGATAGTCTTTGTTCCGAAAAGTGTTTAAGACTATCATGATCATTTTTCACCTTGAAGTGTGTTCCCATTAAGTAAGTTCTCCATTTCTTTAGTGCATGCAGTATTGCTAACATTTCCTTCTCGTAAATATGTTTCTATAAATACTTTCCTTTGATTGGACGACTTTCAAAAACAATGGGTCTTCCTTCTTGCATTAAAACAACACCAATTCCATTTCCTGAGGCATCACATTCCACAATAAAGGTTTTTGTGAAGTCTGTCGTAGCTAAGACTGGTGCTAGGAACATTGCCTCTTTAAGATGTTCAAAGGCCTTAGTTGCTTCAAGAGTCCATGAAAATGCATCTTTCTTCAATAATGTTGTTAGAGGTGCTGCTATTATCCCATAATTCTTAACAAACTTTCGATGATACCCTGTTAACCCAAGAAATCCTCGCAACTACTTTATGGTTGTGGGGACTTTCCATTCCTTAATATTTAATTTTGTTAGGGTCCTACCTTAACACCCTCGTGAGATACAATATGACACAGATATTCCACCTCTTGTACTCCAAAGAAACATTTGGATGTTTTTGCATATAATTGTTTCTCCTATAATAGTTTGAGCACCCTATCAACATGTTGAACATGATCCTTCCAAGACCTGAATTAGATTAGTATATCATCAAAAAATACTAGCACAAATTTTCTAAGGAAGGGTTTGAAAATGGAATTCATCAACCCTTGAAATGTAGAAGGTGCATTGGTAAGGCCAAAAGGCATGACCAAAAATTCATAATGACCCTCATGAGTTCTAAATGTTGTTTTCAGAATATTTTCAGTCTTCATTCTAATTTGATGATACCCTGAACGAAGATCCAATTTGGTAAAATACATTGCTCCATGTAATTCATCCAATAATTCATCAATCACAGGAATGTGACATTTATATTTAATGGTGAGCTTATTTAGCTCCCTATAATCCGAACACATGTGCCATGATCCATCCTTCTTGTGTACCAATACTATAGGAGTAGAGAAATAACTTTGACTAGGTTGAATTATACTCGCCTCTAACAATTTTGCAATCATACGTTCAATTTCGCTCTTTTGGACATAAGGATATATATAAGGCCTGATGTTTGGAGGAAAACTTCCTGGAATCAAACGAATAGCATGATCATGATCACAAATAGGTGGGAGTCCTTTTGGAGTTTCAAAAACCTTGGAATGATTGTCCAAGACTTTTTGGAGATCTGCAGAAATAGATTATTTTGATGTTGGAACTTCTAGTGAGCATAATTGTGAAATTATGTCTTGTTTTTCTTTCTTTATAAGCTTTTTCATGACATTAGAGCTTATTATCTTTCCCGGCTTCCCTACCATACCCCGTAATTCGACTTCCTTTCCTTCTGAAAAAATTTTCAAGAAAATTTCTTGAAAATTAAAAGCTATCGTCCCCAAAGATTGTAACCATTGTACTCCTAGTACAACATCAGCACCTCCCATAGGAATGAAAATCATTGGACTATTCAATAAATATTCCCCCATGGTTAGCTTGATATTATGGCATTTTCTAGATCAATTTATAGTTCCTCCATTTGCAACCATCACTTGACATTCTGGTGCTGGGTATAGGAAACAATTCAATTCCTTAGCTACCTTACAATGAATAGAATTATGGGTATGACCTGAATCAATCAACACTATTACCTTTTTCTTCTTGATATGTCCTTCTATCTTGAGAGTTTGAGGAGTGGTAATTCCTGCCAATGCATTACACGATATGGTCAGACTCATTTCTTCCTCTTCCTGGGTTGGTTCCTGGTGTATATCCTCTTCTTGTTCATTTTCTTCTTCCTCTTCACAATCTATGTAAAATAATTTCTTCTCAGCATACTTATGAAATTTAGTGTATTTTCTATCAAAACTGTAGCAAAGCCCTCTGAATCTTCTTTCAAATGCCACAAGTCTGATCTGATTTGGATTCTTCAAGGCAAAGTTATGTTCAATCTCCCACAATGACCCAATTTTGGACTGGTTCAGTAGAGCGAACTTGTACGAATTTCCGTGTGTCATTGTTTTCTCCTTTGGCTCTGAAATTGAGAGACCGAAAACTAAAGTCTATGTACTTGTGGCCACTTTTTACAGCATTCCAATCCGATGCTCAGAGAGAGAGCTATGAAGATTTTCCCATGATCACCTCTTTGAGATGAAATTCAGAAGCCTCAAAAAGCCCTAACTTTCACAGATCATATCTCCTAAAATATTACGAACCAATGTCTAAAATTTTGCAACATTGTTCCTTAGGATTGTGGCTTTGCACTCTAAAAATTTCATCTTCTGAACCTTCATAGAAAAAACGTTATTACTAAAATACCACGATGACCTGTTTAGGTTAAATTCATGAGCCTGCAAAATGACCTTACTAGCACAGATCATATCTCCGAAAATTTTGCGAACCAAGCTCTTAAATTTTGCGATGATGTTCCTCAGGATTTTTTCTTCGCACTCTAAAAATTTTAGATTCTGAACCTTCGTAGAAAAAACGTTATAGCGAAAATGCCACGATGACCTGTTTGGAGCAACGAAACCCTAGAATCTCAAAGCTCTGATACCAAATGTTGTGAAACCAGCTCAAAAAAGAGAATAAAAGAGATATTAACGCCTTAGAAATAAGCCACTTCGAGGGGGAAACCTCCAATACATTACATGAATGAACAATTCTTGGATGATTCAAATTACAAAACCTACTTTCTATATATGGGAGTCCATGGGGTCACAATGTAATCCTAGTGGGGCCACAATGTAATCCTAGCCAACCTAACAATAATAATTTAAGGGCACAATAATAACAATATGGGGGTTACAAGGGTACAATAATAACAATAAGGGGGTTACACTAACAACAATAAGGGACTATACTAGTAATATAGAGACCTAACAACAAATGAAAGAAATTCATCATGCCTTGCATTGGATAATTTGTATATGATGCCAGACTCTTTTACTAGTCCAGAGTTTACAAGTTGGACTAAGATCATCAATATAGAAAATACTGGAAATTAAAAAATTATAAAAAAATTAAAAAAAAATATATATATATATATATATATTTGATGAAAAATGGATACTATGTATTGTAGTGCATGGGTATATGGTTCCCTATAATTATATTAGTAAGACGGGACAAATCACCAAATATTTCCCCATGTCAAGAGACTGATTTGATAATATTGTGATTTTAGTGAGACAATTTAATAGAAATTGCAAGATCACTATCATCAGAGATTAGAGAACAATTTCCTCGAGATAAATTGTTGGAGGCCATGTGTGTGGTATACCCTCAATATTGGAACAATTTTCAATGTCTGATAACTTTAAAATCTGATTTTCAAAAGAGATTAAAATGTTTAGTAGACCACTTTTGCAAGAAAGTATCGATACATGGAGAACATATTGAAGGTATTTTAGATTCACGAAAATTGTATCAACAAGGTAGATGCTTTGTTGAAACAATGTGGAAGCAATATCCTTTTTTGGAGAATCATAACGAAAATGATGGTATGACAAGATTGCAGACTACTTTAAGTGCTAGCCAATACCTACAAGAAAACATATCAGAATATTTCAAATTAGCATATTTATGTCAAAACATGTTTTTGGGATCAGTGGAGGATCAGATAATGAGAGAATGTGGATACATGTTTAAGATTATATTTAACAAACTATGACATGAACAATTTTCCATGTGAAAGATCACTAGCTCTTTGGCGCCTAGATTGCGATAGAAGGGGAGAAAACAATATAACAAATTTCTCTAATGAACTTGATACATAATATAATGTTTTGGAAGCTCATAATGATAGTTCATTTGAAGAATTTCATGTTCACAATGTAGAAAATGAGGACCAAGATGAGAATTGAGAAATTAATATACCCTAAGACATAATCTAATTCGATATATGTGAAGAGACCCTTATTTTTGTATACATGTTTCATTGATCATGTAAGATTACTATATGTCAATTTTAGGTAAAAATAGGCTCTATATTTTGTATTTTTCATTGTAAAATCGTAGCTACATTTATTTGATGTGTGTTGTTTTAATATTGATGTTTCATATTTAATCATTATAATGTTTGTTTCTTATTTGTAATAGAAAATGAAGTTGGATTTGATGAAGATGGGGCCTATTTATTTTCACATAGATAGTTTCAGAATAGTATTAAATGATAAATAACTAATTAAACAAGACTAACACAAAGAAACAATGGGTGCATTCAAGTACATGAAACTACCTTGATGTCTAGCTCCGATATCTTGGAAAAAATTAATGGTTTATATGTTTCTTGTGTTTGGGGAATTTTGTTGATTTTTGAGTTTTGGATTTTTTTTGGTCAAAGATTATGTTACTCCCTTGAATGATTTTAGTTCTTATTTCATGCTTAGATTCATATATTTTCATGTAGTTTTATAATTATTATTGTTTTCTTTATATATTTGGTCGTTTGAAGAAAGTTGTTTTTATTTCCTTTCACCTTATATTCACTTTTAGAATCTAGTAGATTGCTATGCTTATTTTATATTTTATTGGAAATTAATTATTGATATTTGGACAGGGAAATGAGCCATAGGTAGCTAAGCAAAGAGAAAAATGGTTTATGTACTAGGTTCCTGCACATTCATCGTAGGAGACCTATTGGCATGAGACCGACATTATTTTGTATAGAGTATTGTCATTGGTTGGTCATTTGTTGACCATGCTTTCAAGTCTTATAGGTACTAAGTTGTTCAGTGTGAAAATTTCTAAGCACAGAAATCCTACTGCTAAATATTGATTTACTTCTCCTGCATGTTTTATTATGCAAAAATTATTTAACTGAAAATATTCAGAAAAACATCGAGCAAACACAGCTAGTAGCCTACACAAATATAGATCATTTACTAAACTTCACGCACATATGATAAAGGACACAGATTTTTCAGACAAATGTCCCTGAAAAAACCCAATGCGGGAAAATCGGTGCAGCAGATCTCAGGGTTTATTATTATTATTAAGAAATAGTATTTTGAGTACATATAGGGTGCCATAATCTGGCTCACCCAACAGATAAAAACTCAGCTACAGAGAAAAATGTGATTTTTACCTCACTCTCACAAGTCCTAACTAATTCAGATGAGCCACTGGTGAAACCCCGGCTAGCTCTACGCAGTCTCTATGCTTCCACTGTGTAAGGTTTCATGGCCCTGGATGAGGGACTGTGTCACCCTATCTCTGCACTAATCAGATTCTCCTGGATTCTGGTTTCAGCCCTGTCAGATTAGAAAGCCCAGTCTCCAATGAATTTCAGAATTTTCCTTGGAGGATCTGTGCTACCCCTGCGTGAGCCTTGCATGGGCCTGTGTCACCCTCTCTAGGGACCACGTCACACCTTCTGATGGTTGTGTTTCCTTCACTGCATCTCTGCTACCCTTTCTCTGTGTTGTATTCTTGGTCCTCTGACCAATCACTGCATCTGCCCCTCAATACTTCTATGAATCACTCAGATCTGGTCTTCGTCTGACCACTTCTCTGTCAGAGGAATTCGATCTCTTAGACTCATTGTGTGTGTTCTCCAATTGATCCCAATCCCTTCCTTTTTAATTTTCTCGTTGACAAATCAATGGTCATGATCTAATCTCTAATCAACGGCTAAGATTAAAAGAATATTGATCCACGTCACTTAGAAAGTTCTCATCACATGTGTAAATTAATTCACTTTAATTTTTCAATTTCCCTAAGTTAGACTTAGGGTCCCCATTAAAAAAATTAATTATTTGAATATATTTTACACGAGATGGAATTTCTCCAAACTCTTTCTAGGTCTTGGAGATCTCATGTGTTCTAGACCCTCCACAAAGTTTCATATCTAGAGCACATCTGATGCTACCCCAAAATCTCAACACTCCCTCTTAGCGAGGAGTGCGATCTAGCAATACTTCACCACTGAAGCATCACCCTGATCTCTAGCATTGGTCTCCGCGTTGTTGATGCTTGGCTTGTTGCCCCCCATCCACTGTGTTTCTTCTCTCGGTATTTTTTCCCATGTCACTGCCACATCTGAACTGCAGCTCCCTCACAAATTGTTGCATCATGTTTCCTATCACACTACCACCGCTAAATGTTGCACTGAAACTCAGTTGTTGAGAAGTAAGAAACCAAAGGACCATCACCCAATCACTGAAAAACAAGTCAGTATGGTTGCATCTCATCACTAAAGCACCCTCTGATTCTGCTTTGTGCTGTCTCTGTGAAGCACTATGATGTATGTTTCTCTGCATTGCTGAAATCCCATCAACCTCTGCGTTGTTGCTTCCATGCTACTTTTGCCTCTCCTTTGCTTTGCTTTAGACTTCAGCGTCCCAGCTCTGCCTCTACTTCTCCACGATATTCTACGCCCACTGACTCCAGTCATCTTGCTACTATCTTAAGGCTCCCGTAGCTTGTATGTGATCCAAGAGTTTGGGCACCTCAAGGATCCTGCCTACAACATCTGTAGTTGATCTACAGATCTATGTCTCCCCACCTCTTCTCTCGAGTCACATGAGCACTCATAGCCACATCATCCTCACTACCACTATCCCCTTTCATTGTTGCTACCTTGGAATCTGAAGCTTCCTTGTCCTTCCGCTTAGGACAAGTGTTGGAAAAGTTTCCAAGTTCACCATATCTGAAGCATCGAACCTTGGATAGGTCCTTATTCTTCTTCCCTTGCTTCTGTTGTCACTTAGATTCTAGGGTTACATCTTCCTCCTCCTCTTTCTTCACCTTGACACCTCCGTTGTTTAATTCCATCTTGATCACCCTCTAAATCTCCTCCTATCGAAGGATAGCCCACATGCCATGCCAATTTGGGAGTTGTGCTCTACCCAAGATACTTTGGAAAAAGGTATCCCACTCATCGGTGACTTCATACAGGGAAATCCCCACCATGATTGCATCATCATTAGTTTCCCCCATCTCAATTAGCTGATCTCGGATAGTCTACAATTTGAAGAGGAAGGGATCGATCTCCTCTCTCTCAGGCATCTGGAACACCCAAATCTGGTTCTCTAGAGGCATCTTCCGTTGGATGAAGTTGCCTTGATACAACATGGTCAAATTTTTCCACGCCTCATGTGTTGTCCTCTTCTCAGCAATGTGTGATACCACGTGATCCTTTACTCCATCCATGATCAAGCGCTTTGCCCGCGCCTGATTTTCATTGAACTTCTTCAGAGAATATGCATCTGTCAGCATAGCTATGACATTTCCCATGTGGTCTCTGATACCATACTCCTCTAGCACTATCAGGATTATAGCCTTCCATATCACAAAGTTGGAATAACGTCCAAACTATCCTGATCCCTCAGTCTGTACAAGGCCATCTCTGCTCAAACAGTCGAAATAGGTACTCTTACCCCTTCTATTTCTACTACACTCAACAGAAGACTAGATCTGGGTTTCTTGGCACTAGAAACCCTCAATAGATGTTTCTCCCTCTGAAAATTGATTTCCCTCCCATAAATCCTCTGCCAATTCTAACAAATCATCCCTCTATGATCACCCTCCTGATCAAATCTCAGACTTCTTGGCAAAAGTTTGCTGAGGAATTGTTTCCTCTCACTTTGTTGCCTTTGCTAGATATTGTTCTGTACCAACAGAATTGATGCTTCATAAGCAAATTTTGAAGATCATAAGCTGCACTTCCATCCCCGGCAATCTGCACAACGTCTCTCCAACTTGGTCTGCATCAGCCATTGTGTCATCCCAACATGAGCCCGACAGGCTCTGCATCACCCACTATGGCCTGCATCAGCCTCTACATTAGGTCTACGTCATCGGAATAGCTCTGTGTCCCTTCTGTTGGGTTTGTGTCGCTCCTGGTGTTGTGTTTCCTTCTCCCAGATCTATGTTGCTTCAGCTACCCTTCCTACAACAAAAATATTCAACCCATTTGTTGATGGCTTTAGCTTGATCTGCAATGCTCTGATACCATGTGAAAAATTCTTAGCACATAAATCCTACTTCTAAATATTGATTTACTTCTCCTACTTGTTTTATTATGCACAAGTTATTTAACTGAAAATATTTAGAAAAACTTCAAATTAAACACAATTAGCATCCTACAAAAATACAGATCATTTATTGAACATCACGCACATATGACAAAGGACACATAGATTTTCGGACAAATGTCCCTAGAAAAACCCAATGTGGGAAAACCGGTGCAGCAAATTTGAGGGTTTATTATTATTAAGCAGCAGTATTCTAAGTGCATCTAGGTTGCCATAATCTAGCTCACCAAATAGAGAAAACCTCGGTTATAGAGAAAAATGTGAGATTTACCTCACTCCCGCAAGTCCCGACTGATCCGAGTGAGCCACTGGTGAAATCCCAGCTAGCTCTATGCAGTCTCTACACTGCCGCTATGAAAGGTTGCATGGCCCTAGCAGAGTGACTGCGTCACCCTAGCTCTGTGTTTATCAGCTTCTCCTAGATTCTAGTAGAAACCCCAGTCTCTAGTGAATTTTGGACCTTTCCTTAGAGTCTTTTTGATGCCCCTGTGTGGGCATGTGTCACCCTCTCTAGGGACTATGTCACACCCTCTGATGGTTGTGCTACCTCCACTGCATCTTTTTTGCCCTTGCTCTGCATTGTACTCTTGGTCCTTCAACCAATCACTACATTCTCCCCTCACTTCTTCTCTTAATCACTCAGATCTGATCTTCATCCGAGCACTACTCTATTAGAAGATTTATATCTCTTAGACTCATTGCGTGTGTTCTCCAACTAACCCCAATCCCTTCCTTTATACTTTTCTCGTTGACAAATCAACGAATGTGATCTAATCTCTAATCAATGGCTAAGATTAAAAGAAGATTGATCCATGTCACTTAGAAATTTCTCATCACATGTGTAAATTAATTCACTTTAATTTTTCAATTTCTCTAAGTTAGACTTAGGGTTTGTTAGGGTCCTATAATTTATAGGATCACAAGGTGATTGGATGTTTTATCTCAGTTATATGAAATTTTAAATAATAATTCAATTTGCAAATGATTTCCAAAAAAAATATAAAAAAAATGAAAAGAGGACATTGGAATAAAAAAAAAATTAGAATAAAGAAACAAAAGAAAAAGAAAAGAAAAAACAGAGAAAGAATAAAAATAAGATGAAAAACCCCATAAAAGAAAAAAAAATAGAACTGAAATTGTTGCAAGTCTAAATGCCACTACTTGATAGGTAGTTTGATTCTGTTGAATAAAGAATGTTGTGTGCAACTTGTTCAAAATTCCACAACCCTCAGTCATCTATTTGAGTCATACAGTTTAATCATGATCAAACAAGTTTAAATTTTTGTTAATTATATTAGAGAATAAATTTATCCAAATTGTCTAATCTTGACTAATGTTAGTTAGGTAGATAAATAAGGTTGATTCAAATGTTTATGTTGAATTAATGAAGCAGTAAATGGATAGGATACAGTAGGTATTTGTTTTTTCAAAAGAAATAAAATAAGGGTCCGCAGGTCCAAATGCACCCTTAGGTCTAATTAAAAATTTATCTTAGGATTAGGAAAAAAGTTTCAAAGGGTAAAAATGTAGGTTTTGCATCATTTACACTATTATCCAAAGTTTAGAATGTGAATGTTTTTCATCCAAAGTTTTCTGCCATGTAATAAAGTCTGCAAATGAAAAAAGGAGTTTGTCACTTCTGGTTAATTCACGCGCTCTTTCCAACCACCTGATTGTCACTTCACCATATCTACGACGAATAGTGATTTTCGGACCCCCCTCACCATCCTACCTTTACTGGAAGGGGGGGTCTGAAAATTGGTTTTACTCCTACCGGTCCCATGCGACGTGTCAGTGCCTCCCCATTTCGCACCCCCCCTTTCAATACCACAAACCACCTCAACCCCCTCCAAAAACTGCCAAACCACCCTCCTTTCCCACCATCATTCTTGTGTATCACCCACCACTCCCCTACTGACATGCATCTCCTTCCCGTGTGCTCCCCTCCACTCTCATCCCGACGCGTGGCCATAACCATTAGCCTATTAAATTACTTCTCGAGGTAACTGTTCAAACCTCTAACGGACTTGCACCCCTAACGGAAACCTCGCCATCACCATAAAGAAATCCAATGCGCCACCATTTTTCCCATTTTATTTTGCAGATCGTTTCACTCCACATTTTTTTTCCAGAATTCATGCACCCAATGACATTCCTCAATTGAAAAAGCATCTGATCGAGCAAAAGAAAATCCCAATTTTACTACCAATATACTACAAACCGGTGAAATTCTTGGTAATTATTTTTCCATTGCCTCCTATCTCTGTAATTTCTCATTAACAGGATGCCTCCAAAAAATAAGAACACTGAAGACTCTGTTAACCCAATGATGCATCCCCATGTCGACCTCGATCACATTCCACTTGCAGACAAAGATTATAAAATTGCAAAGAATTAGTGGGAGTTTTATCTTTTCGAACTCTACTGTTGGATAAAAGACAAATTTATTGACAAATGTGATGAAATTAGACTCTGGCATCCCAATCTACCTTGTTACATTTTTCCCCAGACCTTTCTCTCCCCAGCGTTTGTTAAAAAATGCCAACCATGTTACGTACCAAACCAGAGAGCCATTATAGCTTGAAGTGGTGATATATTACTCACCATCACCTCTAAAACTATTGATCAGATGATGTAGGCCCCTACTATAGAAATCAACACTCCTTTTTCTATAGAAACCGTGACTGAACTCTACCAGAAATTAGATTTCTCCAAGAGAGCATAGATTTTCAATATTTTCTTGCCTGAACATACCAAATTGCCTAGGAAAAATCCATCTTATCCCTCTTCCATGTTCCCATATCAGGCCAAACAAATAATTTATGTGTTGTCCTACCTTTTAGGCTATTACTCTGATGAATGAGTAGATGAACCCCTGTTAGGTTTCTTGCCAATCTTCTCTACAGACCATAAGCCTTCAGTCATTTTTAATTTCATTCAATTCTTAGCTGAAAGTATACATGAGAAACTCCTTAAGTTATCAACAAAAGGAGTATTCAGGTATGATTTCATTCTGGTTTATATGTTCATTTATTACCAAGCATATTCCAGTTTTCAATGCAGAAATTAGATGGGGAAGGGAATCCATAGTCAATCATTTTTTGGACTTCCCTGGTGATGAAAGATTCAAAGGAGTACACATTCAAGGAATGCATTGAAAAATTCATTCATCTAGTGATGAGCATTTTGACCAGTAATGCAGAACTAAGAATCAGCGAAGAAATCAATAAGATCCTGCATTTGACAGAGAAAGCTAAAATTGATGATTGGTACCTATATCAAAATTATACAGATATCAAGGTGTATCGGTGTGAATTTCCACCATACAAGCTGATCAAATACCTCCCAATGAGAGTATTTTCCCTGTATTACATAAGAAAAATGATTAACTTTAATGAAATTCATTTTTTCTCAGCAAAGAAGAAATCCCAGCTCAGGATTAAAACACAATTTGGCCCCCTTTTTTGCAACAGCGGGACAGAAGGAGAAGAAGCAGACAAGCTTCTTAAAGAAATTAATTTTAATCTGATTTTTAAATGGTCATATGATCCTCTGGGCATCATTTCCAAGTTAAGGGTGGAACACAATACCACTCCTTATATCCACGCTCAGAGGCCAGAGATTGAGAGGTATAGGAATCAAATGACATGGACAGAGAACACTTTGCAAGAATCCAAAGAAAAACTTGTCTCCACCTCAACTTCACATACTCCTACTCCTCAAGAGAAAGAAGGCAAGAGGCGAAGAGAGGAAGAATCACCTTTAGATACAGGTAGTGTAGGCAAAGAATTCAAAATCATCTATAGAAAGAGAACAAAGATGTGTCCTAAAATAGATTTAGAAATAAATGTAGAACAAGGAGCTACCATGATCATCAAAGAACAACTATCTTCGGAAAAATCAGGTAGCACATTTATAGCATCTCCAGCAATGTCAAGAGTTTCATAGGGTTAGTCGAACACAACCCAAGTCTCTACGATCGTTCAGGGAGAAAAGGAGAAAAGTATCTTTGACAGGTACAAAGATATTAAGCTCAAAACTAAGATTCTCAAGAACAGCACCTACACACACTTCTGGAAACAAACTGCCAGTTCACAAAGAAGTTTTCTATCAGCCTTTGATTTAGAAAAAGGAAGGATGCATATGGCCTTCCTAGAGGCTCAAATTCCACGGCCAAAGACAACAATAAACTACAAAAATACATCCTTCTAGTTTGACACCAAGGACATTCATCCCATAATTTTATCAAATGGAGATGCATAAATAGACCCGAGAGATTATTTTCTCTACACTAACCAACACAACCATGATTGTGTCAAAATTTTAGGTGTATCTTTCAAATATCCAATCTCAGCTGAAGATGGAAAAGATCTCCTCTCTGGCTAAAGACACAAGGATCAAATCATCGGAAGATCTGGTTGTTAAAATGGGGTATGATCCAAAAAATGTGAAGGTTACAAAAGAACTAATTAAAAATAATAATGTTGATATTACAACAGTGAGGAAGCAACTAAAACCTCCAGCAACTGAATATCCACATACCAAGGCTATAGAAGATTCTAAATCACAGAAGGAAGATATGTTGAAATTGATCATGGAGAAAAGTTACCAAATTAGGAAAATGGAGACAGAAATGGAGAAGTTGATTGAAGAGAAGGAACAAAATCCACGGGTGCCCATAATTCCTTTGGATGTAGTACCCCTCACAGGAATCCCCACTACAGGTCCCACAACATCAACAATTCCTTCATCCCAACCTACAGATGTTGCTAAACAATTGACTAAGGTCGTAGAAAACATGTCAATACAAACAGAAGAGATAAAGAGATTACAAGGACAAGTAAAAGCTTTGCAGGAACGAAAAAACAAAAGTGAAGCTTTACACTTTGTTGAAGCAAAAATATCTGAAAGACTACTAGAAAGGATACAGAAACCAAAAAGAGAGTCAGTCATTGGCCCAAGCCAAGTAAAACATATGGACAAGCATCTCAACTCCATGAATGAGATTTGGTCATCCATAAAAATCATTTTTGAGCAGAAGGACCTAATACAAAAAGCCACATAAGCTATTGCAGACATCAAAGAGAATTTGGGTGATATGCCTACTAAAGCCGCTAATATCATCAAATTCCTCAATTCCAAAAATAAATATTTGGATGAAATAGAAATTGAGGACAAAATTGAAACTAACCTAGAATTCAAGAAGGTTCTGACAAAAAAGAACCTCACTTTGCAATTAGAAGAAAAATGCCAAGCACTGGAAATAGGGGTTAACAGGTTTTCCAGCAGGTTTGAAGTGTTGAACAAAAAGGGTTTCCCACTGTGTTTTTGATCAATGATAAATTAGTCACACAAGCAGACTACAATAAGAAGTTGAAAGAAGTGGCCAGAGACATCTCCAAGTTCACTAGTATAAAGGGAAGTTTGATAGGAAAAGCTTTCCTTGAAGCAATGGGAAATGACTTTTACATACAACATGAGGTGAATCATATTTGTATGGTAAAACCTACTTTTTCCAAATATACCGAAGTAGATGAAATTTATAGGAAGGTAACAAAGTTGTCAATTCCATATGAATAAAGGTGGGATAAGTTGTGTGAGTTACTAGAGTAAGTGAATAACTCCAAATGCAGTTAAAGGATCAGCAATGCAGCAAAGACAGAAAGGACAGCTTAGCAACAACTTCCAACAAAATAGGGCCACCTCTCGAGTAGTTCCCACCTATCCTATTAATTTGCAGAAAAGATAATTTGTTTTAGATTTTGATAAATATATCTTGTTCGGTTTTGACATGAGTTTTTTGTAAATATTAGTATAAATACTTCACAATTGGAAGTATTATAGGTTGGTTGTTGATTATTTCTTTCCATAAGCTATTGTACTATTTCCAGTTGATGGACTTATCATTAATAAAAGGACTTCTTCATAGGATTCATGTGTTGGACAAGTTGGTGAAGTGCTTCTCATCGTTTATGTGTTATTTCTTTGTTTACATTATTGTGCTTTCTTAAAAGTCTGAATTACCTTACATAAACTATGACGAACATAATTTATAGAAATATACACTTTGATTGTGGCTATAGGTTATTTTAATGTTTTCTTCTAATGTCAAGTTAAAGAATTCTTAATTTCTCTTTAGCTTTAATTGAATCTTGATTTTTATTTTGTTCCATGCCATTTTAAATCTAAAAGATCCAACTAGTTCACCTACCTTCCCCTGTGAAAATCCTTGAAAATTTGATACAGATCCATGATAGTTTTATAGACTCCATAGCTCAATGGAAGTATAGGCACTCAATCAACCAAATCAATTACAAACAATCAAACAAAAAATTACACAATCATAACTAGCCTAAAATTTCCAGAAAAAAAATAAATAAATAAATAAAAATAAATAAATAAATAAAATAAAAAATAAAAAAATAAAAAAAATAAAAAAATAAAAATAAAATAAAAATGGTTAAATTTGACAGAGAGATCCCTCTATGAGTTTAGAAGGTCTAGCTTCTAGACTTAAAAGTGGTTTTGATGTTACCTCTGTGTTTTCTCCCACATCCTCAGAAATTACAGAGTGATAAAATATTGGCGACCATATTAGGTAGGAAAATATTGTGATATTATGCAAATTCATTTCCCTGGTTAAAACAAAGTTATTTTAGGAATATTTCAGAGGTTGTGTACCTTTGTAAATAATAGTGTGTGTGTTTTATATTTTAATTATGGCTCCAAAAATAGTTCATACTAGATCTCATCTTGATCCTGAACATGTCAATATTATAGATGACCCTAAGAAAATTTTGAGGAAGAGAAGTTTAGCCGAGAGTTAAGGAAGTAGTAGTCCTCCCCCTAGGGAAAATTCTCTTCTAGAAAACTTTGTCACCTTAGAGGATATTGAGTTTGATTTTCCATTTGAGCATAACCTGTTTAGGACTAAGTCATAAAATTGGGTGGGAAAAACTGTGGTAGATCAGTCTGCTTTACAACATCATTCATTTGGAGGACATTTTGTGCAACCTGATCCTAATCTTCAAATCCTTCACGACTTTGATAAATTACAGGATTTAGTATCAAGCCTTGACCTATCTATCCACGAGGCATTTATCCAGCAATATGTTGAACTCTCTGCCTTAACTTTTGCAACCTCATCCAGTGTATCTCAGTCTGTTCATCCTGAATCATCTAGTCACACTCCTATAATTTCCAGTACCACTCCCATAGTTTCACACCAGGCAGCCCAACCTCCACCTTTAACCAATCCACCTATTATCCATCCTCATATGCTCATCATGGCAGCAAGATATGCTCCTTTGGTTTTGAATTATCCTTTAGAAAATATGCCACGGGACTATCAAACTAGGATACCCCAGTTTGATGGTATTGGAGCCATAACTGCTCAAAAACATGTTGATAGGATGAATGATAGCTTTGATCTGCAAGAAGTGGACGAAGAAAATGTTAATATGAGACTATTTTCTCAAATTCTTACTGGAGAAGTTAAAAAATGGTTCAAAGCCTTACCAACTACTAGCATTAATGATATCCCTACATTTCATCAGTCATTCATTAACAAATGGGAAGTTAAAAAGAAAACCCTTCAAATTTTATCAGAATATGAGAGTATTAGGAGGGCACCTAGGGAAAGTGTCCAAGATTATTGCACTAGATTCAATCATGTTTATAATGAAATTATTGCAAACATTAAACCCCCTCAAGGTTTAGCCTTGATAAAATTACCTGATGTCTTTGAGGCAGATATGTCTTATCAGTTGAGGGAGATAAACTCTGCAACTTTAGAGGAAATGCAGAGATATGTGGTGAGAATGGAGGCTAATCTGTTAGCTAAAATAAGTAGGTTGAGAACAGAGAGGAGAGTGACAATTAAAGAGGAACCATCAACATCTTATGTTAATGCTAATATAGATTCCTTGGTTAGAACAATGCTGATATTCAACAAGAAAATTTTTTGGCACCAATGATCCTAGTGAAAATGAATCACCTACACTAGGGTGGGGCCCAAAGGCTATTTTTAGGTGCATGTCTATTTTTATTATCCCTTAATTTAGATGGACATTAAACTGTAATCTATTCTCAATGTGGAATTGAAAATAGTTAACTGAAGTGGAAAATCAGTTAGCTAAGTGAATTTCGAGTTAGAGGTTCGTTGGTGGGACATGTAGAGTAATTCTAGTTGTAATTGAGTGATTCTAGTTCTAACAGAGTTGGAAGTGCAATGGTGCATGAGTTTGTGCAAGTTGTAAATAGTTTAACTCAGTTAAGATAGTTAAAATCAGTTTGTGCTAGTTGTAATTGAAGATACACTAGTGAGATATCAAGTGAATTAAATATTAATTAATTCCCATGGAGTGATCTCACATGCAAATTAAGATTTACTATTATTAACTGCATGAATGTCAGATCCAGTGGAGACCCAATTGAGTTCATGGTGAAAGGGAAGTTGACTATCATTTGTGACATTATCCACTTGCACACATGCAAGAACACACACATTAGATTTTCCCATCATACTTGTGCATTCAAGGGTGGCAGGATTGCATCAATTCATGGATTGCATTCAACAGGGATTGCAGTGAAGGCAGGCTGTCTGGAAACAGTAAATTGGCTAAGGGATTTGCTAATTTTTGTATGATAGTGTGAGAAAATTAGCTGATGTACTGAGGGCTCTTATGAGAAGAGTTTTTTATGTAATTGTTTCATGATCCATGATATAATATACAATAGAATATAGTGGGTTTTTTAGCTGTAATACTTCCCCAGGAAATTATCTGTGTTGTGTGTGATTGATATTTCTTCATGTTCATGTGATTGGCAATTGTGTTTTTAGTTCTACAAATATTTGTAGAAGAAATTCAATTTTTTAATTTAGAAAATTTTTAGATCGAGTGAATCCAATATATACATGCATATTGTATAATTTCTACATGGTATCAAAGCACATGAAATTGTATAAGTGAATCAGGAGCTGAGTTTGTGACTGGATAGAATTCAAATTTGTGGAAAGACTTTCTTGGTGCTACAGCTGATTCAAGGTCAAAATGGATTTCAATGGCTTGATGTTAGAGCATGCACTCGAGGGCAGCTCGAACTACATTTCCTAGAAGGACAAGATGGAGGCGGTACTCGAAGACAATGGCTTGAAGGAATTCATTGAAAAAGATGTTCCTAAGCTAGATGTTGCAGATGCTTCCAATCTTGATGCATGGCAAAATAAAGTGGCAAAGGCAAGGAAGATCCTATTGGAGGGAATATGAGAACAAATTGTCTCAAGCCTCCATGGGAAAGCCACACCATATTTTATGTGGAATGCTTTGACATATCTATTCCAAAGCAGTCGCGACCATAGTAAATTGGCGCTCAAAGATAAACTCGAGAAGATCAAGATGGAAAAGGGAGACATCATTCCAAAGTATCTCACAAAGTTTGTCCAATGTCAGCATGAACTGGGGAGTGTGGTAATAATAGTCGTTGATGATGATTTGGTGAGTTTGTCTCTCCTAAGGCTTCCTAAGAGTTGGCACAGTTATTAATACTCTGTCAAAGGACAAGAAAAATTTCTGGATTGGGAATGACTATGGTTAGATCTAGTGCAGGAGGAGTTCAGGCGAAACACCAGAGATGGCTCTTCATCAAAGCATAAGGATGAAGAGTATTGTGCTTTGGTTTCCAAGAAAAAGAAGGGGAAGGGGAAGAAATTCCATTCTAAATCCAAGTCTAAAGGAAAGAAGCAAGACATGTCCAAGGTGAATTGTTTTCACTGTCACAAACATGGGCATTTTGCTACTAACTGTCCACAAAAGAAGAAGAAAAATAAGGTTGTTGGATCTGTAGCTAGTGAGGCCCTTGCCTTGAAATTTGAGCTTGACTTCTCCTTGATTGAATGCATGGTGTCAAGTGCATTGGGATTGGTGTGGTAGTTGGACAGTGGTGCTTCCTTTCACATGATGGGAGATAAGGAACTTTTCAGTGACTTGGAGAAGAAATATCTCCAGATGCATATTGAGATGGGTGACGACGAACGGTATAGTGCTACTGGGATTGGTACCAGTACCTTTCAAAGGGAGTCAGGTAAACCATTTCAATTAAAATATGTAACGCATGTTCCAGGTCTGAAGAAATTTTTTTTCTCAGTCACAATGTTGGAGGACAAAGGCTATGACGCTGTTTTTAGTGATGGAAAATATTTCCTGCAACATAAAACAACGGTTCAAGCCAAGAGGATATGGATTCAAGTTAATAATATCTACAACCTGGAGGTAGATGGCTGCACTTCCATGATGGGCAAGGCAGAAAAAGTGGTGAGCCGGGATGAGGGTAAATTATGGCACATGCGATTGGGCAATCTTCATCATGGAGCCTTGAAATTCATTCATCAAATATCTACTAAACTTCCAATGGGAACACTTACTCAGTTTTATTAGTGCAAGGGTTTCACCATGGGGAAGTATGTAAAGTCCACCTTTCATGAGAAGGAGAATCGTGCTTCAGGGATCCTTGAGAGAGTTCACACAGACGTGTGTGGGCCATTCTTGGTTGCTTCAACAGCAAAACATAAGTACTATGTAACATTTGTTGATGAATTTTCTCATAAATGTTGGATCTTCTTCATACATAAGAAAGATCAAAAATTCTCTAAGTTCTGTGAGTTTAAGGCATTGGTGGAGAAAGAGTCGGGGAAGTAAGTGAAGGCTCTTAGGAGAGATAATGGTGGAGAATACATCTCTAAAAAATTCAATAACTTTTAAAACAAAGAAGGAATTTGAAGAGAACTCATAGCGCCTCATAACCCACAACAAAATGGGGTCACGAAGAGGAAGAATAGAATGATCGTGGGTGCATCACGAGTGATGTTGCATGATCAGGGCCTACCAATGCATTTGTGGGTGGAAGCATGCAACACTATGGTTTATGTGCAAAATCATTGTCCTCATAGAGTACTTGGCATGAGTACACCTGAAGGGGCTTTCACTGGTAAGAAACCTGATGTTTCACACTTTAAGATTTTTGTCTCATATGTGTGCATGTGACCAAGGAAGCCAAGAAGAAGCTGGAACCAACTGTTGAAGTTGCAATTTCTGTGGGGTACACAGAAACACCCCGTAATTATTGTGTGTATTTTCCAAATAGCAGAATGAATTTTTTGTGACGAGATATAAAATTTGATGAGGGGAAAGCCATGCGGTTTTCCCTTGAGAAGGAGCTAGACTTGCATGCGGAGGAGGAACTACTGGTTCCCAAAGATCAGTCTCAAGATGTTGATCAGCCATAGGAGGAGGTTCATGGAGTGGAGGAAGCCATTCATGTAGAGCCATCCATCATAAATGGCATAAGGCGCACCATGGAAGCTAATAGGCTGAGACTTGATGTTGCACAGAATGTAGGAGCCCCTACTTCATACCACAGACAAAGACAGTCTCCTGGCTAATTTACTAGATACATGGCTCTCATGAGAAAATTCATTGTGACTGAACCATCTTTCCTTCAGGAATCAATGCAACAGCTTACTTGGGTTGATGCAATGGTTGAGGATTATGACTCCATTGTCAAAAGCAGTGCATGGGAAATTTTTCCAAGACCAGTTGATAAATCAGTGGTAGGTTTGAGATGGATCTACAAGGTAAAGAAAACTGCTGATGGGAGTGTGGAGAGATACAAGGCTAGATTTGTGGCCTGAAGCTTCTCACAGATCGAGGGGATAGATTATGATGAGACCTTTGCACCTATCGCAAGGTACTCTTCCATAAGGACCATCCTTGCACTCTCAGCATAGATGGGTTGGCGCATTCATCAGATGGATGTGAAAACTGTGTTTCTCAATGGGATCATTGAGGAAGAGGTGTACATAGAGAAGCATGAAGGTTTCGAGATCTTCAACAGCGATTTGCATGTGTGCAAACTCAAAAGAGCATTGTATGGGCTGAAGCAAGCACCCCGTGCTTGGTAGACTCGGATAGATAGCTATTTCACCAGACTGGGATTCACCAAAAGTGAAGAAGATGAAAACCTGTACCAGATTGTGGTTTAGGGTAAGATATTGATTATTTTTCTTTATGTTGATGATTTAATTTTGACCGATGATGAGCAGCTGATACACTCATGCAAGGAGGATCTTGCAAGGGAGTTCGAAATGAAGGATATGGGCCTCCTTTATTATTTCCTTGGATTGGAAATATGGAAGTTGGATGGTGAAATTTTTGTGTCTCAAGGCAAGTATGCAAAAGAGATATTGGGTAAGTTTAACATGGAGAGTTGCAAACCCATGGATACTCCTCTTCCAGGAAATTGGAGGAAAGAGGATGCTACTTCTGGAGAGGTATTGGATGATATTGTCTATCGAAAGTTTGTAGGTTCGCTAATGTATCTAGTGAACAAGAGACTGGACATTTGCTATGCGGTTAAATATCTGAGTCAAGCTATGGTTAAGCCTATCAAGCTCTTTTGGAAGGCAGGGAATCATGTCCTGAGATACCTAAGGGGCACATCATAGTATGGTCTATGGTACAGACATACGGATGGAGTGAAGTTGCATGGCTTCACGGATGCAGATTGGGCTGGCAATCCATCGGACAGAAAGAGCACATCAAGGGGTATCTTTAGCATTGGATACATAGTTGTTTCTTGGTACAATAGGAAGCAGAGATCCATGGCACTCATTTTAGAGGAAGAGGAATACATGGCAGTAAGTCAAGCTGCATGTGAGGCTATCTCGATGAGAAATATCTTGGTTGGTTTGTTTGGTTCTCAGATGGATCCGACAGTGATTCATTGTGATAATCAGAGTTTCTTTAAACTCTCGATTAATCTTGTGTTTCATGATAGGTCCAAGCATATATATATCTGGTACCATCATCTCAGAGATTGTGTGCAGAGGAGAATCATGGTGCTTCAGTACATTCCCACGAAAGATCAGGATGCAGATATTCTAATGAAGGCGCTCACTAGGAGCAAATTTGAATACCATAGAGACAGGAATGGGGTGAAGGATAATTCCTTTCTTGTTGAGAGGGAGTGTTGAGATTCAACAAGAAATTTTTTTGGCACCCATGATCCTAGTGAAATTAAGCACCTACACTAGGGTGGAGCCCACGGGCTATTTTTAGGTGCATGTTTATTTTTATTATCCTTTAATTTAGATGGACGTTAAATTGTAATATATTCTCAATGTGGACTTGAAAATAGTTAAATGAAGTGGAAAATCAGTTAGATAAGTGAATTTAGAGTTAGAGTTTGGTTGGTGGAACATGCAGAGTAATTCTAGTTGTAACTGAGTGATTCTAGTTGTAACAGAGTTGGAAGTGTAGTGGTGCATGAGTTTGTGCAAGCTGTAAATGTTTTAACTCAGTTAAGTGAGTTAAAATCAATTGTGCTAGTTGTAACTGGAGATACACTAGTGAGATATAAATTGAATTCAATATTAATTAATTCACATGGAGTGATCTCACATGCAACTGAAGATTTATTATTATTAACTGCATGCATGTCAGATCCAGTGGAGACCCATTTGAGTTCTAGGTGAAAGGGAAGTTGACTATCAATTGTGACATTATTCACTTGCACACATGCAAGAACACACACATTGGATGTGTCCATGATACTTGCGCAATCAAGGAATGCAGGATTGCATCAATTCAAGGATTGCATTCAGCAGGGATTGTGCAGTGAAGGCAGGCTATTTGGAGACAGTAAATTGGCTAAGGGATTTGCCAATTTTTGTATGACAGTGTGAGACAATTAGCTGTTATACTGAGGGCTCTTGTGAGAAGAGTTTTGTATGTAATTGTTTCATGATCCATGATATAATGTACAATAGAATATATTGGGGTTTTTAGTTGTAAGCTTTCCCCGAGAAATTATCTGTGTTGTGTGTGATTGATATTTTTTCATGTTCATGTGATTGGAGATTTTGTTTTTAATTTCGCAAATATTTGTAGAAGCGATTCAGTATTTAAATTTAGAGAATTTTTAGATTGGTTGAATTCAAGGTATAAATGCATATTGTATAATTTCTACAGTGGTAAGTGTGGAGGCTAATCTGTTAGCTAAAATAGATAGGTTGAGAATGGAGAGGAGAGTGACAATTAAATAGAAACCATCAAGATCTTATGTCGATTCTAAGATATATTCCTTGGTTAGAACAATGGAGAGAATCAGTCTGACAGATAGGAATCTCCCAATAGAAAATCAACATGGTCCTCAAAACCAAAACCCAAATGTTAGGAGAAATCCACCACAAATTAAACAAAGGGAACAAAAGGGACTAGACCAGCAAATCAGACCTCATTTCTAAGAAAATTATGTTGATGACGAAGGTGAAACAGTTGAAGATATAGATTACAATCAAATAAATCTAATGGGGATAAATGATGATGACACAATATTTCTTACTTAAGAGGAACAAGAAATTTTCCAGTTGTCTCACACAGAACTGGATTTTGAGGAATCAGATGACTATAAACAGCGTTTTGTGAATTCTATCATGGAAGTTCATAGAAAATATAACCTTATGAGTAAGAAAACCATCAATACCCATGCTAAGAAAACCACAGATACCCCTGCCAAGAAAATTTTTGAAAATCTAGGTAAAAGGACAATAGAATATCCTACTAAAAAGATAATTGATACTACTTAAAAAACAGCACAGACGGGTGTTCCAACCACTAGCCAGCAAAAAGACGCTATCCCAAAAGACGTCGTTGATAAATCAGATTTCCTAAATATGAGTAAAGTTCAGACATATTTCAATATTGAAAATGAGTTAGCAAAACTCAACATACATATCCCTCTAACAAAGTTGATGAACAATAATGTGTATAGATCGCAAGTAATGAAAACTATTTATATAGGGGAAAGTGCAAATACAAACAATTTGAATGATGACCAACCTAAACATTTATTTGGACCAGAAGTAGAAGGAAAACCTCAAGAAGGGGGTGTGCCTCCCTTCTACGTTAGCCTAAACATCCATGACAAAAAATTTCATAATGACATGCTAGATTCAGGGGCCTCACATAACTTAATGCCTAGGGATGTTATGGATAAATTAGGACTTGACATTACCCTACCATACAAGGATTTGTACTCTTTTGATTCTAGCAAAGTGAAATTCTTAGGTCTTATCAAAAATCTGTGTGTTACTTTGGCACAAATTCCAGCCAAAATTTTGGTAATGGATATAGTGGTTGCATACATACCCCCTAAGTATGGCATGTTGTTCTCACGCTCATGGGGAGCTAAGTTGCAAGGAACCCTACAGATGGACATGACCTTTGCTACCATACCAGATTTTGGTCAGAAAAGGAGATTGTATAGGAATACCTTGATGAATTTCATGGTAAGTAGCCAAGACAAACCACACAACTATCCTATTTACTATGTCCATATAATCCTTGACTCATTCATTATCTATCATGATGGGGACATCAACACTCAGATTTCCAACTCAGGGATTGATATCTCTGAAATAGAATAAGGTTAAAAAACAACAATAGAATAAGACACACAGCATGAACCTCTTTGGAATATGGACTTTGATGGAGTTGTTAGAAAAGAAGGCTCAGGAGCAGGAGTTTGGGTTTCAAACTCAGGAACTAAACACGCCGAGGGACATTCGTACAAGATTAACTTCCAATGCAAAAATAATATAGCTGAGTGTGAAGCATTAATACCAGGATTACAGTTACTAAAAAATCTTGGTGCTAAAATAATTTGTGTTCATGGGGATTCTGAGCTAATAATAAAACAGACAAAAGGAGAATATTCTGCAAAACACCCTAGATTAACAGCATACAAAAATTTTGTTATGAGTTTTTGGCAATTTTTGTGGAATATGACCTCTCTATGATCCCTAGAAATCATAATATTCTTGTTGATATTCTTTCCATTTCTGCCAGTACCTGTAAAATACCCCATCCCAATCGTCAATACACAGTGGAAGTGAAACACAGGCCAACTGTCCCAGACAATGTTAAATATTGGAAAGTATTTGGGAATGATAAAAAAATTGAACATTTTCTGCAATCCAAGGATGAGTTTGAAGAAGACAATATAGATGTAGAATTTGATTTAGAAAATAAGGTAGTTTTACATTCTTATTTAGAAAACCAGTTATATAATCATGTAAACATAAATGTAAATAAAGTAGAATTGCTATAAATAGATCAAGAAACAGAGGAACTAGAAATACTCCAATTCAAATATAATGATTTACCTATATGATTAGTTCCCTTAGAAGAGTTTTTTGAATTTAATGATGTAGCCAAGAAACCCAAGATTGTGCCCACATAAGAAGATGTAGAAGAATGCAACATAGGAAGTGAAAAGGACCCAAAGATGATAAAACTGTCTAAATCATTACCACCTGCTGAAAAGAAGAAATACATTGGTATGTTCAAAGAATTCACTTATGTGTTTACATGGAGTAATGAATACTTAAAATATTATGACACCAACATAATCCAACACAAAAATCCTATTAAATAATATCATAAACCCTTTAAACAAAAACTCCAAAGGATAAACCCAGTATTGATGCCTTTGATTGAGAAAGAGATCAAGAAAAGGTATGATGCTCAGATGATAGTACCTCTTAGGTACTCTAAGTGGGTTTCCAATTTGGTACCAACAAGGAAGAAAACAGGTGAAATTAGACTGTGTGTAGATTTTAGAAACCTCAATAAAGTCTCACTAAAAATTACCCTTTACCTAAGATGGATCACATTTTGAAAAATGTTGTTGGCTCCAGTAGAATTTCTTTTTTAGAAGGTTTTTAAAGCTACAACTAGGTTTTGGTTCACCCCGATGATCAGGATAAGATAGCTTTTACTAATCCATGGGGTACATTCATGTATGTGAAGATGCCTTTTCGATTAATGAATGTTGGAGCCACATTTCATAGAGAAATGGATATTGCTTTTTCCAATGAGATTGGAAGCTTTATTTTCATATATTTAGATGACATCATGGTTTATTCCAAAATAGATGAAGAGCAATTGTTACACTTGAGGAGAATTTTTAAGAAATGTAGTGAAGTTTTGGATTTCACTTAACCCTAAGAAAACACTATTTGGCCTTGAAGAAGGAAAACTTCTGGGGCATATCATTTCCAAAGAGGGTATCAGGATTGATCCCAGTAGGATTGAAGCCATATTGAAAATAAGTCATCCTAGAAATGTTAAATAACTTCAATCATTTATTGGTAAAATAAACTTTTTAAGAATATTCATTCCCAACCTGGCATAACTCCTCAGGAACATAAAAAATATGATAAGGAAAGGCATAGAATTAAGGTGGAACATTGAAGCTAGGAATTCATTTGACCAAGTGAAGCAAGCTCTAACAAAAGCACCTATTTTAATCAGCCCTAACTTTACAAAAGATTTTATAATATTTTCGTTTTCATCTGAACACATTGTTGCAGCAATTCTCTTACAGAAAAACAATGAGGGATGTGAGCAGCCCATTGATTTATTTAGCAAGTCTCTAAGAGATGTTGCATTAAAATATAATATAATTTAAAAACAAATGTTTTATCTAATAAAATAAATTAAGGATTTCAGAGTACATATTCTTCATTCTCACATAATTTCTTTTGTCCCAAATTTTGTGGTCAAAGATATCCAGACTCAAAATGGACTCGATGGTAAAAGAGGTAAGTGGATTTCCATTATTCTTGAATATGATATTCAAATTAAACCCACCAAATCATTAAGGGACAGGGACTAGCCAAATTAATGGAAGAGTCTAATTTTCATGCCTTAGATATTAATTTTATAGCTGCATTTGATGATCAAGAGGAGCAAGCGACTCCACAAATATATGAGGCTTTTAAAACCTCACCCCGGTATGCAGACCTCATTTTGGTATTATTAAATTTATAATCTCCTCCTCGTTTGACCAAGATAAAATCTAGATTTCTTAAGCTAAATTTTGTGAAATTTTGTATCTTAGATAGCAATTTATATTGGAAATATGTTGATGAAATTTTACTAAAATGTTTATTGAAGGATGATGCTGAAAAATCTATGCAGGAATTTCATGAAGGAGACTGTTGTGGACATTTTTTTTGGAAGACCACTGCCAATAAGATCCTAAGAGCTGGTTTTTACTGACCAGAACTTTTTATTTATGTCCATAAAAGAGTTACCACCTATCACAAATACCAAATTTTTATAGGAAAGAGAAAACTATTTCCATTACCCTTTAAACATATATCCGTTTAAATTCCTTTCCAACAATGGGGTTTGGATTTCATTGGAGAAATCCATGCACCATCCTCAGCCCAACACAAATGGATCTTCATAGCCACTGACTATTTCACCAAGTGGATTGTGGCCACACCCTCAATACAAGCAACTGATGTCGTGATCATCAATTTTTTAGAAACCAATATACTGTCAAGTTTTGGATGTCCAAATAAGCATATCACAGATAATGTATCATCTTTTAAGTCAAATAAAATGGTAGATTCCTGCAGAAAATATAATATCACTCTAGGGCATTCAACTGCTTATTACCCTCAGGGTAATGGGTTAGCTGAATCTTCAAATAAAATTTTGGTTAATATTATTAAAAATTTGCTAGAATACAACAAGATGTCATGGCATAACAAGTTGGTAAATTCATTGTGGGTTGATAGGCTCGCCACAAAGAAATCAATTGGCATGTCACCATATCAATTATTTTATGGAATGGATGTTGTTTTCCCATATTATTTAGGGGTTCCAGTTATGAAAATAATACAGGAGTTGGAGGTGGAACCAAATGATACTCAGAGAATGATAAATCAGACCATTCAGCTGCAACAATCCAGGGAAGAAGTGTATAACAAAACACAAATTATCCAAGAAAATGTCAAAAATATTTATGACAGAAGGACCAAGGCAGGTGATTTTCAATTGGGTGACAGTGTTTTAAAATGTGATTCAAGAAGAGAGGATAAAGGCAAGCATGGAAAGTTTGATAATCTGTGGAAATGACCATATATCATTCATGCCTTCTGAAGTCATAATGCATTTTTCCTCAAAGAGTTGGATGGAACAAAGATACCTCGTGGACCTGTGAATGGCAGGATACTGAAGCGTTATTTTTCACAATAATAGAGGTTTTTCTTAGATAATTTCATTGTAAATATCATTTTCTTTACTGTTTTGATTGGGTGACCTAATGACAGAAGTTTAAGGCCGCAGAGAAGGCCCTAAGCTCCTTATTAATGTTCCACCATGACTACTACTACAACAAAAAATAAATCAAATGCAAACATTGTTGAAATAAAACATTTAAGGCTACTGGTCAAAGGTTCTTGGCACCTCACGGGGAGAGTGCCACCCCTAGCTAGAGTCACTGTTAGGGTCCTATAATTTATAGGATCACAAGGTGATTGGATATTTTATCTTTTTTATATGATATTGAAAATAATATTTCAATTTGCAATTTAATTCCAAAAAATATATAAAATAAAAATGAAAAGAGGGTATTTGAATAAAAAAAATAGAATAAAGAAAGAAAAGAAAAAACAGAGAAAGAATAACAATAAAGATGAAAACCCCATAAAAGAAAAACAAAAAACAGAATTGAAAGTGTTGCAATTCTAAATGCCACTACTTGACATGTAGTTTGATTATGTTGAATAAATTAAAGAGTTGTGTGTAGCTTGTTCAAAATGCCACAACCCTGACTCATCAGTTTGAATCATATAGTTTAATAATGATCAAATAAGTTTAATTTTTTGTTAATTACATTAGAGAATAAAGTTAGCCAAACTGTCTAATCTTGGCTAATGTTAGTTAGGTAGATAAATAAGGTTGATTCAAATGTTTAAACTGAATCAATGAAGTAGTAAATGGATAGGATAGAGTAGGTATTTGTTTTTTCAAAAGAAATAAAATAAGGGTATGCAGGTCCAAATGCACCCTTAGGTCTAATCAAAAAGTTAGTCTTAGGATTAGGAAAAAAGTTGAAGGAAAAAAGGTTCAAAGGATAGAAATTTAGGTTTTGCATGATTTACACTATTAACCAAAGTTTACAATGCGAATGTTTTTTATCCAAATTTTTCCGCCATGTAATAAAGTTTGCAAATGAAAAAAGGAGTTTGTCACTTTTTGTTAATTCACACACTCTTTCCAGCCACCCAATTGTCACTTCGCTAGATATACGGCCAATAGTGCTTTTCAACCCCCCTTCGCCATCCTATCTTTACCGGTAGGGGGGGTCCGAAAAGGTGGTTTTACTCCCACTGGTCCCACGTGACGTGTCAGTCCCTCCTCATTTCTCACCCCCCTCTCAATTCCACAAACCACCTTGATCCCCCTCTGAAAACTGCAAAACCACCATCATTTTTCACAATCATTCTTGTGTATCACCCTCCACTCCCCTACTGCCACATATATCCTTCCCGCGCACTCCCCTTCGCTCTCGGCCTGACGTGTGGCCATAACCGTTAGCCTATTAAATTACTTCACAGGGTAACCGTTCAAACCTCTAACGTACCCGCGCCCCTAACGGAAACCTCATTACCACCATAAAAAAATCCATCGCGCCACCATTTTTCCCCTTTTCTTTTGCAGATCATTTCACTCCACCTTTTTTTCTAGAATTCATGCACCCAGTGGCATTCCTCAATTGAAAAAGCATCTGATCGAGCACAAGAAAAGCCCAATATTACTACCATTCTGCTACAAACCAGCGAAATTCCTGGTAATTATTTTTCCATTTCCTCTTGTCTCTGTAATTTCTCATTAATGGGATGCCTCCAAAAAAGAATAACATTGAATACTATTAACCCAATGTTGCATCCCACTGTCAGCCTCGATCACATTCTGCTTGCAGACAGAGATTATAAAATCGTAGAGACTCAGTGTGAGTTTGATCTTTTCGAACTTTATTTTTGGCTCGAAGACAAATTTATTGATAAATTTGATGAAATTGGACTCTGGCAGTCCAATCAGCCTCATTACATTTTTCCCTAGACCTTTCGCTCCCCAAAGTTTGTTATAAAATGCTAGGCCTTTACGTACCAAACTAGAGAGCCATTATAGCCCCAAGTGGTGAAATATTACTCACCATCACCTCTAAAACTATTGATCAGATGATGCAGGCCCCTACTGTAGAAGCCATCACTCCTTTTTCTATAAAAACCTTGACTGAACTCTACCATAAATTAGATTTCTCCATGAAAGCACAGATTTTCGATATTTTCTTGCTTGAACATACCCAATTGCCTACGAAAAATCCACCTTATCCCTCTTCCATGTTCCCATATCAGGCCAAACAAATTATTTATGTGTTGTCCTCCCTTTTAGGCTATTACTCTGATGAATGGGTAGATGAACCCCTGTTAGGTTTCTTGTCAATATTATCTACAGACCATAAGCCTACAGTCATTTTTAATTTCAGTCAATTCTTAGCTGACAATATACATGAGCAACTCCTTAAGTTATCAACTAAAGGAGTATTCAGGTATGCTTCCATTCCATTTTATATGTTCATTTATTACCAAGCAGACAAATTCCAGTTTTCACTGCAGAAATTAGATGAGGAAGGGAATCCACAGTCAGTAATTTTTTGAAATTCCCTAGTGATGAAAGTTTCAGAGGAGTGCACATTCAAGGAATACATTGAACAGTTCATTCATCCAATGATGAGCATGAGTAATCTATTTCTAGATTTAGAAATAAATTCAGAACAAGGAGCTACCATGATCATCAAAGAACCACTATCTTCATCACAATCAGGTAGCAAATTTATAACATCTCCAACAATGTCATCAGTGTCACAGGGTCATTCGGACACAACCCAAGTCTCTAAGCTCATTCAGGGAGAAAAGGATAAAAGTATCTTTGACATGTACAAATATATTAAGCTTAAAAATGAGATTCTCAATAACAACACCTACACACAGTTATAGAAACAAACTGCCAGTTCACAAAGCAGGCTTCTATCATCCTTTGATTCATAAAAAGGAAGGATGTAGATGGCCTTCCTATAGGCTCAAATTCCATAGCCAAAGACAACAGTAGACTACAAAATTACATCCTTTGAGTTTGACACCAAAGACATTCATCCCATTGATCAAATAGAGATGCATGAAGATGGGAAATATCTCCTCTTTGGCTAAAGACACAAGGATCAAATCATTGGAAGATTTGGTTGTTAAAATGGGGTATGATCCAGAAAATGTGAAGGTTGCAGAAGAACTAATTAAAAATAAGAGTGTTTATATTGCAGCACTAAGAAAGAAACTAAAACTTCCATCAATAGAAGATCAAAATACCAAGATGTTGGAACATGGTCTCCTAACATGCTGCGAAACTAGTCCATTTTGAATATGTTTGATTAGATTTAGTCTAGTGCAGGGGTTTTGGGGCAGCTCAAAGCCCCGAACGCATTATAATGGGTAAAAGGGTAAACTAGGGGTCCAAAAACCACGGTTTTCGGACCATAGGAAAGTCTAGGCTAGATCGTTATAAATAGAGGAGCATTTTGTATTGTAAAGGACAAGAATGATGAGCTATTGATGTGAATTGTTTTTTAAACTATTTTTTTGGGTTTTGGGGAAAGGACTCCTACTGGTTGTGTGCGCGGAGATCCAAGTCCAGCTGTTTGCGAACCCTACTGCTGTGTGCGCAGGTTGGGAAGGGAATTGTAAGGAAGAATTGATGAATGAATGAATAAGAAGGATTGATAGAGAACTGAATCTATAAGTAATCTTGTGTGAATTGTTGGTAATTGTTGTATTGTGCATTTTTTGTCTTTAAGCTGTGAAGATCTGTGTAAGTGTGTTTCTAGATCTGGATCTATTCTGTTATGTTTATATAATGATGTGTTATTGTCATAAAAGCATATAACTATAGATCTAGCGCACGTGGATGCGAACAGAGACCTAATTAACCCTACGTAAAACAAGGTAATCTGGGATTACAGGACCTAGCGCAGCTCTACTTGCCTTACCCATCCTTTCTCAGGGTGCAGAAACCTGGTTCTAGCACCCACCCATACTACTTTGAGTGAGACTTTGACCTGCGCAAGCAGGTCACTGCCGAAAGAGCCAGTAGTATAGGGGTTTGTTGGAAAACCTTGCACACCGAACCTGGGTTAGGAGCCCTTAAGCCAACACAATGATATAGAATAATATGAATCACAGAAGGATGTTATGCTAAAATTGATCATGGAGAAAAGTTCCCAAATCAGGAAAATGGTGAAGAAATGGAGAAGTCAATTAAGGAGAAGGAACAAAATCCATGGGTGGCCATAGTTCCTTTAGATGCAGTACCCCTCACAGTAATCCCCATTACAGGTGCTAAAAAATCAATAATGCCTTCATCCTAACCTGCAAATGCTGCTGAAAATTTGACTAAGGCCGTAGAAAACCTGTCAATACAAATAGAAGAGATGAAGAGATTACAGAAGCAAGTAAAAGCTTTGCAGGAATAGAAAAACATATGTGAAGCTTCACACTTGGTTGAAGCACAAATATCCCAAAGACTACGAGAAAGGATACAGAAAGTAGAAAGAGAGTTAGCCATTGGCCAAACCTTGGCCCAAGTGAAGGAAAACATATGGACAAGAATCCAAAACTCCATGAATGAGATTTGGTCATCCCTACAAATCATTTTTGAGCAAAAGGACCTAATACAAAAAGCCACAAAAGCTATTGCAAACATCAAAGAGAAGTTGGGTGATATGCCTACTAAAGTTTCTATTATCATCAAATTCCTCAATTCCAAGAATAAATATGAGTTGGAGGAAATAGGAATTGAGGACAGAACTGAAACTATCCTAGAAGTCATGAAGGTTCTGACCAAAAAGAACGTCATTAAGCAATTAGAAGAAAAATGCCAAGCACTGGAAATAGGGGTTAAAAGGTTTTTCAGTAGGTTTTAAGTGTTGAACAAAAAGGGATTTCCCATTGTGTTTGTGATCAATGATAAATTTATCACATAGGAGGACTACAATAAGAAGTTGAAAGAAGTGGCCAGAGACAGCTCCAAGTTCGCCATTATACAGGGCAGTTTGACAAGAAAATCTTTCCTTGAAGAAATGGGAAATGACTTTTACATACAACATGAGGTGAATCATATTTTATGGTAAAACCTAATATTTCCAAATATATCGAAGTAGATGAAATTTTTAGGAAGGTAAAAAAGTTGTCAATTCCAGATGAATAAAAGTGGGATAAGTTGTGTGATTACTGGAGTAAGTGAATAACTCCAAATGCAGTTAATGGATCAGCAATGCGGCAAAGACAGAGAGGACAGCTCAGCAACAACATCCTCAAAATCAGGGCCACCTCTTGAGCAGTTACCACCTATCCTATTAATTTGCAGAAAAGATAATTTTTTAATATTTTGCTAAATATACCATGTTCGGTTGTGATAGGAGTTTTTTGTAAATATTAGTATAAATACTTCACACTTCGAAGTATATCAGGTTGGTTGTTGATTATTTATTTCCATAAGCTATTGTGCTTTTTCCAGTTGATGGAATGATCATTAATCAAAGGACTTCTTCACAGGATTCATGTGTTGGACAAATTGGTGAAGTGCTTCTCATCATTTATGTGTTATTTCTTTGTTTCCATTATTGTGCTTTCTTAAAAGTTTTAATTACCTTACATAAACTATGAAGAACAGAATTTGTTGAAATATACACTTTGATTCTGGTTGTAGGTAATTTTAATGTTTTCTTCTGATGTCAAGTTAGAGAATTCTTAATTTTTCTTTATCTTTAACTAAATCTTGTTTTTTCTTCTATTCCATGCCATTTTAAATCTAAAAGATCCAACTAGTTCACCTACCTTGCCCTATGAAACTCATTGAAAATTTGATACAGATCCATGTTAGTTTTATAGACTCCATAGACCAATGGAAGTATAGGCACTCAATCAACCAAATGAACTACAAACAATTACACAATCATAACTAGCCTAAAATTCCCCCTAAACAAAGCTAAATATGACAGAGAGATCCCTCTCTGAGTTTACAAGGGCTAGCTTCTAGACGTAAAAATGGCTTTGATGTTACCTCTATGTTTTCTCCCACAACCTCAAAAATTATAGAGTGATAACAAGGTCCCATTAAAAAATTTAATTATTTGAATAAATTTTACACCAAATGGGATTTTTCCAAATGATTTCTGGGTCTTGGAGATATCATGTGTTCTAGTCCCTCCACAAATTTTTGGAGCTAGATCACATATGATGCTACCTAAAAATCTCAACATTTAGGTCCCCACATGTCCTTAGGACCATTAAGGGATGAGATAACATGATTCATTCCAACTCATCTGTGTTGAAGAATGTGTTATCACTCCAATAATGCTCAAGGGTTGTTATTATTTTTTGGTTTAAATAATATTAGAGGTAACCGCAAACCTACTTTTAAGCCTTAGGATCTAGCCTTCCTAATGCTCAGAGAGGGCTCTCTCTATATGATTTATCTTTGTTGATTATGTTTTATTTTAGGATGGTTATGTAGGATTACTTGGGATTTGATTTTGGATTTGGTTTGGTGGTGAAATCACTTACTCAAATGGATAGATGTAGATATGTATTCCATTGGACTAATGGAGTCAAAGTGTCAAGCAGTAGAAGCAAGATCAGGGTTCTAAAGGGAAGTTTTCATAAGGAAAGATATTTTGGTCACTTCAGATCCTTAAGCTAATGGTGAAAATGGTTTCAATCGGGGTAAGAGAGAAATTAAGGGTTCTCAAATCTGAATAATGAGTCAAAAGACAGAGGTCAATCGAAATAAGGGAGCAATTAATAATTCCCTAATATGGATATCAGAAGATAAACATATAAATGATAAACAGTTCAAGGCAGAGTGTAATTAAACATATTCTGTAAACCATAAATGATACTCTAGTTTGTTCTCATGTGCATAAGGAGTTAGTTTGTATTTAAATCTCAGTTTACTTATTACTCCTAGAGGATCATAATACCATAGAAAACTCTTACTGAATTTAAACACCTGTAAATAATTTTTAGCTTCTGGGCCTACATCTTTGCTATTACAAATTAAAGGACCAACCTAATTCTCTATTTTGAATTGTGTCTTCTTCTTAGCTACCAGGAAATTGATTGAATCAGAATTAAGAATCTATCCTATATACTCAAGGGAAAATAACCTCATTGGGAGGTATTTGGGCAGTTTATATGGAATAATATTTGATCCATATACCCTTATTTATATATGGTTTTGGTACAAGTACCAATTTCCTATTCTATTATGCTCTGACAACTGCAGGACCTTTTTAATCTCCTCACTGATTCTGGGCTGCATGCTGTTGTTTAGCATAGTGACTATATGATGAATGAAAGAATCAGTAAACTCTGTATAGGTAGACTGTGTGGAGTCTTTTCTTATTAAAGGAGTCCAAAATATGATTGACTGTGGGTTACCTTCAACATAAAGCTTTTTAAGGTTGATGGAAAATTTATCAGACTAAAAGTACAAAAACATGTGGAATAGGACTAATGAATACTTGAAAACACCTTCTTCAGGCATTTTGACCAACTTTTCTTGAATATTATCAGCTAGATATTGGGAAAATTTGAAAATGGTAGCAGGAGGTTGACCAGCTGTGAAAGTAGACAAAAAACCTAGTACTACAAAATCAACATGTTCAACTGTGAAATATCCAAGAATAAAACATAACATGCTAATGATATGTCCGGTTCTTTCAGAAACAGGCCTTTTCTTTGAAGAATATCTAGGAAAGATGGAGATTTGATTTGCAGAAGGGTTCTAGGGTTGCAGAAAGCTTTTCTTAGGCTTCAAAGGTCTTTAATATTTCTTTGGATGACTTTTTTAGTGTCTTTTGGCAGCAAATGGTTGAATTCTGGTTGAATTGGGCTTAAAATGAGGTCGGCAGCATGATTTGGTTGCTCAGAAATCAGTCGGAAATGCTCTTTTTGTGTAAATGGTGTAACAGAAATGGTAAAAGGGTTAACAAAGGGCAGTTATATGCATTTTTTAACCAACATTGATTATCATAAATGTGCAATCAATTTGAATTGACAGGGTGGTTTACGCAATGGGCAGGAGAAACCACTGAGTGGTTTTCGCAAGAGCCAAAGGTGGTTGGTGGTATTTTTTGGATCAATGCAGTCAAATGAAAAGTCGACATGTAGATAGGAGCGGAGCTCCAAAAACCATGGATATCACAAGGTCAAGGTGTAGTTAAAGGTAGGGCTATCGGATGTGCGATAGGAAATGTTGGTAGTTGGATCTAATCAGTTGAGATCTGACGGTTGGGAGGATGCAACGGATGCGTCAAGATTGGATAGGCGTGGGGGCCGGAAAAAGTCAAATGTGGAAGTTATATATGTGATATGGTCGGGGTTATAAGTTTATGCGATGAGTTATATATGTGACATAGTCAGGCTTTGATATATGTGATAGGGTTAAAATAAAGAACCAATGGGGTTTGGGTACGTGGGTTCTATATATAGGAGAGATTTATATAAAAAAAGAAGTATGGAAATATATCACATGTGGGGAAATAAAACCACAGGTTATAAGTAAAATAAGGGTTGGTAATAATATATAAAGGAATTAATATAAATATGGGTTAAAGGTTTAATGCGAGAGTTAATAAATAAAGTTAATTGTTAAAAATGAAATATAAAATGAATGGGGGGGTTAAATACACTAAGTTTTAATGTAAAAAATTATGTCGGGGAGGGATTTTTTCACTGTGGGACCTGGCATATCACTTAATCATTTAAACTTAGGATAAAGTATTTTTTATAGGTTTTTGGTGTATTTTTAATTGAAAAGGGAAACTAGTAAAGGGGTTTTAATTTTCCAAAGATAAAATGTGTTTTAAACTTAGGAAAATGGATTTTTGCAAGGGAAAAAGAGTGAAGGGGAAAGAATAAAAATGAAGGGGATGGGGTAATTTTACAAGGGAATGATTTTGAAAGGAAGTTAGTAAATGAAATAACCAATTTTTTGCTATCCATACCTTGTGAAAACTACTTCTGCCTACCCATCTGCTACCCTAGCATTTTTTCTTCATTTACATGGGTGCATTTGAGCTTGCAAACCCTTATTCATTTTTCTTTTAAAAAACAAACTAGCTAATTCTATCATTATTTCTTCCAAGGGCTCAGATTAAATTGTTGAGCTCCTTTTTATTCTCTACCTAACTATTGATCTGCCAAGATTAAACAATTTGGCTAGATCTTTATTCTCTATCTATCAACATGAAATTTAAAGCATGAAAAGTCAAGATTAAGCAGTTTGGCTTTCATGGATTGTGGCCTTTTTAACAAGCTACACACAATATTATTTTGCAAAGTGAAGTAAAAAGTAGTGGCATTTGAGTTTGCATCACTTTCATGATTTATTTTTATCTCTTTTTTATTTGGGGTTCATTTTTTATTCTTTTTTTGATCTTTTTTCTTTCAAGTCCTTTTATTTTTCTTTTAGGACTTTTACCCTCTTTACATTTTTTATTTTTTCTAATATGGGAAAAAGAAATTGCAGAAAGAAGTATGTACATATTACAAGACTAATGAAGGTCAATTCAAAATTATGAATCCTATTATTATAGGACCCTAACAGTGGCTCCACATGGGGATGGAATTTCCTGGTGAAATGTCAAGAAATTTAAGATCAGTGGCCTTGAATTTTGATTGTGATTACGTTGGAACTGCTCTTTGAGTTCTGCATTATTCATATTTATGATATTTTGTATTTCAAAGCTTAGAGCCTTTTCTTCGGGCTTCAACTTTGTAAGAAAAAATCCAATCCAATCTAAACTCAGCAATGTTATGTACAATGAACAAAGTAAACAAACTCAACTACTATTATTCTAGGGAATAGTAATGCTTCAGCAATCTACCATTGATAGGTCCACATGGCAGATCTGATCCATCCAATTCCTTAAAAAATAATGCATTGTTACCTTTGTAACCATAAATGACATAGGGACCTTTCCATAGGAAATCAAATTTACCATGTTTACCTTTCTCTTCACTCTTGGAATCCCACTTAAGAACTTTGTCACCTATGTAAAAATAATCATCCTTAGTCTTCTGGTCAAATATATTTTTAATCTTATCTTAAACAACCTGATATTTGAGATATACTTCCTCCCTGGTTTGCTACAAGTGTATGGTTTGATTTATCCTTCTCTGGATATCATTGGTTTCTACCTGCAGTTCTTGGATAATCTTCATCACTGGTAGTCCTAAAGAGGATGGAAAAACAACATCCATCCCATATACAATCTAATAAGGGGATGTGCCAATGGACTTATTTGTGGTAATTCTATCTTCCCATAACGCATTTACTAACCTTTTTTCCAGGTTTTATTATTGTCTTCTAGTAGTTTCTTGATGGTAGTAACAAGGCTTTTATTGGATGATTCTGCAAGACCATTACCTTGAGGGTAATAAGCAGTGGAATGGACAAGGGTAATGTGGTATTTATTACAGAATTCAATCATCTTTTTAGACTTGAAAGAAGCTGCATTATCAGTAATGAGCTTTTGGGGTCATCCAAATCTAGAGAGTATATTGTTTTCTAAAATGAGATTATGATAGTATCAGTGGCTTGCCTAGAAGGAATGGCTTCTATCCACTTATTGATATAGTTTGTGGCTGTCAAAATCCATTTGTGTTGGGCTAAGGATCGTGGGTGAATTTCACCAATGAAGTGTAAACCCCATTTCTGAAAAGGAATTTTTGTGGAGATGGGTTTAAGGGGTAAAGGTAGTAGATTTTTCCTCCCCTCAAAGATTTGGCATTTGTGACAGGAGGTCGCATACTTTTTCACATCTGTAAAAAGTGTAGGCCAGTAAAAACCAGCTCTCGAGATTTTATCTGCAGTTGACTTCCAGTAAAGGTGTCCTCCACAGTCACCTGCATGAAATTATTCCATAACTTTATCAGCTTCATCTTTAAGAAAACAATTCAATAAAATGCCACCATGATCCTTCCAAAATAGTGCATTATCTATGATACAAAATTTCATTGTCTTTAACTTTAAAAATCTAGCTTCAGTTTTTGATAATCCAGGAGGAGCTTGTAAATTTAGTAATAAAAATATGATATCTACATACCATGGTGAATATGAAAAGGCTTCACTGATCTGTGGAGTCGCCATCTCTTCCTGATCATCTAATTGGGCAATAAAATTTTTATCTAAAGCATGACAATTTGATTCAGCCATGAGTTTGGCTAAACCTTGACCTTTAATGAGTTTTGTGGGCTTAATTTCTATGTCATATTCCAAAATGGTGGCAATCCATTTGCCTCTTTTTCCATCAGGCCCATTCTAAGTTAGAATGTCCTTCACTACTGAAATTGGAACATATGCTATGATGTGGGAATACAAGATGTACACTCTAAAGTATTTGATAGCTTTCACTAGTGCTAGTGCCTGTTTTTAAATTATGTTATACTTCAAAGTGGCATCTCTAAGTGATTCGCTGAAAAAAGAAATGTGTATTTCATAGCCCTGATCATTCTTCTGCAGTAAAACTGTAGCAATAGTACGTTCTGAAGTAAAAGAAAAAATAATGAAATATTTTTTGAAAACAGGACTTATTAGGACTGGTGTTCTTGTCAAGGCTTGTTTGATTGATTGAAATGATTTTTTTGCCTCCACGGTTCATTTAAGTACTAAGTATTTTTTCAACATGTTATTGAGTTCTCTAATTATTTCTGCTAAGTTTGAAATGAATCTTCTTAAAAAAAATGATTTTACCTAAGAAAGCCTGCAATTCTTTAATATTCCTAGGATGGCTTATGTTCAAAATGGCCTCTATTCTGGCTAGATCTATCCTAATTCCCTTTTTTGATATGATATGCCCTAATAGTTTGCCTTCTTCAATTCCAAAGAGAGTCTTTTTGGGATTTAAAGAAATGCCAAATTTCCTGCATTTGATAAACACTTGTCTTAGGTGATCTAGATGTTCATTATCAGTTTTTGAAAATACAATTATATCATCTATATAGATTCCAAGAAAATCATGAATTTCTTTAGCAAAATCTATATCCATAGCTCTCAGAAAGGTGGCTCCTGCATTCATTAATCCAAAAGGCATTTTCACATACATTAAAATACCCCAAGAAGTAGTAAATTCAGTGTTTGGTTGGTCTTTTGGCTGAACTAAAATCTAGTTATACCCAAAGAATCCATCAAGTAATGAAATCTTGGATGAACTAACCACCCTCTGTAAAATATGATCAATCTTGGGGAGAGGGTAGTTATCTTTTAGGGAGACTTTATTTAAATTTTGGAAATCAACACAGAGTCTGATTTCCCATATCTTCTTCCTAGTGGGAACTAGGTTTGAAACCCAATCATAATATCTAATAGGTGCAATAATATAAGCTTCGTACATTCTCTTAACCTATTTTTCAATTAAAGGCATTAAAAATGGATTGATTCTTCTAAGCTTCTATTTGAAAGGTTTTTGATCTTCTTTTATAGTTATTTTGTGTCGTATTATGCTAGTGTCATAAGATTTTAAGTCTTCATAACTCCATGCAAATACATCCTGAAATTCCTTAAATAGAGCTATGTATTTCAATTTTTCTTCTTGAGGTAGGGATTTTGAAAATTTGATGAGTTTTGGCCTTTGTTCTATTCCTATATTGCATTATTCTATATCTGATCTTAATGGTTCCATATTTGGTTTTCTTGCAACGTCATTTAAATCAAAAATATCTTCTAATGGGGCTAGTCCCTTAGGTAAAAATTTATTCTTAAGGTTTAAAATGTCAGAATCATCATCTGTTAATTCTTCAATCTCTACCTTTTCTAAATTATCTATTTATACTTGAGTAAATTTAGTAGGTTTAGTGAAATCTATGTTATTTACATCTATTTCAATGTCTTTTTCGTCATCTACTGTACAATCTGTATCTATGTTACAACTGTTAAATTCTCCCTCAGCATTCATGAAATGATAGATTCGTTCATCCTGAGAAAATATCTACCAATATTTTAGATTATCTGGTATAGTAGGCCTGTGTTTAAATTCTGTTGTATATTGATGATTTGGTTGAAAAGGTAGATTACAGGTACTAGAAAAAGTTGCTAAACTATGTGCTTGTATATTTTGTTTTCTAGGAATTACAGCAAAGCCACACTCAAGCAATTCTTTCATCATATCTAAAACTATTTCTCTATATTGGATTAATCTAGGATTATACACAGAATATTCTCCTCTAATTTGTTTTAAAATTAAATCAAAGTCTCCCATGATAGAAACTATTTTTCCTCCTAAATTTCTAACAATGTGCAATCCTAAAATCAAAGTTTCATATTCTTCCATGTTGTTTGTACATTTGAAATTTAATCTAAAGGCATCACCTTCTGCATGATTGTTTTCCATGTTGTGAATCCAAACTCCTGCTCCTGCTCCTAATTTATTGACTGATCCACCAAATTCTAGGTGCCACATTGATTCATGAAATACGTTCTCACTGTCTGGGTATTTATTTTTCTGTTTTAATTATGTGTTGTTCTCTATACCAGTTTCAGAATTACATAGAATAAAAGATTTCATATCAGAAGGTGTATAATAAATAGGATAATTTCGAGGTATTTCTACACTACTAGCCATGTACTTCATTAGAGTATCTCTGTAAAGTTTCTTGGGTTGGCCAAATACTGAAATAGTGGCATAAGACATGTCTAATTGTAGAGATCCCTGCAGTTTCGCTCCCCATGAGTGAGATAACAACATTCCATGACTATGCTTTTTCTAGGGTATTGAACTAAAGTAACACATAAATCTTTGATTAAGCCTAGACATTTCACTTTGCTAGAATCAAATGAGAAAAGATCTTTATAAGGTCTAGTGATGTCTAAATTCAAGGTTTCCATAATGGCTTTTGGCATGAAATTATGTGAAGCTCCTGAATCTAGCATAGCATTATGTAAAATCTAATCATGAACAGTCAAGCTAATGTAGAAAAGAGGAACTCCTCCCTCTTAGTATTTTCCATTTAATTCAGGACCAAATATTAATTCTGTTTTTTCATCACTCAAATTGACAAAGTCTTCTCCTTCATTTATGTTTAATGTGTTAGTGATCTGTGATTTGTATAAATCATGTTTTACCAATTCTGTTAAAGGAATAGGTAACTTCAGTTTGGTAATTTCAGTTTGGATGTTGAATGGTGCTTGTGATTTTCCTAGATAAATTAATTGTTCTTTTGTAACTGTAGTTTGGGTATGTTTCTCTTCTTTTTCTATAGTTGGTTTTTCATTTTCTGTTGGTGTTTCTATTGTTTTACTGCTTTTTATCTTATTTTCAGGGACAGTTTGAGATGCAATGGAATTTTTGGCAGTTTTTGAGATTTCAACAACTGTATGACAACAGTTGTTTTAGGATCAATTGATTTTGGATCAACATCAGATGTTTGTGGATCTGAAATTGTTGTTTTTGTAGAATTTGTTGTATTAGCAGCAGCAGATTTTTGAGGATCGGCTAATGTTTGAACATCAATATCTGTAATGTCAACAATCTTAGGACTGGGTGCAATTTTAGGACTAGAAATTTTCTAATTAGGATTTGAATTTTTTTTATTTGAACTAGAGTTTTGTTGGGTTTCCCTAGGGAAAATTTGCAGTACTTTGGTTGTAGGAGCTTCTACTATTTTCTTTTTTTGAGTTTAGGTAGATTTATTAGTAGGGCCTTCTACATTCTACTTACTCCTAAGGTTATATTGCTTATGAACTTCATTAATTGCAAACTCATAACCTTGATTGTAATCAAAATACTCACCAGATTCTAATTGTAACTATTATAATTCATATAATTCATGTTCTTCTTGTGTAAGAAAAATGGTATTATTATCAGTAATGCCCATTATATTAATCAAGCATCTTCATCATATTCGTTTTGGTGAGAACTTCCAACATAGTTCTCTTGTAAAGTTGGTCTTTTTGTTTGATCAGGTGTTGATTTCTAGATTTACCAGTGTTGGTGTTTTTCCTGAAATTGGGATTTCTTATTTGAGGACCTTGTTGTTGGTTATCCAATGTGGCTTCCTGTCCATATTATCTAATCCATCCATCAATATTTCTAATGTTTTTTCTAAGTTATCTATTTTTCAGATCTGAGGTAGATGTTTCCTCTTTTATTGCCACTCTTCTTTCATTTCTTAATCTAGCTTTCTTGGCTAACAAGTTTACCACTACACTTACAGCACTACTTTGTATCTGCTCTAAGGTTTCTAGGTTTCTCTCTCTCAATTGGTAAGCCATATTTGTATCAAATCCATTAGTGAATTTGATCAGGGCAGAGTCTGGAGGAGGTTTAATATTAGTAGGGATTGCATTGTAAATACCGTTATATCTTGTACATAGTCCTGAACTGTTTCATTAGGTGCTCTTTTTATGTTTTCAAATTCAAATAAAATTTGTAATGGATTCTTATTTTTCTCCCATCTATTAAGAAACATCCCATGGAAAGAAGCTAAATCAGCAATACTACCAGCATGAAAACCTTTAAACCATTTCTTTACATCACCAGCTAAAGTTTGAGAAAAAATTATCATTTGAACATCGGCTTCAGCTATTTCATGCTGTTAAAAGTAGTCCGTCATTTTGTTAACATGTTGTTGGGCAGTGTAATGACTAGTACCATCACATTGAAATATTTTGCTTTGGTATTCTTAGGGCATGGCATGTAGAGGGGCTTGTAGGACCAATGGGTCATATCTGGCAGCCATGGCTTGGATTCTATATGAACTAGGAGGTAATTTTTAAGTACTTGGTGATGAGCTTGAAGTACTTGTAAATGAGGTAGAAACAATTGAAGTGGTAGTTGGGATACTAGAAGAGGTGATGGGAAATGTGGTTGAAGTGCTTGAAAATGCAGCAACAGTGCTACAGGATGAACTTGCAGTATTTTGGGTTGGAAATAAAACTCTAGGTTGAAGTGGAAGCTTAGGAATGAAGGATTATGTGGAATGAAGTGTGGTGGAAATAATAGATGAGGTGGTGGTAAACAAGGATCAACCTACATATTCTAAATGACTGGTAGAAGGCTTAGGAGTATAAGCAGATAAAGCAGTCAATTCAACTGAATGTTGAAAATAAGCTTCATCAATTTCCTTAATCAAAGTTGCAGTTATAACAGCAATTTTATCATAAACATCTAGGGTTTTTTCATCTGAATCTAGTCAAACAGTTTCCTTCTTACTTTGAATGAATGAAATGAAATCAGGATCTATTATTACACTATTATATATGTCATTTTCTGATTTTGTTTTAAAAAAAGATTGATAAAAAGCTAAATCAAATTCAATGTCTTGTAAACCTGATAATTTATTGGGAAGAGAATTGGCTTTGATCAATGAATTTTTATTATCTAAATTTTCAATTTTTTTGTTTTTCTTTACATTTCTGTCAGGATTATCTACTATGACAGGAGGTTCTGGATCTGGATACCTGGTATAGTAGACTCTTCTGGAAGCTAGAATTACAGTTTTTTAATGAAAATTTTACTAACAACCCTTTAAAATAATCTTAAGGTGAAAAGTTAGATAAAATTATTTCCTTTAAGATTAATTTTAAACACTGAGGACTGGTTAGTTCCCCAGTATGGTCGCCAATATGTTATCACTCCAATAATTCTCAAGGGTTGTTATTATTTTTTGGTTTAAAGAATATTAGAGGTAACCACAAACCTACTTTTAAGCCTTAGGATCTAGCCTTCCTAATGCTCGGAGAGGGCTCTCTCTATATGATTTATCCTTGTTGATTATATTTGATTTTAGGCTAGTTATGTAGGATTACTTGGGATTTTCTTTGGATTTGGTTTGGTGGTGAAATCACTTACTCATATGGATAGATGTAGGTCTGTATTCCATTGGGCTAATGAAGTCAAAGTGTCAAGTAGCAGAAGCAGGATCAAGGTTCTAAAGGGAAGTATTCACGGGGAAAGATAGTTTGGTCACTTCAGATCCTTAGGCTGATGGTTAAAATGATTTCAATCAGGGTAAGAGAGAAATTAAGGGTTCTCAAATCCAGATAATGAGTGAAAAGACAGAGGTCAATCGAAATAAGGGAGAAATTAAGAATTCCCTAATCCGGATATCAGAAGAAAAACATACAAATGATAAAAATTCAAGACAGTGTGTAATTAAAAATATTATGTAATAACATTCCAGTTATATCATTTAGATTAAGCAAACATATGAGCACGTGAAAACTTCAGAAAGAAACAATTGAACAAGTAGAAAGTACTTCATTATAATGGCCCAACACATGAATCCTGTAATATAATCTCTTTATTTCTTTAATCCAGTATGCTGACTTGAAATTGGTACAATCACCCTCAAGTTCCAGAATAGTACAACTATAGAAATGTTCAGCAATTCATCCACCCTCAATACTTCAAAATGAGAAGTATTTATACAAAAACACTTACAAAATATCTTTAAAAAACTTAGGAATTATTTAAGGAAAAATAAATATATTCTTGCAAGAAGATAGAAACATCTATCTAACTAAGGCAAGTTGTCCCTACTTTTATTGATTTGATGTTTAATTTTTGATATTTTGATGTTGATTTGTCTCTCTTTGTTGCTCAAAAAAGGCTGCAGTTAGGCAGTGAAGTGTCATCTACGTTGGCATCTTTCACTCTTACTTTTACTGATAGTCTTTGAATGTAACTGATACTCTTTCACTATCTATGTTTTCATTGTTACTATTATTCTTTACTGCAAACTGTAACTGTAAAACAACATGTTTTGTTTTATCTTTTCTTGACTAATATTTTCCTCATTTGACTACCCTGTTTGAGTACTTTTATCTTCATAGTAAATCAATCAATTTATCCCACAATTCTGCCTCTGGTAGTTTAATTTTCACCATCCTCCTAAATATTTCATCAACCTCTGTGTATTTTGATAATGTAAGCTTGTTGACAAATAGGTGTTTCACCTCATGTTGTAGGTAAAACAGATTCTCAAAATTCTTGTAAATTACCTTTCCTGTTGGAATTCCTTGCATGGCTAAGTTAATGGCTTGCTCCTTAGCCTCTTCCCTCATCTTCTTATCATAATCATCCTGCTTCATTATCTTGTCATGAATAACTAATGGATTTGGAAGGCCTTTTTTTCTGAGAGTGTCAAACTTCATCATGAACCTTGTGATGAAAACTTCCATATTCTGGAATTTATCTTCTAAATGTATCATCAAATTATTTTTAGAAATAACCTTCCTAACTTCTAGGATGGTTTCTGTTCTATCATTGATTCCAATCTCTTCAAGTTCTTGCTTATTTTTTGAATTAAGAAATTTTATGATCTCATTTTCCTCTTCAAACTTCTTTCCAAGTTCTTCTTTTATCTTTTGGATAGCTTCTCTTGCTACTTTGACTAATTTTTTATGTTCATAGATGCCATGTATGGATGACCAAATATCATTGACAGCTTCAATAATATTCGCCCAAATTTGCTACTTGGCTTGTGCCATGGGTTCTTTTAATGTTAGTTCTTTCTCTAACTTTTTCAATTTCTCATTCAACCTATTTGCTCACTTTTCTTCATTTTTGTGCATTATCTTAGCAATTTTATTTTCATCTTCCAGACCTTTAAGTTGTTCTTTAAGTCTGTTATTTTCATTTGTCTGAATAGACATGTCTTACATAGCTTTTACTAATTTACTTGCTTCATCTGTAGGTTGTGTTGTTGTTGTTGAAGATTATGTTGCTGAAATTTTTGATGAGGTGACTAAAAGTGTTGTAGCCATTGGGACTGTGGGGGCCAATGGTTCTGCTAATGTGGAAGGTACAGTAGTTGTGACTACAGGAATTACAGTGACACGAGTTTCTTCTCTGGTCTTTTTCTCCTGAACCAACTTGTCCATTTCATTCTCCATTTTTTTATTTGGGAAGTCAGCTGTAGAATGAAACTCATCATCTCACATTTCTTATTTGTATATTGTAGTACTTCCTTTTCTTGAGTATGTTCGGTAGGAGGAAACTTAAGTTGCTTCTTTAATGCAACAATGTCTGCATTTTTCTTCTTAATTAATTCATCTGCAACTTTGACATTACTAGGATAATATCCTACTTCAATAACCAAATCTTCCAATGATTTGATTCTGTTTTCCTTAGCTTGAGAGGATGCCTTTTCCAAATTTAGTTGTCTTTGATGTTTGCAAGAGTGTTTTGTAGCTTTTTTACACTCATGGCCTTGTTTTTCATTGTGTAATAAAGCATTTCACTAACTTGTTTGTGAAATTCTATCTGATCAATAGGATGAAGATCATCTGCTTGAACTTCAGATGATGAATTTTTGTAATCATTTGATGATTTAAGATGCTTTAATTTAGGCTGCAGGAAGGTCATCTACATCTGCCTGGTTTTGTAGTCAAAAGAAGAAAGCAATCTGCTTTGGTCACTGGGTGACTGTTTCCAATACTAGTTTTATGTATCAGTTTTCAAAGCTTCAGTTCTCATTTTTATCTCTTTGTATTTTTGCATAATGTCCATCTCCTGCTGTGCTAGTTTGATAGAAGAAGATACTTAACCACTTGTTGTGGAGGTAGATCCCCTATGCGAACAGAGGCGATCCCACTAGCCCTAGAGTGGGTCTAGCAACAATCGAAACACGCAAAGCTATTGATTCCTAGTTATAAAAGATAGAATCGCGATAGATCGCTTACCGTGATTCTGTCACTGTTGTTGTCAAAGAATAAGTGGTGCTTCTGTTCCTAGCTAGACAGGTCACGATCTGTGAGTTCGCTGCATCCAGATACTGTATGCATGCAAACAAGAGAGACAACATGCAAAGTAATATTTTACACTTTATAACTATCGATCAGTCAGAGAGGAACGAATGAAATTGCATTATATAATGGAAAAACGCAATCATGGAACCAATAGCAAAGTCATGTATATTAAGATATGAGAGAACGATTACAGTCGGTGCTCTGACATCATGATCTTCCTTCGACAAGATTCCAGTGGGACGTGTCTCACAAAGCTCATCAGGGATTTGACAAAAATCTCTCTCTCACAGGGTTCTCCTTAGCTCTACTCTTGATTGTCACTCAGCTATAATTTCCTTTCCAAAAGTTCAAATCGCTAGCAAATGGAGAGGGCAGACTTTTATAGAAGGAGAAGGAGAGGTTAGGATACCTATAATCATGGGGGAGAGTCCTATCTCTTAGGAAAGTTCCATGAGAGGTGGAAAATCACTTCCTAATCAGGGAGATCTGAAGCCAAACAGCCCAACTTATTTTTGATGATTCGTTCTGAAGTTGTTAGAATCAAAATTCCACCTTCTATTGTTAAAAAACATTCCTTAATAGGCTTGGCGCGGGCAATACACAGGGACAGAGCGCCAGCTGGCGCGCCCACTAGTGTATATTTTCCCCATTGGCGTGAGGGATGAACTGGCTACTCACGCAAATGCCAAAACATGGGTTTTTGGGGATTTTCTGAGGAAATTTTCTTCAGGAGAATTCTTTCCCTTATGCAGAAGGATACCATCAAGGTGTTTTTAGGACATTTTATTGTTCACAGGTCACAGGAATAGTCCTCCAATGTACGGGACGAGGGATTGCAGGGACAGTGACAAAATGTTGTGTAACATATGCAGCCTAAAGCATAAGGTCTGAGAGAGAGGGAGGGGTGAAATTCTTTATGATAACGCATTCAACTAAAAAACCTGCCATCGAAAGACCTGCGAGTAAAAATACAATTGATATCTCTGATACATGATATGTGGTATGGGCGCAGCCATCCATAATAAAGTGTACAAAACGAGATCCAAGGTATGGACATAGCCATCCAACAAAATAAGGATCAACAAGTAGACTCAGGTATGGTCATAGCCATCCAATCAAAAGATTCATGTAATAAATCATAATAATCCACAAAGAATCCACAGCCTAGATGTTATCGGACAAAATCTAGGGTCTTGCGCTCCATCTTGACCCAAACAGAGTACAGGTTCGAGCATGTGAATATGTGAGTTGAAGTCGAACATGCAAGAACATCATTTGATTACCAGCCAATAATGAAAATTGTTAACATACGCGAGAGAAACAACCAATAATGACGATGGCTCTCAAGGTACAAGAGGTACAATCCACAGAATGTGATCAGTGATTTGGTGTCGAACATCTGCAGAATCATCCGATCAAAGGCCAATAATGAAAACCTTGCGTCGAATGTGAAGAACCTGCCATTGAGGCATGCAGGCTCCAAGGCACCTAAAGGGAGTCTCTAGATCAACTTCCTGGATAATGAGCTAAAGTTGACAGGAAGTGACCTTGATCGAAGGTGGGCCATAATGTTTCCCACATCATCGACACGAGACAGAGGAACATGATGTTTGTGAATCAAGACCAACAAAGAATCAGAGGGAGGTTGAAAACTGCAGAGGCCAACTTCTCTTGAACATACCGGCGGCACGACATTGGATTTGGAAGTATTTTACATCAAGGGATTTGAGGTCATGGTGAGGTGGAAAAGAGCAGATGAGCAGTCAAAAGAGATTACCCAAACCCATGGAAGCAGGTAGGTAATGAGATGAGATGTCCTCAACCCGACACGAATGCAGACAAATGCCATGTTCAAGAGCGACATGCTGCCGATACGACTATGTTTTTGGTTCCATTTTCCCCCACCATTTCTGGCGAGTACCACAATTATTTTTGGAAAAAATCTTGAAGGGGGTAGCATGTGCTTGCGATATAAGTTTATCCTTCGTACAAATCCAACCTAGTACATTTTATGAGCCCTAGGAAGGAGGAACTCGAGTAACGTCATTACGACGAAGCCCGATGTCATCATTTTTTAACGAGTCTAACAAAGGAAGAACTCGGCGTCTTTTCATCTTTAGAGAGTTTGAAAAGACAGTGGAAAAGAAAACTCCAGCAGCCCCTTTTCATAGGCAGTCCCACAGATCTGAAAAGGTAGAAAACTATGTCTAAGAGAACCTCCTAGTCACGATAGGCTAGGGTATTCCTTTTTCGTAAATAATCTATCCGAGCCTGAAAAAGGGGTAAACATATATTGGATAGATGTCGTTTCACAGCCAATTTAACGAGCTAAAAATGACAAGCGACTCGGAAATATTTTCAGGTTTAGAGAGTCAGAAAAGAGCTGAAAGGTGACTCTAGTAGTGACTTTTTCGTGTTTTTACCGAGTCCGAAAAAGTATAAAATACAACTCGTCTCTTCGTCAAAATCACTTGAAAAAACCTATTGTTGCACAAAAAGACGCATGTAAAACATATTCGACAAAAATAATGTAAAAATATATTGAAAAACATGTTAAAAACCCATTTTAGGACTTTGAAAAGCTATAAAAGACCAACAGTGGTAAAAAATATTTACTTTTCACTTTTTACCTCTTTGCAGAGCAACAGTGACCCTTTTGTTCATTGATATTCAGGCATCGAGTGCGACCAATCCAGTGGACCAAATCGACTTCCGTCCAATTCAAGTAAGAGCTGACCTCTTTGTCAATCTTTTAAGTTACATTTTACTATATTTAACCATTGTTTAAGGTCCTTTACGGAAGGATTTTCAAATTTTAGGGCTCCGCAGTTGGCACGAGTTCTGGGCACGGACCCACGCCAATCTGCTCTATTTTACACAAAGGTCGCACCAGCTGGCGCGACTGTTAGCCAAACAGCCGCGCCAACGGCGCAACACAAAATCTGGCTAAAATTTCTCAAAAAACAACCAATGAAATGTAATTTTGAATACCCAAGGAGGTTTATAACGTTCCTATGTTTGATTGATGCAGGTATCCAGAAAAAAGGATGGTTATTGAATGGAAAGAGAGATGACATAGCGAAGAGAATGAACTGGCAATGGGAAACGAGCATTATATGAATGCTCTTCGAAATTGCGGGCTAAAAAAATTATTTCTGACGCCATGTCTCGGGCTTAGCCCGAACTGCTACAGTATCTCATCGGCATTCGGGATGAGGGTGAAGAAAAATTCAAACTTTGAGACTAGGAAATTGAGCTCGAAGTATCAGATGTATACTTCATCACTGGATTGTCATGCAGGGGTCCAGTCCTATTCTGACCGGTACCAGGCCTTCAGGAGGAAACATGGAAATGGTCATGAACAGGGTGTGCCCAGGGGCACGCAAAGGAACAGGGAGCGGGAAAGTAGACACTCAGACCGTCCCCGATCTAGCACTGAAATTAGTGCTACACACCATTGCACGGGCTGCGGGATCGCAGGCACCATACGAGGCCACAAAGATGCAGCTACTTCTTGCATCGGAGTGTATGAACCCAACTATCTTTGACTGGGCCACGGTCGTGACCATGAACATTAAACGGAAACTCACAAAATGCAAGAAGACCAAACTGAAACAGTTTGGATATGGGTCGATTTTGGTGTCTTTCTTCCTGGAACGATTACCTATTTTCAGCACCAGGAGGCCATAGTCCCGGATCCACCACTGAGAGAGCCACGAATGGCTCGATGGGCGGCATTGATGCCTAGGGCAAGGGGCAGCCAGTAGATGTCCTGGCGGCCCGAGTTCTTTGACTGGCTCCGACGATAGTTGATCATCGTGGAGGACTGGCCCTATGCGAGCATCAATTTTACCGGAGACCCAGACCTTCTACTCCCAGAGGGAGAGGACTGGGACGAGGAGCTTGGTAAGACTCTTTTTAATTTTATGATTTTTATGATTTTTTGGTATACATGCATGTTCTAACAGTTAATCCTATATGTATGCAGATGTTGGCCCAGAGAGGCCTGCCGGAATGTCACCAATAATGAGGAGGACCCCTCTCGCTCATGACCCTCAAGGTGAGGGTGGCGAGGGGGATGAGCTCATACAGAACCTGGAGGGGATCGCTCGCGGAGTTCCAGATTATGCTCATTTAGTTGATGTTCCCCTAGCTTATCATAGGCACACTGTAGGGGTGCTGATTCGTCTCCACTGCTTACTGAGGCGGTTGGTGCGAGCAGTGACGTGTTACCACAAGCACCATGCTGATTAGTCACCTAAGCTTTCTATTTGCATATTTTTGAGAGACATGTCGTCTCTGGATGTAACTGAAACAAACATGTACATTTTTGGTTTTATATGATGCACACATTGCAAACACTCGACATATATATATACATCTACTTTCTACATGGATCTTGCTTACATATGATAATGTTTTTACAAATTGCGTAAATTTCTATCTAATACCATGTTGGCTACTGCATCTGTTAGTGTATTCATTCGTCTTGGTATATGTTGATATGTAATGTAATCAAAATTTCTTTCAAGTAAATGAATACGTAGATACAGTCTTAAAATGCATGGGTTTCTAACTGAATAATGACCATTGAGCTGTAAAACCACAAGCCGTGAGTCCAAATGTACAAGTAACGCGCGAATGCCGAGGTTAACAACCTTGTTTAATAATTCCAAAATGGCACTATATTCCGTGACATTATTTGTAGTAGGCCCTAGACAAACACCTTTTAAATTAACCAACTCACCAGCAGGATTGTAAATTACCCAGGCTGCTGAAGACAGATTCATGGTACTGCGGGAGGCACCATCCGCGAAACCGACATAAGGATTAATATACATATTCATAATCAGGAAGACCCAATAAGTATAAAAACGCTTACAAATCACACCACACCACACATGCACAAAAATGAAAAAAATCACCTATGTACATATACTACGCAAGAATGATTCAAGCATAATATTTCTTTAGGTACAACCCATTTTTGGGCTGCTCCAAAGGAAGACCTTCATAATCGATCAACTCATAAGACCCATTTTTCAATACACGTTTAACGATATAGGACCCATGCCACATAGGTTGTAATTTTCCTACCCCAAGCTTGTCATGAACTTGATCATACAAGAGGACAAGGTCCCCTTCGATAAAAGAGCGCGGAGAAACTGTTTGATCAAAATGAGCTTTAACCCGCTTTTTCTGTGCCTCGGTAACCAAAGCAACCAAGCGGCGAGTTTTTTCCAATATCTCGAGATGTAGGAGACGTTCTTCCTCCAGTGAAGTATCGGGCAGTAATTCCATAGCCAATTTTAGTGAAGGGATATCACATTCAACCGGAAGAGTGGCTTCCAAACCACACACCAACTGAAATGGTGTGAATCTGGTTGCACTCTTCACTGACGTTCAATAGGCCCAAAGAGCTGAAAACAACTGGAGATGTCAACTCGATTTGTGTATACCAATTGTTCGTTGAAGCATCGTGACAAGCACCTTGTTCACGGCTTCAACCTGGCCATTTTCCTGAGGGTAATATGGCGTTGAGTTGTCATGGTGCAAGCCCAACTTAAATGTTATCTCTGCCATCATATAGTCCCGAGAATGAGAGCCATGATTAGTGAATATGGCTTGAGGAATGCCGAAAAGAGCGATCACATGGTTGAAAATGAACTATGAAGCTGTCTTATCTTCTGCAACCAATGTAGGCATTGCTTCGGCCCACTTGGTGAAATAATCTACGGCAACGATGATATAAGCATGCCCCTCGGCCGAGTGAGGGTTACACATCATAAAATAAATGCCCCATTTGGAAAAAGGGCCCACAGTAATGACAGGATCTAATGGGAGAGACGGCGCATGCATCTTGCGTTGGAAGATCTGGCACGCATGACACTTTCGTACTACAACAATACAGTCTTTAAATATATATGGCCAGAAATATCTTGCACGAAGGATATTCTGCGCAGTAGCATAACCGGACATGTGACCACCACAGGCGCAACTGTGACAGTCATTCAAAACTTTCTCAGCCTCTTCCAAGGTCAAACACCGGCGGAGTATGGAATCGACTCCAACATGATATAGGGTATCTCCAACAATGTGATGTGGTTGCGACTGATGTCGAACGTGGCGTTGAGCATCCTTCGTTAACTCGGACCGGAAGGTAGATGTCTAGAGTTACACGATGATATCACCATACCATGGATCGAGAGTGTTGATTAAGAAGAGAGTTTCGTCCGGGATATGATCCTCAGACTGAGACGGAACAGAGTCGGTAGGGAGAGAACAAATTAGATCAGCAAAAACCAGTGATTTATTTGATTTGGCAGTTGTGAACTCCAAATCAAACTCTTGGAGGATCACAATCCACTTTGAGTACTTGCCCCCTAGCAATTTTCGAGACAAAATGTAATTCATGGGGTTGCATTCGGAAATCACGGTTACCGTGCGTAACAAGATGTAATGGCGAAACCTCAAAACAGCCTGGACTGCAGCCAGTGCCAACTTCTTGACGTGTGCATAATGCATTTTAGTGTCGAGGAGGTTTCGAGACAGGTAATAAATCACGTGTTCATTATCGTCATCATCATCCTGGACCAGAACCATGGCAATTGTACTGAATGTGGCAGCTAAATAGAGGGTAAAGTCGTGATGATAATTCAGAGGACATATCAATGGAGTGTTGGTAAGCAACGTCTTAAGGTTATCGAAATATTGCTGAGAAATTTCATCCCAACAAAAAGGGACGTCCTGCTTTAGAAGTCGTGTGAACCCTTTCACTACCTCCGCATATTTCGGGATAAAACGACATAAGAAATTCGATTTCCCTTGAATACTCTGAAGCTGATGTAACGAGGATGGGGAGGGGAGATTAACAATAGCCTCAACCTTAAGAGGGTCAAGGCGAATTCTGTCCTTAGAGACAATGAACCCTAAAATTCAACCAAAGTCGATGCAGAAGACGCACTTGTGAGGATTAAGCCTGATGTTGTAACGTCTACAGCAGAGAAAAATCTGGCGGAGATGTTCCGGATGGTCTTTGCACAGAGTTGAATGGGCCGAAAGGTCATCCAGGTACAGCTGAACAACATTACGTATGTCATGAAAGGCGTAAGACATGGCACACTGGAAGGTAGCCCCAACATTTTTCAAGCCGAAAGGGAGTTTCTTATAGGCGAATGTTCCCCACGGATATATAAAAGCGGTCTTATGTTGATCAGATGGGAGGATATTGATTTGATTATAACCTGAAAAGTTGTCCATGAGGGAAAATATATCACTCCCCGCACAATTTTCAATGATCTAATCGATAAAAGGGGTGGGATAGTTTTCCTTAGGGAAAGCTCGATTGATATCTCGATAATCAACACAAACTTGAATTGTGCCATGCTTCTTATCCACAGGGAAAATATTGGAAACCCACTCTGTCAGAGGGATCGGATATATGAAACCCGCTTTAAGAATTTTCTCAACTTCATCTTTTATAGTAGTGACTTTCCTAGGATGCACTAGACACAGATGCTAGCGCACAGGCTTCGCACTGGGATAGGTGGGAATTTCGTGCACGAAGATACTGGGATCAATTCCAGGCATCTCTTCGTAAGACCACGCGAAAACATCATGGAATTCACAGAAGAGACTAGTGTACACTTGAATCTCATCGGGAGAACAAGTGACTCCCACATGGATGTTCTCGACAACCCCCAGTTTAACGAAGATGTTGATAGGCATCGTTTGGGTAATGTTACTCAGATTTCCCTCCGAGAAAACTTTGTGAGTCAATATTGACATTTGGAGCATCGGAGAGGGAACCTGAGATGCAAAACGCTCGAGACAATTAGAAATTTCCCCCGGGATAGGCATAAACAAGGAACGATGATGCCCATCACTCCATGACAGATCTTCGAGAGACATAGTCTCCACGATAGCTTCGTCAAATGGAAAAACTTCTCACAAAGGATCGGGTGAATCTGCATCGCCGAGCCAAGGGGATTGAGAATAAACATCAAGAGTCATGCTCAAATTAGCACCATCAGTAGGAGGAGGATCCGATGCGGCAATGATCTCACAATAATTGATTTCAACCGGGATCAAAGGCATTGATTCTCCAAAAGAAGCAACCTGTTCAGGAGAAGGGATGATCCATGGGTCATTTGACCTAGAGATCATATTGACTTGACCTAGAGATCATATTGACCTAGAGATCCCCAGTGGAGTCACCAAATTGTTGTGGAGGTAAATCCCCTCTGCGGACAGAGGTGATCCCACTAGCCCTAGAGTGGGTCTAGCAACAATCGAAACATGCAAAGCTATTGATTCCAAGTTACAAAATATAGATTCGCGATAAATCTCTTACCGTGATTCCTTTGCTGTTGTTGTCAAAGAAGAAGTGGTGCTTTCATTCCTAGCTAGACAGGTCACGATCCGTGAGCTCGCTGCATCCAGATACTTGTACGCATGCAAATAAGAGAGACAACATGCAATGTAATATTTTACACTTTATAACTATCGATCAGTCAGAGAGGAACGAATGGAATTTCATTATATAATGGAAAAATACAATCATGGAGCTAATAGCAGAGTTATGTATATTAAGATACGAGAGAATGATTACAACCGGTGCTCTGATGTCGTGATCTTCCTTTGACAAGATTCCAGCAGGACGTGTCTCACAAAGCTCGTCAGGGATTTGACAGAACTCTCTCTCTCACAGGGTTCTCCTTAGCTCTGCTCTTGATTGTCACTCAGCTATAATTTCCTTCCCAAAATTTCAGCTCGCTAGCAAATGGAGAGGACAGGCTTTTATAGAATGAGAAGGAGAGGTTAGGATCCCTATAATCATGGGGGAGAGTCCTATCTCTTAGGAAGGTTCCATGAGAGGTGGAAAACCACTTCCTAATCAGGGAGATCCGAAGTCAAACAACCCAACTTCTTTTTGATGATTCGTTCTGAAGTTTTTAGAATCAAACTTCTGCCTTCTATTGTTAAAAAAAATTCCTTAATAAGCTTGGCGTGGGCAATACACAGGGACAGAGTGCCAGCTGGCATGCCCACTAGTGTATATTTTCCCCATTGGCGCGAGGGATGAACTGGCTACTCGCGCCAATGCCAAAACATGGGTTTTTGGGGCTTTTCTAAGGAAATTTTCTTCAGCATAATTCTTTCCCTTATGCAGAAGGATACCATCAAGGTGTTTTCAGGACATTTTACTATTCACAGGTCACGGGAATAGTCCTCCAATGTATGGGACGAGGGATTTCAAGGACGGTGACAAAATGTTGTGTAACACCACTGCGTTGCTTTTGAATCAACTGAGTTTTTGAAGTTGAAGGCTGACATATTTCTTCAATCATTTTAGGAGTTGCATTGTCCTTTGCTGATGTTTTTGTATCAATCACTTCAATTGTTTCTACTCCTTCATTGACAAGATTTAATTTAGGCTTCTTCCTGTACATCAATTTAAATTTAGTTTCATTTGTAGTCTCTACAGTATATGATCCTTCCTCTATTATTCTCTTTGGGCTTTTATCTTCTTGGTCTGGAGTATCAAAGTTTGACTAGTATCACCTTCCTTCTCTGCCTCAATCAAGGTGTTCTCCGACCATTCAAACAGGTTAGAGTATTTCTCAATATCTGGTTTCTTCTCATGTACATAAGGAGTTAGTATGCATTTAACTCTCAATTTACTTATTACTCTGAGAGGATCATAATACCACAGAAATCTCTTACTAAATTTAAACTCTTGAAAATACTTTTCAGCTTTTGTGCCTCCATCTCTCATGTTACAAATGAAAGGACCAACCTGATTTTTTATTTTGAATTGTGTCTTCTTCTTAGCTGTCAGCAAATTGGTTGAATCAGAATTAAGAATCTGTCTTATATACTCAAGGGAAAATAACCTCATTGGGAGGTATTTGGGCAATTTATATGGAATAAGATTTGATCCATATACCCTTATTTCTGTATGGTTTTGGTACAAGTACTAATCTCATTTCTATTATGCTCAACAACTGCAAGACCTTTTTAATATCCTCACTAATTCTGGGCTACATTTTGTTATTCAGCATATTGACTATAGGATGAATGAAAGAATCAGTAAACTCTATATAGGTGGACTGTGTGGAGTCTTTTCTTATTAGAGGATTCCAAAATATGATTGACCGTGGGTTACCTTCAACATCAAGCTTTTGAAGGTTGATGGCAAATTTATCATACTGAAAGTGAAAACATGTGGAATAAGACTGATGAATACTTGAAAACACCTTCTTTGGGCATTTTGAACAACTATTCATGAATATTATCAGCTAGATATTGGGAAAAATTGAAAATGGTAGTAGGAGGCTGACCAGGTGTGAAAGTAGACAAAATGCCTAGTACTACAACATCAACATGTTCATCTGTGAAATATCCAAGAATAAAAGATAGCATACTAATGATATGTCTGGTTATTTCAGAAAACTTTGCAAATGGGTAAGGAGGATTTATCTTGGGAATTTCTACATATGAAGGCATAAATGTTTGAAATATCTGGAACCTCTCGGGGAAGTCCAGATTCAGGTATAGCTGTGTAACAGCTTCAATGAACAAAGGGGTTTCATCTGGCATGGATTTGATCTGGAGCATTTGATTGATTGACTCAGCAGTAATAGTAAACAAGATTACTTTTTCAGGGTTTATCATGGCTCTCTGGTCAGGGAAATAGCAATATTGACAAATTCTGATCACTTATGGGCATTGGAAGGTTTGTGGGAATACATACTTTGGAAAATTAGATTCCCAGATGAAAACCTCATCTACTTGATCTATGGATTTCTCATGGCTCCAGCAGTGCAGCTCAAGAAGGTTAAATTCTGTGACTGTGTCATTAATCTTAAAATATTTATAAGCTAGGGGAGTGTGTTCTACATCTACAATTGGAGGTTGTAGAGGATTAACAGATACAATTCTTTTGGAAGCCATTGTTTGTTAATTTCTTCAATTGATTAATCTTTTATTTTAGAAAAAGCTGATTTAGGCATGTAGGAGCACCTCTGAAAGTTTATAATAGTTTGCAGATTGATTTAGGATGAAAGAGGGGCTACATTCTGATCTTCAAAGGTTTAAACTGCTCAAATTATGACATTTTTCGGACCTCATAATTATGGAAAAGGACATTTAGAGTCTGCAGAAAAGGATTTTGAATGAAAAAAGGGCTTTCAGGGGTGCAGATGTTTAAACTTCTTCAATTATTAAATCTCTGTGATTAAAAAAGCCTCAGGCCTCAGAATTTTGTAAAAATATGTCCAGGGTTTGCAGAAAATGATTTTGGGAAGGTAAGAAGGCTTTCTTCAGGTCCACAGATGGCTTGTAAATGATTCAATTAATCAAATTGTTCTTTCTGTGACAAAAAGCAATCTCGGGACCTCAAATTTATTCAAAAGGATGCCTAGGGTTTGTACGAAAGGATTGAAAGGCACAGAAGGCTTCCTTTACTCTACAAAGGCTTCTATTTTAATTTAATTACTGATTACTTTCTCTTTGGATCAAGAAACAGACCTTTTCTTTGAAGAATACCTGGGAAAGATGGAGATTTGATTTGCAGAAGGGTTCTGGGGTTGCAAAAAGCTTTTCTTAGGCTTCAGAGGTCTTTAATAGTGCTTTGGATGACTTCTTCAGTGTTTTTTGGCAATAAATGGTTGAATTCTGGTTGAATTGAGCTTAAAATGAGGTCGGCAGCATGATCTGGTCGCTTAAAAATCGGTCGGCAATGCTCTTTCTGCATAAATGGTGTAACAAAAATGGTAAAAGGGTTAACAAAGGGAGGCTATATGCATTTTTTAACCAACAGTGATTATCATAAATGCATGGTCAATTTGAATTGACAGGGTGGTTTTTTCAATGGGCAGGAGAAACCGCTCAGTGGTTTTCGCAAAAGGCAAAGGTGGTTGGCAGTATTTTTTGGATCAATGCGATCAAATGAAAATCCAACACGTAGATAGGAGAGGAGCTCTGAAAACCATGTATATTGCAAGGTCGGGGTGTAGTTAAAGGTAGGTCTATCGGATGTGCAATAGGATTTGTTGGCCGTTGGATATAATCGGTTGAGATCCGATGGTTGGGAGGATGCAACGGATGCATCAAGATTGGATAGGCATGGGGCCCAGAAAAAGTCAAATGTGGAAGTTATATATGTGATATGGTCGAGGATATAATTTTATGCGATGATTTATATATGTGATATGGTTAGGGTTTGATATATGCGATAGGGTTAAAATAAATAGCCAATGGGGTTTGGGTACGTGGGACCTATATTTAGGCGGGATTTATATAAAAAATGAAGTATGGAAATATATGACATGTGGGGAAATAAAACCATGGGTAATAATTAAAATAAGGATTGGGAATAATATATAAAGGAATTAATATAAATATGGGTTAAAGGTTTAATGCAGGAGTTAATAAATAAAGTTAATTGTTAAAAATGAAATATAAAATAAATGGGGGGGGGGGGGTTAAATACACTAAGTTCTAATGTAAAAACTTATGTCGGGGAGGGCTTTTTTCACTATGGGACCTGACATATCACTTAATCATTTAAACTTAGGATAAAGTATTTTTTATAGGTTTTTGGTGTATTTTTAAATGAAAAGGGAAATTAGTAAAGGGGTTTTAATTTTCCAAAGATAAAATGTGTTTTAAACTTAGGAAAAGGGATTTTTGCAAGGGAAAAAGAGTGAAGTAAGGGGAAAGAATAAAAATGAAGGGGATGGGGTATTTTTACAAGGGAATGATTTTGAAAGGAAGTTACTAAATGAAATAACCAATTTTCTACTATCCATGCCTTGTGAAAACTACTTCTGCCTACCCATCTGCTACCCTAGCATTTTTTCTTCATTTACATGGGTGCATTTGAGCTTGCAAACCCTTATTCATTTTTATTTTAAACAGAAAACTAACTAATTCTATCCTTATTTCTTCCAAATAAATAACTAAAATTTTGAGCTCCTTTTTATTCTCTACCTAACTACTGATCTTCCAAGATTAAACAATTTGGCTAGATCTTTATTCTCTATCAATCAACATGAAATTTAAAGCATAAAAATTCAAGATTAAGCAGTTTTCCTTTCATGGATTGTGGCCTTTTTAACAAGCTGCACACAATATTTTTTTGCAAAGTGAAGTAAAAATTAGTGGCATTTGAATTTTCATCACTTTCATGATCTATTTTTATATCTTTTTTGTTTGGGGTTCATTTTTTATTCTTTTTTTTATCTTTTTTCTTTCAAGTCCTTTGATTTTTCTTTTAGGACTTTCACCCTCTTTACATTTTTTATTTTTTCTAATATGGGAAAAGAAAATTGTAGAAAGCATAGTATGTACATATTACATGACTAATCAAATTCAATTCAAAATTATGAATCCTATTATTATAGGACCCTAACAGTGGCTCCACATGGGGATGGCCTTTCCTGGTGAAATGTCAAGAAATTTAAGATTAGTGGCCTTGAATTTTGACTGTGATTACCTTGGAACTGTTCTCTGAGTTCTGCATTATTCATACTTATGATATTTTTTCTTTCAAAGCTTAGGGCCTTCTCTCTGGGCTTCAAATTTGTAAGAAAACATCCAATCCAATCTAAACTATGCAATGTTATGTACAATGAGAAAAGTAAACAAAGTGAACTACTGTTATTCTAGGGAATAGTAATGCTTTAGCATTCTACCATTGATAGGTCCACCTAGAAGATCTAATCCATCCAACTCCTTCAAAAATAATGCATTGTTACCTCTGTAACCATAAATGACATAGGGACTTTTCCATAGGAAATAAAATTTACCATGTTTGCTTTTCTCTTCTATCCTGGAATCCCACTTAAGAACTTTGTCACCTATGTAAAAATCATCTTCCTTAGTCTTCTTTTAAAATATATTTTTAATATTATCTTGAAAAACTTGAGATTTGAGATATACTACCTCCCTGGTTTGCTGCAAGTGTATGGTTTGATCTATCCTTCTCTGGATATCATTGGTTTCTACCTGCAGTTCTTGGATCATCTTCATCACTGGTACTCCTAAATACGATGGAAAAACAACATCCATCCCATATACAAGATGATAAGGGGATGTACCAATGGACTTCTTTGTAGTCTGTCTGCCCATAAGGCATTTACTAACCTTTTGTTTTAGGTTTTCTTATTGTCTTCTAGTAGTTTCTTGATGATAGTAACAAGGATTTTATTGGATGATTCTGCAAGACCATTACCTTGAGGGAAATAAGCAGTGGAATGGACAAGGGTAATGTGGTGTTTATTACAGAATTCAATCATCTTTTTAGACTTGAAAGCAGATGCATTAGTAGTAATGAGCTTTTGGGGGCATCAAAATCTAGAGATTATATTGTTCTCTAAAAATGAGATTATGACATTGTCAGTGGCTTGCCTAGAAGGAATGGCTTCTATCCACTTAGTGAAATAGTCTATGGCTATCAAAATCCATTTGTGTTGGGCTGAAGATGGTGGGTGAATTTCACCAAAGAAGTCTAAACCCCATTTCTGAAAAGGAATTTCTGTGGACATGGGTTTAAGGGGTAAAGGTAGTATCTTTTTCTTCCCTTCAAATATTTGGCATTTTTGATAGGAGGTCACATACTTTTTCACATCTGTAAAAAGTGTAGGCTAGTAAAAACCAGCTCTCAAAATTTTATCTGCAATTGACTTCCAGTAAAGGTGTCCTCCACAGTCACCTGCGTGAAATTCTTCCATAACTTTATCAGCTTCCTCTTTAAGCAAAAAATTCAATAAAATGCCACCATGATCTTTCCAAAATAGTGCATTATCTATGATACAAAATTTCATTTCCTTTAAATTTAAAAATCTAGATTTAGTTCTTGATCATCCAGGAGGAGCTTGTAAATTTAGTAATAAAAATATGACATCTGCATACCATGGTGAATCTTAAAAGGCTTCACTGATATGTGGAGTCGTCGTCTTTTCCTGATCATCTAATTGGGCAATACAATTTATATCTAAAGCATGACAATTTAATTCGTCCATGAGTTTGGTTAAACCTTGACCTTTAATGAGTTTGGTGGGCTTAATTTCTATATATTCCAAAATGGTGGCAATCCATTTGCCTCTTTTGCCATCAGGCCCATTCTGAGTTAGAATTTCCTTCACTATTGAATTTGGAACATATTATATGATGTGTGAATACAAGATGTACACTCTAAAGCTTTTGATAGCTTTCACTAATGCTAGTGCCTGTTTTTCCATTATGTTATACTTCAAAGTGGCATCTCTAAGTGATTTGCTGAAAAAAGAAATGGGTTGTTCATAGCCCTAATCATTATTCTTCATTAAAACTACAGCAATAGTATATTCTGAAGCAAAAGAAAAAATAATGAAATATTTTTTGAAATCAAGACTTATTAGGACTAGTGTTCTTGTCAAGGCTTGTTTGATTGATTCAAATGATTTTTTGGCCTCCACTATCCATTTAAGTACTAAGTATTTTTTGAACATGTTATTGAGTTCTCTAATTATTTCTACTAAGTTTGAAATGAATCTTCTGAGAAAATTGATTTTACCTAAGAAAGCCTGCAATTATTTAATATTCCTAGGATGGCTTATGTTTAAAATGGCCTCTATTCTGGTTGGATCTGTCCTAATTCCCTCTTTTGATATGATATTCCTTAATAGTTTACCTTCTTCAAGTCCAAAGAGTCTTTTGGGGATTTAAAGAAATGCCAAATTTTCTGCATTTGATAAACACTTGTCTTAGGTGATCTAGATGTTCATTATCAGTTTTTGAAAATAAAGTTATATCATCTAGATAGATTACAATAAAATCATGAATTTCTTTAGAAAAATATATATCCATAGCTCTCTGAAAGGTGGCTCCTGCATTCATTAATCCAAAAGGAATTTTCACATACATGAAAGTACCCCAAGGAGTAGTAGATGCAGTGTTTGGTTGGTCTTCTGGTTGAACTAAAATCTGGTTATACCTAGATAATCCATCAAGTAATGAAATCCTAGATAAACCAGCCACCCTTTGTAAAATATGATCCATCTTGGGGAGAGGGTAGTTATCTTTTAGGGAGACTTTATTCAAATTCCGGAAATCAACGCAGAGTCTGATTTCCCCTGTCTTATTCCTAGTGGGAACTAGGTTTGAAACCCAATCAGAATATCTGATAGGTGCAATAATCTAAGCTTCGTACATTCTCTTAACCTATTTTTCAATTAAAGGCATTAAAACTGGATTGATTCTTCAAAGCCACTTTTTGAAATTTTTTTCATCTTCTTTTATAGGTATTTTTTGTTATATTATGCTAGTGTCATAAGATTTTAAGTCTTGAAAACTCCATGCAAATACATCCTGAAATTCATTAAATAGAGCTATGTATTTCATTTTTTCTTCTTGAGGTAGGGCTTTTGAAAGTTTTATGAGTTTTGGCCTTTGTTTTGTTCCTATATTGCATTCTTATATATCTTATATTAATGGTTCCATCTTCAATCTCTACCTTTTCTAAATTATCTATTTCTACTTGAATAAATTTAGTAAGTTTAGTGAAATCTAAGTTATCTACATCTATTTCAATGTCTATTTCATCATCTACTGTACAATCTGTATCTATGTTACAACTGTGAAATTCTCCCTCAGAATTCATGAAATGATAGATTTGTTCATCCTGTGAAAATATCTGCCAATATTTTAGATTATCTAGTATAGTAGGCATGTGTTTAACTTCTGTTGTATATTGATGATTTGGTTGAAAAGGTAGATTACAGGTACTAGCAAAAGTTGCTAAACTGTGTGCTTGTATATTTTGTTTTCTAGAAATTACAACAAAGTCACACTCAAGCAATTATTTCATCAGATCTTGTTGGAGAGGTAAATCCCCTCTGCAGACAGAGGTGATCCCTACTAGCCCAGATCAGGTCTAGCAACAATCGATTCACGCTAAGACACAAGTTCCTAGTTACAAAAGACCAAGATGTGACAAGAGGCCTACCTTAGGTCCTACGTTGTTGTTTCTTGCAGAGAATATGGCGCTTCCGTCCTTCTCTTTCACAGATCAAAATTCTCCCGCCTAGCACGTTCGAACACCTGCACGTACATGAAGAAACAACATACAATGTAAAACCTAATACATGCAACCATATATCTGTCAGAGAAGATATAATTCATAGCATAAGACATGAACATATGAATGGAACCATAATCGAATTCACTTATTATTAATAACAATGAAAGAAAGATACAACCTGAACTCTAACGTTGGATCTTCCTTCAGCGGGTCAACAGCAGATCACGTCTCGATGAAGCTCGTCGGGATGGGACAAGTCTCTCTCTCTTCGGCTTTGGCTCTCAGAGGATGTCTGGCGATAGTCTCCTTACTACTGATTTAGCTCTATTCAGGCTAGCTTGCAAAGGGAAAATGACAAGCTTTATAGATGGTGGAAGGGGAGTTGGGATCCCTACAATGGTGGGATTGGCCCTATCCTCAAGGAAGCTTCCATGATAGGTGGAAAACCACTTCCCTTACATGGAGATCCGTAGCCAAACCTCCCAACTCATTTTAGAGACTCGTTCAGGAGTTGGTTGGAATAAAAATTCCGCCATTTATTTTTTAAAAACAATCCTTATTAAGCTTGGAGCGAGTAATACACTCGGACAGAGCGCCAGTTGGCGCGCCCTCTTTGGTGGATTTCCCCCATTGTCGCGAGGGTTGAACTGGCTGGTCGCACCAAGGCCAAAAGGTCTATTTTTGGGGCTTTTTACAGGAAACTATCTTCAAAGGAATGATTTTCCTTGTCAAGGGGGATGCCATGAAAGTGGTTTCATGTCATGTCACTGCTCACAAGTCACGGAATAGGCCCTCCAATGTGCGGGACGGGGGATTGCAGGGATGGTGACAAATTATTGTGTAATAGATGCCCCCTAAAGCATGAGGCCCAAGAGAGAGAGAGGGGTGAAATGCTTTACGAGAACGTGTCCAACTGAAAACATTGTCGTCAGAAAGCCTGCATAGACAACTACAACTGATATCTCAAATATGTGATGTGTGGTATGGGCGTAGCAATCCATAATAGAGTATACAATAATCAAGATCCAAGGCATGGACGGAGCCATCCAGTGAGGATCAATAAATAGACTGAGGTATGGTCGTAGCCATCCAATCAATGAGTCATGTAATCAATCATGATAATGCACAAAATCTGCAGCCTGGATTCCAAAAAACAAAATCCAGGGTCTTGCGCTCCATCTCGACCTGAACATAGTACAATTCCTAGCATGTGAATAAGTGAGCTGAAGTCGAACATGCAAGAAAATTGTCTGATTACCAGCCAATGATGAAAGTTGTTAACATACGTGAGAGGAACCACCAGTAATGACAATGGCCCTCAAGGTCCTATAGGTACAATCCACGGAATGTGAATAGTGAGCTAGCGTCGAACACCCGCAGAATCATCCGATCAAAGTTCAATGATGAAAACCTTGCGTCGAATGTGAAGAACCTGCCATTGAGGCATGCAGGCTCTAAGGTACCAGAAGGGAGTCTCTAGATTAGCTTCCTGGATAATGAGCTGAAGTCGACAGGAAGTAACCTTGATCAAAGGTGGGCCGTAATGTTTCCCACATCATCGACATGAGACAGAGGAACATAATGTTTGTGAATCAGGATCAGATGAGAATCAGAGGAGGGTGAAAACTACAGAGGTCAACTTCTCTTGAACATATCGGCGGCACAACAGTGGATTTGGCAGTATTTGACATCAAAAGATCAGAGGTGATGATGACGAGGCAAGGAGTAGATGAGAGGTCAAAAGGGATTACCCAAACCCACGAAGGCAAGCAAAGAATGATATGAGAAGTCCCCAATCCGACACGAATGCAGACAAGTGCCATGTTCAAGAGCAACATACTGCCGACACGAAAATGATACTGGTTCCATTTTTTCCCCACCATTTCTGGCGAGTACCCCATTTATTTTTGAGAACAAGCTTGAAGGGGATAGCATATGCTTGTGATATAAGTTCGTCCTTCGGAAGAATCCATCCTAGTACATTTAATGAGCCCTAGGAAGGAGAAACTCGAGTATCGTCATTACGACTGAATCCGATGTCATCAGGTTTTAACGAGTCTGACAAAGGAAGAACTCGGCGTCTTTTCATGTTTAGAGAGTTTGAAAAGACAGCGGAAAAGTAAAATCCAACAGTCCCTTTTTGTAAATAGTTCCTCAAATCCGAAAAGGTAGAAAATTTTTTCCGAGAAAACCTCCTCGTCGCGATAGGCTAGGGTATTCCTTTTTCATAAATAATCTATCCCAGCCCGAAAAAGGGGTAAACGTATACTGGGTAGATGTCGTTTCACAGCCAATTTAACGAGATCAAAACGACAAGCGACTCGAAAATATTTTCATGTTTAGAGAGTCAGAAAAGAGCTGAAAGATGACTCCAAAAATGACTTTTTCGTGTTTTTACCGAGTCCGAAAAAGTATAAAATACAACTCGTATCGTCATCCAAGCTACGTAAAAACCTGTCACTGTACATGAAAATGAGCGTAAAATCCATTTTTCGACAAAATATAATAAAATATTGGAAAAATGACCTTCAAAACCTAATTTTTACTTTGAAAAGTTATAAATATGCCAAAAATAGTAAAAAGATATTCACTTTTACTTTTTACCTCTTGTGAGAGCAACAGTGAGCTTTTGCTATGCAAACTTGCGGTAGCGATTGTGGTCAATCCAGTACGTCATTCCAGTTCTCGTTCATTCCAGGTAAGAGGCACTTTCCTTAGCGTTGTTTTGATTCATTTTTTATAGATTTCCATTGTGTTTTTGGATCCCTGAAGGGACCTTTGCAAAATTAGGGCTCAGCCAATTAGCGCGGGTATTGGGTACGGACCCGAGCCAATTGGCTCCTTCTTGCAAAGGGGTCGCGCCAATGGTGCAACTCAAATTTTCGCCTAAATTTAACAAAATGTGAGCCAATCAGATGAATTTCTGAGTGTTCCAGAGATCTAATGAGGTGTTTATAACCATGTTGGTGCAGATACACGACCACAATGGTGTTCGAGTGGAAGGAAAGGGAGCATGGTGAAGAAGATGAAATGGCCATGCAGAATGAAGCATGCATGAACGCTCTCCGAAACTGTGGTCTGAAAAAGTTCTTCCTAACACCATGTTTGAGAGCACAACCTGAGCTACTGCAGTATTTGATCAGCATTTGGGACGAGAACGAAGAAGTGTTTAGGCTTCGAGACCAAGTGTTGGAACTTGAAGTCTCTGACATCTATTTCATAACTAGATTGTCCCGCAAAGGCCTAGTTCCAGTCTTGACAAGTAATAGGCCATCTGGTGAGAAAATGGAAATGGTGATGGCAAGAGTGTGCCCAGGGGCACGGACAAGATCAGGCAGTGGGAAGGTCTATATCCACACGGTCCCCAATCTAGCACTCTGATTAGTGCTCTACACCATTACGCGGGCTGTGGGGTTGTAGGCACCACATGAGGCAACCAAAGCACAGCTCCTCTTATCATTTGAATGCATGAACCCGACACTTTTCGATTGGGCCACTGCCGTAATAATGAACATCAAACGGTAACTAACGAAGTGTAAGAAGTCCATACTGAAACAGTTTGGGTATGGTTCCATCCTGGTATTGTTCATCCTTGAATAACTACCAATTTTCCAGGGCCAGAGGGTGATAGTCGCCGAGCCATCATTGAGGGAGCCACGAATGGCTCGATGGGCAACACTCATGCCTAGATCAGGAGGGGGCCAACAAATGTCATGGAGGCCCGAGTTTTTTATATGGCTACGGCGACAGTTGATCGTCGTTGAGGACTGGCCCTATGCTGGTATCGACTTCACGAAAGACCCAGATCTTCCACTCCCGGAGGGGGATGACTGGGATGAGGAGCTGGGTAAGACTCTTTTTTATTTTTATTTATTTATGATTTTTTTGTGATACATGCCTATTCTAACAAATACTCCTATATGTATGCAAACATTGGCCTAGAGAGGCCCGCCGGGACGTCGCCCACATGATCCTCAAGCTGAAGATTATGATCCTCAAGCTGAGGGTGGCGAGGGAAGTGAGCTAGTCTAGAACCTAGAGGGTATCACCCGGGGGATCCCGGATTATGCCCGTCTAGCAGACGTCTCTATGGCTTACCAGAGGCACACTATGGGAGTGCCTAGTCACCTCCATCGATTACTGAGGTGATTGGTGCACGCGGTGACATGCTACCACGAGCACCACGTTGATTAGTCATCTAGGGATTTTATATGCATATTTTTTAGAGACATGTTGTCTCCAGCTATTATTAAAATAGACATGTATATTTTTTTATTTTATGTGATGTACACAAACCACAAAAATTTTGACACACACACACACACACATATATATATATATCTATTTCTGGATGGATCTTTTTACATATGATGATGTTTTTACAAGTTATGTAAATTTCTATCTAAAACCATGTTAGCTACTGCATCTATTAACCCATTCATGTGTCTGCATATGTGTTGATATGTAATGTAATCAAAATTTCTTTCCAGTAAACGAATACGTAGATACATTCGTAAAATGGATGGGTTTCTAACTGAATAATGACCATTAAGTTGCAATACTACAAGCTGTGAGTCCAGATATACAAGTAATGCATGAATACCGAGGTTAACAGCCTCGTTTAACAATTCCAAAATGGCACTGTACTCCACGACATTATTTGTGGTAGGCCCTAGACAAACACCTTGAAAATTAACCAACTCACCAGCAGGATCGTAGATTACCCAGGCTGCCGAGGACAAATTCCTGGTACTGCGGGAGGCACCATCGGTGAAACCGACAAAAGGAGTAATAGACATATGCACAATCAAGAAGACCCAATCAGTAGAAATACACTTACAAAGCACACCACAACACACATGAAAAAAAAATGAAATCTCTCACTTATGTACACACACACCACACAAGAATATCTCAAGCGTAGTACTTCTTGAGGTACAGCCCATTTCTAGGCTGCGCCAGAGGAACACCTTCGTAGTAAATTAGCTCATAGGCCCCATTTTTTAATACTCGCTTAACTATATAGGGCCCATGCCACATGGGCTAGAATTTTCCCGCTCCAACTTTATCATGTGCTTGGTCATATAGGACGACGAGGTCCCCTTCAATGAAAGAACGTGGAGAAACTGATTGATCGAAGTGGGATTTGACCCGCTTTTTCTGTGCCTCAATAACCAAGGCAGCCAAGCGGCGGGTTTCATCTAGTCGTTCCAAATACAAGAGACTTTCTTCCTCTGGAGAAGTGTTGGGAAAAATTTCCACAGCCAAATTCAGAGAAATAATTTCACATTCAACCGGGAGAGTCGCTTCTAGACCATACACCAATTGGAAAGGTGTGAATTCGATTGCGCTCTTTACAGACGTTCAATAAGCCTAGAGAGATGAGAACAATTGGAGATGCCAATTGGATTTGTGGATACCAATCGTTCATTGAAGCATCGTGACCAATACCTTGTTCACGGCCTCAACCTAGCCATTCGCCTGGGGGTAGTATGGAGTTGAGCTATCATGGCATAAGCCCAACTTTGATGTCAACTTAGCCATCATGTAATCCAGAAAATGAGTGCCATGATAGGTGAAAATGGCTTGAGGGACTCTGAAACATGTAATAACATGGTTGAAAATAAATTGGGCAGTTGTCTTACCGTCAGCAGCTAATGTAGGCATCGCTTCGACCCACTTAGTGAAGTAGTCCACGGCAGCGATTATATAAGCATTCCCCCTGGCCGAGTGAGGGTTACATGTCATGAAATCTATGCCCCATTTAGAAAAAGGGCCTACAGTAATGACAGGATGCAAGGGTAAGGGTGGCACATGCATCTTGCGCTGAAAGACCTGCCACGCATGACATTTTCAAACTGCAACAATACAGTCTTTGAATATAGATGGCCAGAAGTAACCCACACACAGAATATTTTGGGCGGTGGCATATCCGGACATGTGACCGCCACAGGTGCCACTGTGACAGTCATTAGGGTCAAGCACCAGCGGAGCACTGAATCAATTCCGACACGATACAAGGTATCTCCTACAATGTGGTATGGTTGAGATTGATGCCGAATCCGACGTCGAGCATCCTTCTTCAACTCAGACCAGAATGTAGATGTTTGAAGATACACGATAATGTCACTGTACCATGGATCATGAGTGCTGATAAGAAAGAGTGTTTCATCTGGGATATGATCCTCGGATTGGGATGGAACGGAGTCTGTCAGGAGAGAGCAAACAAGATCAAAAAAAACCAATGATTTCGTCGACTTAGTAGTGGTGAACTCTAAATCAAACTCCTGAAGGCTTACGATCCATTTGGAGTAATTTCCCCGCAGCAATTATCGAGACAATATGTATGTCATGGGGTTGCAGTCAGAAACCACGGTTACCGTACACAACAGGATGTAATGGCGAAATCGTTGAACGGCTTGGACCGCAGTGAGCACCAACTCTTTGAAGTGGGAATAGCGTGTTTCTGTGTCGAGAAGATTCCAAGATAGATAGTAAACTATGTGCTCATTTCCATCGTCATCATCCTGTACTAGAACCATAGCTATCGTGCTAAACGCAGCGGCCAAATAAAGGGTAAAATCGCGATGATAGTTGGGAGGACGTATCAATAGAGCATTAACGAGCAACGTTTTAAGCTTATCAAAATATTGTTGGGAAATCTCGTCCCAATGGAAGGGAACGTCCTGTTTCAAAAGTCATGTAAACCCCTTGGCCACTTCCGCATAGTTTGGAATAAAGCATCGTAAGAAGTTGGCTTTCCCCTGCAGACTCTGCAGTTGAATTAACGAGGATGGGGATGGGAGGTTAATGATGGCCTCGACCTTGAGGGGGTCAAGGCGAATCCCATCTTTGGAGACGATAAATCCAAAAAGACGACCATAATCCACGCAGAAGACACACTTGTGAGGATTGAGCCTAATATTGTAATGTCTACAGCAAAAAAAAAAATTGCGGAGGTGCTCAGGATGGTCCTCACGCCGAGCTGAATGGGCCGGAAAATCGTCCAGATATGGCTGAACAATATGACGTATGTTGTGGAAAGCATAGGACATAGCACACTGGAAGGTGGCTCATGCGTTTTTCAAGCCGAACGGGAGATTTTGTAAGCGAAAGTACCCCACGGAGAGATAAAGGCAGTCTTATGTTGATCAGCGAGTAAAATATTAATCTGGTTGTACCTGGAGAAGTCGTCCATAAGGGAATAAATCTCACTCCCCCCGCATTCATCGATGATCTGATCTATAAAAGGAGTGGGGTAATTGTCCTTTGGAAAAGCCTGATTGATGTCTCGGTAATCAACACAGACCCGTATAGTGCCTTGCTTCTTATCTACAGGGATGATATTTGAAACCCATTCTGTGAGGGGAATTGGATATATAAAGCCCGCGTTAAGAATTTTTTCAACTTCTACCTTTATAGCTGCGGCTTTTCAGGGATGCACTAGGCGTAGACGCTGACGCATGGGTTTCTCACCTGGATAGGTGGGAATCTCATGCACGACTATACTGGGATCAATCCCAGGCATCTCCTCATAGGACCATGCGAAAACATCTCTGAATTCGCGAAAAAGGCTCGTGTAAACTTGTATCTCTTCGGGAGAACAAGTCACTCCCACATGAATGTTCTCAACTACCCCCGGTTTGATGGAGATGTCGATCAGCATGGTTTGAGTGATGTTACTCAGGTTTCCCTCTAAAAGGACCTCATGAGTCAATATCGGTGTTTGAAGAGGTGGAGTGGGAACCTGAGATGCAAAGTGCTCTAGACAATCAGAAATTGCCCTTAGGCTAGGCATGAACGAGGAACGATGATGTCCATCACTCCATGGCAGATCTTCAAGAGACATCGTTTCAACAATAGCTTCATTAGAAGGGAAGAATTCTCTTAAAGGATCAAGTGAATCTGCATCGCCTAGCCAAGGGGATTGAGAATATACATCTAGAGCCATGCTCGAAGGAGCATGTTCAAGAGGAGGAGGATCAGACGCAGTGACAATCTCGTAGTAATTAATTTCAACTAGAGTTAAAGGCATTGATTCTCTGAAACAGGTCACCTGTTCAAGCGAAGGGATGATCCAAGGGTCATATGACCTAGAGATCATGTTAACTTGAACGTTGTGAGGTGGTGGCGCGGGAAAAGTACCCATGAGGACGGGGTCCTGTAAAATACTAGGTCCTACACTGTTGGGGGGATTGAGGATCTAATCCACGTAAGGTACATTGTTCTCGGAAGATGAGGTGAAGAAAGACAACTGATCAAAAGTGATGATTTTTACCTCATGAGGGAACTTCAGAAGCCGAAAGAGGGTGGACAGAATGCATAGCATGGCGTGAGTCCAACTACAACCAAGAAGAAGATTGTAGTTGAGCTTGGCGTCAACCACTTCTACTTCTACATTGATTGTCTTACCCTGTAACGTGATCGAAAAACTCTCGAGAACACCCAAGGGTTTTGATTCCCGACCATCGAATGCCTCTAGGGCATTGGGAGATGAAGTAAGAGCTGGAGAGCCAATGGCCTTCCAGCAGGCAGATGACATAACACAGGTGGAAGCACCTTCGTCCACAATGGCTCTATGGATGTTGAGGCCGTTGATCCCGACTTGTATAACAACAGCGATTTTATGTGGAATTCAGGGGAAAAAAATTTCTAGGTCGAAGGTGAGAAGACTAGAATCGGCGGGATCGATTCCACTGATTGCGGACAACAGAGTTTTTTGTTGCAATGGGCATTTTTGAAGCACTTCCAATGTAGACATTGCAGAAGGTGTCTGTGCCAAATCCTCAACAATGCTATAGTGTTTAGTGGCACGGGCGTTTGGATTATAGGAAGATTTTCGCAAAACACCTTTAGAAGGTGTCCTCACAACAGGTTCAGCGCTAGGCTTCTCAATTTCTAAAGGACCAGAGACAGGTGGGGGAGGTGGGCCATCAACGACTTCCTTCCCAGCTTCCTAGCGTGATCTAGCATAATCCTTCGAACGCATGGCAATCGAGACAAGTGCGGCACCATTCATCATAAAGACTTGGGACCCAAATGGTGCAGATGGTGAAATCTACTCAACCATCTGGGTCTACTGAGACGAGAACGGTTCTTTGAGAACTTCCAGAGTCCCTTTGAAGCCTTTCAGAAGTTGATTAACTTTAAATCATCAAGGAAAATCTTTGGGGTCTCCTTCACAGATAAGGCAGGGGTACTTCGATTTACATTGGGAACCATCGTCAGCATGAGGCTTAGAAGACTCTGGTTTCAGGGCATCGGGTTTGGATTTTCCTTTGCCCTTCTTCTTTCCTTTGGAGGCCTTTTCTGTAGGATTAGCCTGAACAGAATTGACCTCCACAGTTTTACTAGAATTCAGAGGGGTGGGAAGAGCAGAATTATTGGAAGAATTAGACTTCTGCTTCCCATTGGAGGACTTCTGAGAAGTCTGAGAAACAGAACCAATAACACCATCCACCAATGGGGTAGCTGGTGTTTTAGAGGTCCCTGGCCGCGGGGCATCAGTCAAGATATCATAGAGTGTGCCGAACTAAGAGTACACCAGATCAAGGTACTGGGCACGCACGATGTCTTGCTCTTCGGTCACACATGCCCCCATAACAATATCTTGAGTGATCTTGTTAACGAAGGAGGTATTGAACCAATGAGTTAGTATCTGATCAAGTATATCAAACTTGATTAGTCTACGACGACGTCACCACTCATGAATATGATTAGATATGTGGGTGGCTTTATCCTGCTTGAGAGAATTCAGGAGATGTGTCCCGGCTTCGTAACGAACCGGTAACTGAAAATGTGTCAGAAAAGCCATAGCTAACATATTGAAGTCTTGAAAGATATCGCGGGGTAATTTTATATACCACTTAGCGGCAGCACCGGTAAGAGTGCACTGTAAAAGACGCAGATGAATTGAATCATCGACCCAAGAGTTTGACGAACACCATAGATGGTAGGTCATCACATGATCTTGGGGGTCCTCTCCAGCTTTACCTTCAAATTTAAGACAGTCATCGGGCACCTTGGTTGGAACCGGAGGCCAATAAGGATTGTGAAGAATCGGATCATTGGTCAATTTAGAAACATCTAGCAATTCCAACGTAGAAAGGAAAGGTAACTGAGGGTTGAAAGGCATACCAAGCCCTCGATAAGGACCCGTACCTGTACTCCTCCCTATTTGAGCATAACGTTTCCCCCATTGGTTCTGTCTTGGGGGATTCTGACCATAAGGGGTGTAAGTCGTATAGTTAGATTGATACGGTTGCTGATAACCAGAGTAAGGGGTTGATAACCAGAGTATGGACCCTAATTATATGTTGGCCCCGTTTGAGCAGTATATGGATTTGACTGCTAAGTATAGGTATAGCCTGGTTGTTGAAGGTAATAACTAGAACCTTGGGGCGGGTTGTAAACCGGTCAGGATTGACTTTGAAGATAATAACCACCTTGGGGTTGAGCGGGCTATTGGTAAGTGGGGCCCTGCTAAGCCTGATAAGTTGGGCGCACAGGCGGATTCGACTGCGGCATAGAGTAAATCAGCTGTTGAGTAGGGTTGACAGGATGTGTAGGTTGGCCTGGTTGAACAGGTTGACCTGGCTGAGCGAGCTGCCTTGGTTGAACAGGTTGACTCAGGTGAGCAGGTTTCCCTGGTTGCCCTGGTTGAACAGGTTGACCTAGCTGAAGAGGGACACCAGGCTGCCCCGGATGAGCCAGTTGGCCTGGTGACGGGATATGGCTAGGTTGTGCCTGATAACTAGTTTGACCTGTAACAGGACCATAAGATGGCCCTGGATGTGCAACATTTGGACCAATAGGAAACTGAGGTTGCAAATGTTGCACCATGGGTTGAGAGGGTTAGATTTTGCCCCCAAGACTGTACAACGATCCCGGTTGGTACCCCGATTGACCCGTGGGTCCTTGAGGTTGCCCTGGTTGGACCATAGGGTGAGGCTACATAGGTTGACCTTGAGGATTGTAGGACTGTCCTTGCAGACCGTATAACAACCCCTGCTGACCTGAAGGTTGGCCCTAGATGGGTTGCCCTTGCGGGTCATACAGATAACCAGGTTGGCCCGAAGGTTGACCCTAGAAGGGTTGTCCTTGTGGGTTGTAAGGTTGCCCAGCCTGGGAAGACAGAAAACCTTGAACATACTGATAAGCCTCTGGAGCAGGAAAATGTAGAGGGTTTCCTTGCTCATCGTACTAATATGGAAAAATGAAAAATGGGTGTACCATCCTGTGCATAATGGGAAAAATAAGGATGGTTGGGAACTTGGGAGGGCTGACCAACCTCGGAGTTCGACTGTTGTAGAGACAACCGATACTCCTCAGGAGAGATATTCTCCGAAATAGCAGATGCTATGTATACGACTTCAGGAAGTGACGTGGTCCTGACGGACTGAGTAGTAACAGCAGGTGTAGATGCAGCTACACAGACAATAGGCCTAACAGGTACTGATGTGACCTGAGGAGATGATGTGAGAGGTGTCCTTGGGGACATCCCTAATGAAGGAATAACCGGCCTCATAAGTGGAGTTGATACTCCAATAGAGGCGACATCGGTCATAATCTGACTTAAGGAACTATAACTCGCTGGAAGCAAAGGACCAGGCGAAGACATGACAGATAACTCGGGGTTGTTTTCTGGGAACATCTAGTAATCTTCACCAGATGTGGGGATTTTCTCACTAGGAGAAGGACTGGATGAGTCCATATCTGACCCTACCGCTAGATCTTCTAAAAGACGGTGAGGACTAGGAGGAATAATAGAAGCTAAAAAAGGCGAACCCGATGTAAGAGTAGGGAAATATTCCCCTACTCCAAATCCAAACCAAGCGTTGGATAAGGGCCAATTTAACTCAACTGGTCCTCCAAAGGGAGGCTCAAATAGAACCGGTTCCCCGTCAAGAAACTCGAAGACAATGGGTTGTTGAGGTTCAGCAGAGGATTGAGAGACCTCTGATGAATCGTCTGTGTAAGGACTACCAGTAGACGAAACTGAGGGTTTCGCCACTATGATAGTAATTAAAAGAGGAAGAGATCAAACAAAAGCACATGGGCAAAAACCAAGGCACACAATCAAACGGCCAACAGGCAAACTCTAAAAGGGCGTGTGATTGCAGGTGATTTATTTTACCACATTGAAACTTAGAAACTTTACCGTTTCATGTTTTAAGAGTCGAGAAACGGATGAAAGATGACTCTATCTCTTTAAATTTTGAAACAAGTGTGAAAGGACAAGCGCTTGATGATCCTTTCAAATTTAATGAGTCAGAAAAGATCAAAATGACTACTCGGGAATTCTAGGCAAAAGGTGTACCAGATATCCGTGAACTGCAATATACACCTTGGTTTCAAAATGAAAGAGAAATCAACCAAGGACTTGACGTACATGCAGGAAATCTCCCCGAATGTTGTGTCTGGTGTATCACGGGTATAAGGCGGAAAAATTTGATTCCCACAGATAAAGGATAGCAACCTAGTGGGGTCTCCCTTTATATATGCTACGGTATGGGGAGCACAAGTTCGTACTAGTGCTATCTAAAGCCAAGAGGCGAACGACAGCTACTAGGTTTAAAGCCTAGGCCTCTAAATATTTCGTTAATGTTTCAATGCTTCCTTAAGGTAAATTGAATAAATTTTAGAGTTGATCTTCAATTGTGTTTCAATTTCCAAGCCCTACTGAATGTTATGTCTCAAAATCCTCTGAATGCACACTACATGCCATAATATATCACTTTTTTCGATGAATAGCTAACTAAGGGAAGGTTGAGAGCTTTCACACAATAAAAAAATGATCACGAAAAAACCACTAGTGTCTCTAATGCACGCTAATGAAACTAAAAGCTTTTCCTTCAAAGTTATATAACACTAATAACATAGAAAAAATTTCAATTTTCACTAACTAATCAAAAGCAAAGAGATTTTTTGTTGTATTTTCAATGTTTTAAGAGCAAGATGCACTAAACAAAATGAAAACTAATGAAAAGAAAATTTTGAGAAGTGATAGCAAAAGAGTAAAGATAGGCAAGTTCACTCAATGCAAAACACACAATCAGACCTCAAAATGATAGAGAAATCCCTCAAATCAAAGAGGAATCCAAAAACTCATACGAACCAAGTAATCTTGGCTCGAAATGAGAGAAAGCGAAATTCGAATGAGAAAGCGAGAAATCACTTAAATAATGCAATAAAACAATGAAAAACCACCAAACGAATGCAAAGAAGCAACAACGAAGTTGACTGATCAAATGAAAACCAAAAACTCCCATGGGAGGCTCAGCACACTATAGCACCTAGATGCCCTAGGGCTAGAATGTAAAACTGATAGTAGAGGGCAAACAACTGGAGGATAGAGGTCACACACAATCAACCAAGGCTTCAGGACACTTAGGCAGTCAGAAAAATGACACCAAAACCAAAAATAAAGCTCAAAAATATCAGAAAGAAGAAAACCCTAGCACCACACAGGATTGGCGCAACTGTCTGGCTGCAACTAGTGCCAGAACAAGATTGGCGCAGGGGCTAAACTAGAAAAAAATTCCAATTGGCATGACTGTTCGAGAAAAAACCGTGCTAGTCGAGTTTACTAATGACAAAAATAAAAAAGAGCAAACAAGGAGCAGATCAGGTATGGTGAGGTTAAACAGAGGTTTAACACTAGAAAAAGGCGAACCAAAAGAGCTGATCAAGCAGACAAGACCAAAATCAACCGAAAAGACAAGACAAACTCCAATCAATGTCTCCCCAGTGGAGTTGCCAGTTTGTTGGAGAGGTAAATCCCCTCTGTGGATAGAGGCGATCCCTACTAGCCCAAATCAGGTCTAGCAACAACCGAGTCATGCTAAGACGTAGATTCCTAGTTACAAAAGACCAAGATGCGACAAGAGGCCTACCTTAAGTCCTACGCTGCTGTTGCTTGCAGAGAAGATGGCGCTTCCGTCCTTCGCTTTGGAAAATCACAATTCTCCCGCCTAGCACGTTCGAACACCTGCACGTACACGAAGAAACAACATACATCGTAAAACCTAATACATGCAACCATATATCATTCAGAGAAGATATAATTCATAACATAATACATGAACATATGAATGGAACCATAATCGAAGTCACTTATTATTAATAACAACGAAAGAAAGATACAACCTGAGCTCTGACGCTGGATCTTCCTTCGGCGGGTCAATAGCGGAGCACATCTCGATGAAGCTCGTCGGTATGGGACAAGGCTCTCTCTCTTCGGCTTTGGCTCTCAGAGGTTGTCTGGCAATAGTCTCCTTACTACTGATTCAGCTCTATTCATGCTAGCTTGCAAAGGGAAAATGACAAGATTATATAGATGGTGGAAGGGAAGTTGGGATCCCTACAATGGTGGGATTGGCCCTATCCTCAAGGAAGCTTCCATGATAGGTGGAAAACCACTTCCCCTACATGGAGATCCGGAGCCAAACCTCCCAACTCATTTTAGAGACTCGTTCAAGAGTTGGTTGGAATCAAAATTCCGCCATTTATTTTTTTTTTAAAATCCTTATTAAGCTTGGCATGAGTAATACACTGGGACAGAGTGCCAGTTGGCGCACCCTATTTGGTGGATTTCCCCCATTGGCACGAGGGTTGAACTGGTTGGTCGTGCTAAGGCCAAAAGGTCTATTTTTAGGGCTTTTTACAAGAAACTATCTTCAGAGGAATGATTTTCCTTGTCAAGGGGGATGCCATGAAAGTGGTTTCAGGTCATGTCACTGCTCACAGGTCACAGAATAGGCCCTCCAATGTGCAGGACATGGGATTGCAGGGACGGTGACAAATTACTGTGTAACATATCTAAATTGTTTCTCTATATTGGCTTAATCTAGGATTATACACAGAATATTATCCTCTAATCTGTTTTACAATTAAATTAGAGTCCCCCATGATAGAAACTCTTTTGCCTCCTAAAGTTATAACAATCTGCAATCCTAAAATCAAATCTTCGTATTCTGCGATGTTTTTTTAATATTTGAAATTTAATCTAAAGGAATGACCTTATGCATGATTGTTTTCCATGTTGTGAATCTAAAATCCTGCCCCTACTCCTAATTTATTGATCGATCCATCAAATTCTAGGTGCCACATTGATTCATGAAATATGTTCTCACTGTCTAGGTATTTATTTTTCTGTTTTAATTCTATGTTATTCTCTATACCAGCTTCAGAATTACATAAAATGAAAGATTCCATATCAGTAGGTGTAGAATAAATAGGATAATTTCGAGGTATTTCTACACTACTAACCATGTACTTCATTAGAGTCTCTCTGTAAAGTTTCTTGGGTTGGCCAAATACTGAAATAGTGGAATAAGACATGTCTAATTGTAGAGATCGTTGCATCTTTTCTCCCCATGAGTCTTTTCTCCCCATGAGTGAGATAACAGGATTCCATACTTAGGAGGGATATCAGCTACTACAATATCCATGACTATGCTTTTTCCAGGGTATTGAACTAAAGTAACACATAAATCTTTGATTAAGCCTAGACATTTCACTTTTCTGGAATCAAATGAGAAAAGATATTTATAAGGTCTAGTGATGTCTAAATTCAAGGTTTCAATAATGGATTTCTGCATTAAATTATGTGAAGCTCCTGAGTCTAGCATAGCATTATGTAAAATCTGATCATGAACATTCAAACTAATGTAGAAAGGAGGAACTCCTCCCTCTTGGTGTTTTCCATTTACTTCAGGACCAAATATTAATTCAATTTGGTCATCACTCAAATTGACAACGTCTTCTCCTTCATTTATGTTTAATGTGTCAGTGATCTGTGATTTGTATAAATCATGCTTTACTAATTTTGTTAAAGGAATAGGTATCTTCAGTTTGGTAATTTCAATTTGGATGTTGAATGGTGCTTGTGTTTTTCCTAACTGAATTATTTCTTCTTTTGTAACTACAGTTTGGGCATGTTTCTCTTCTTTTTCTACAGTTGGTTTTCATTTTATGTTTGTGTTTCCACTGTTTTACTACTTTTTATCTTCTTTTCAGTGACAGTTTGAGATGTAGTGGAAGTTTTGGCAGCTTTTGATATTTCAACAACTATTTTGACAGTAGTTGTTTTAGGATCAGCTAATTTTGGATCAACAATAGATGTTTTTGGATCTAAAATTGTTGTTTTTGCAGAATTTTTTGTCTTAGCAGCAGTATATTTTTGAGGATCGGCTAATGTTTGAACATCAATATCTGTAATGTCAACAATATTAGGACTGGGTGTAATTTTAGGACTAGAAATTTTCTGATTAGGATTTAATTTTTTTTATTTGCACTAGAGTTTTGCTGGGTTTCACTAGGGAAATTTTTCAGTACTTTGGTTGTAGGAGCTTCTACTATTTTCTTTGTTTGAGTTTGGCCATATTTCTTAGTAGGGGCTTCTACATTCTTCTTACTCGTACGTTTATATTGCTTATGAACTTCATTAATTGCAAACTCATAACCTTGATTGTAATCAAAAGACTCGCCAGATTCTAATTTTAACTATTGTAATTCATATAATTCATGTTCTTCTTGTGTAAGAAATGTTGAGATTCAACAAGATGATGAGTTTAGTGAAAATTAAGCACCTTCACTAAGTGGGGCCCACAGGATATTTTCAGGTGTATGTCTATTTTTAGACATGGTGAGCATATTCTATAAGTTGTAGGAGGTTGTTTGTAGATGGTTGGTAAAATGTGAAAAATAGATAAGATTCTATTTTTAGAATATTGGGCGAAGTCTGTTTATAGATCATCAATCTAAAAGTAGATGCATATCGATTATTATTAGCCCTTAATAATAATCCAACAATAAATATCAACTTATTCTCTTGGAGCACTTTATTTCAGTGAAGAGATTTGGAAAATCAGTGGGCTGAAGGAATTACGCAATTCCTAGGGTGGTTGGTGACTCATGCATGGAGGACTCAGTTCGAACTGAAGTGGCAAAGTTGTGAAAGATTTGGAAGAGTAGTTATGGGAGTTGTTATTCAATTTAACTCAATTAAGTGAGTTAAACTCAGTTGTGCTAGTTGTATCTAGTTATAACTAAATATACACTAGTGAGAGTTTAGTGAATTAATTATTTAATTAATTCATAACTAGAGACTCACTTGCAACTGAAAAAATACAGCAGTTAACTACTTGCATTGCAGTTCCAGTGGAGACCCAGTGGAGAGATAGGTGAAAGGGTGAGATGGACTATCTATTGTGACTATAGTGATGCATTCAATGCATCTGACACACATTGGTGATTCCAATGAGGATTTCACAGTCAAGGCAAGGCCAATTCGAATTCATTCATAGGTCTTCTTCAGTAGGTATTGCGCAATGGAGGCATGCTATCAAGAGGCAAGAAATCGGTGCATAGAGATGCAAATTTCTGCATGATAGTGTGTAATGATTGTTGATTGTACTATGAGCTTGATATACTAAGATTTGTATGAGATTATTACATGATCCATTGATATACATAATATATGATAGTCGTGGTTTTTAGCTTTAATCTTTCTCGGTAAAACATCTTGTTATGTGCGATTGATTTTGCTTCATATGTGTTTGCAATTGGCGATTGAATTTCCACAAAGAATTAAGTGGAAGGATTATGTATTTAACATAAGATTAATTTGTTAGATTAGGAGAATCCAATAATACTATCAGTATTAATAATTTTCTATATGGTATCAGAGCAGTGTTAATCACTGGAGATTGCAATAGTGAAGCGGTGTTGTGTTTTTTGCTGGTGGACAATTCGTATTTGCTGCAGAAATTTCTTGGTGTGACAGTTGAGTATTCATTGAAATGGCTTTAAATGGGTTGCGGTTGGATATTCCCTCGAGGGTATCTCAAACTACATAGCTGAAAGGACAGGATGGAGGCGGTGCTTGAAGATAATGGACTGAAGGAGTTCATCGATAGCAATGCTCCTAAGCCTACTTCTAGTGATGTTGCATTACTTGACACATGGAAAAAGAAGGTAGCGAAGACAAGAAGAATTATGTTGGAAGGTGTGAAATACCATATTGTGTCAAGCCTTCATGAGAAAGCCACTCCATTTGCAATGTGGAAGGCTGTGACAGATCTTTTCCAAAGCAGCAGTGACCATAGGAAGTTAGCGCTAAAAGATAAGCTCAGAAAAATCAAAATGGAGAAGGGTGACAGTATTCCAAAATATCTCACAAAGTTTTCCCCATGTAGGGATGAATTAGGGAGTGTGGGAATTACAGTTTTGGAAGATTAATTGGTGATCTTGGCTCTCCTTGGGCTTCTGAAGAGTTGGCACAGCTACGAAGACTATGTCAATGGACGAGAGAAACTACCGTATTAGGAGCAACTTTGGTCGAATCTTGTGCAGGAGTAGATAAGATGGAATACCAGGGATGGATCTTCATTGAAAAATGATGATGAAGAGAATTTCGCTTTAGCTACCAAAGAAAGGAAAGGGAAGGGGAAGAAATCCCATCCAAAATCTAAGGCTAAAGGCAAGAAGCTGCATTTGTCCAAAGTGAAATGTTTTCATTGTCACGAACATGGGAATCTCGCCACTAACTGCCCTTAGAAAAAGAAGAACAAGAAGGCTACTGGAACTGCAGCGGGTGAGGCCTTAGCCTCGCAATTTTAACTTTATTTCCCTTTGATCACATGCTTAGTTTCAAACGCAATGAGATCGGTGTGGTATCTTGATAGTGGTGCTTCCTTCCATATGATGGGAGACAAGGAGTTGTTTAGTGACTTGGAGGAGAAGGATCTCCAAATGCACATAAATATGGGTGACGATGGTAGATACAGTGCGACCGGCATTGGAACCATTACCTTTGAGAGGGAGTCAGGTAAACCATTTCTATTGAAAGATGTTATGCATGTTCCAGGTCTAAAGAAGAACTTGGTCTCAGTCACTATTTTGGAGGACAGAGGTTATGATGTTGTTTGCAGGGAGGGAAAATCTTTCCTGCAACATAAATCAATGGGTCAAACCACGAGGATAGGGATTTGAGTTAAGAATCTCTACAAGCTATAGGTAGATGGCTGCGCTACAATGATGGACAAAGCAGAAGAAGTGGTGAGCTGGGATGAGGGCAAATTATGGCACAGGATATTGGGCCATCTTCACCATGGTGCCTTGAATATATTCCAGCATATTTCTACTGGAATTCCCAAGGGTACTCTTGCGCAGTCAGATATGTGCAAGGGATGTACTATGGGTAAGTCTGTGAAGACCACCTTTCATGAGAAGGAGAACCATGCTTCGGTGATCCTGGAGATAATTCACACAGACGTGTTTGGACCTTTCTCAACTGCTTCAACACCAAAACACAAGTATTGTGTTATATTTGTTGATGACTATTCTCGTAGATGTTGGATCTTATTCATGTAGAAGAAGAGTGAAACATTCTCAAAGTTCTGTGAGTTTAAAGCATTGGTGGAGAAGGAGTCAGGGAAGCAAGTGAAGGCTCTGTGGAGTGATAATGGTGGTGAATATATCTCGAACGAATTCAAATAATTTTGTAGCAAAGAAGGAATTCGAAGAGAACTCATAGCACCTCATAACCCATAGCAGAATGGGGTCGTGGGGAGGAATAACAAAACAATCATGGGTGTTGCATGAGCTATGCTACATGACCAGGGCCTACCGATGCACTTGTGGGTGGAAGCATGCAACACTGCGGTTTATGTGCAAAACCATTGTCCTCATAGAGTACTTGGCATGAGTACACCTAAAGAAGATTTTACTGGAAAGAAGCCTGATATTTCTCATCTGAAGATATTTGGCTCATCTGTTTACATTCATGTGACAAAGGACACCAAGAAGAAGTTGTAGCCGACTGAAGAAGTTGGGATATTTGTGGGGTACACAGAAACACCCCATAATAATCATGTGTATTTTCCAAACAGTCGGATGACTGTGGTGCGACGGGATATAAATTCAATGAGGTGAAAGCCATGAAGTTGTCGCTTGAGAGGGAGCTACACTTGCATGCATAGGAGGAGCTACTTGTTCCCAAAGATGAGCCTCTAGATGTGGATCAGCCACAAGAGGAGATTCATGGAGTGGAGGAGTCCACTCATGCAGAACCAAACATCAGAACAGGAAAAAGGCATACCACAGAATTTGAGAGACTGAAGCTTGATGTGGCACAGAATGTAGGAGTCCCTACATCATAGCGCAAACAGAGACAGTCACCTGACCGATTTACTGGATACATGGCTCTTATGAGCAAGTGTATCATGACAGATCCATCTTCTTTTGAAGAAGAAGCACAGGAGCCCTCACGGGTAGATGCCATGGTGGAGAAATATGACTCCATTGTTAGAAACAATGCTTGGGAGATTGTTCCAAGGCTAGTGAGTAAATCAGTGGTAGGTTCAAGATGGATCTACAAGGTAAAGCAAGTTGTTGATGGGAGCATCGAGAAGTATAAGGCAATATTTGTTGCCCGGGACTTCTCACATATCGAGGGGATTGATTATGAAGAAACCTTTGCACCTGTCGCATGGTATTCTTCCATAAGGATCATCTTTGCTCTCTCAGCACATATGGGTTAGCACATTGATCATATGGATGTGAAGACTGTGTTCCTTAATGGGATCATTGAGGAATAAGTGTACATTGAGCAGCCTGAAGGATTTGAGATCTTCAATAGCGAGTCGCATGTGTGCAGACTCAAAAGAGCACTGTATGGGCTAATGCAAGCACCACGTGCTTGGTACACAAGGATTGACAACTATTTCACTGGACTTGGCTTCACCAAGAGTGAGGCGGATGCAAACCTGTACCAAATTGTGGTGGAGGGTAAGCTTTTAATCATTTGTTCTTTATGTTGATGATTTAATACTAACGGGTGATAAGCATTTGATACACTCATGCACGGCAGATCTTGAAAATGAGTTTGAGATGAAGGATTTGGGCCTCCTTCATTATTTCCTTGGATTGGAAATATGGCAGCGAGAAGGTGAACTGTTGGTGTCTCAAGGCAAGTATGCTCGGGAGATACTTGGTAAGTTTCACATGGAGGATTGCAAGCCCATGGATACTCCTTTTCCAAGAAATTGGAGGAAATAGGATGCTACATAGGCAGAGGTAGTGGATGCCATTGTTTATTGATAGTTGGTGGGTTTGCTCATGTATTTAGTTAATACAATACCTGACATATGCTATGCGGTGAACCAGCTTATTCAAGCGATGGTTAAGCCTACCAAGCTCTTTTGGAAGGTAGGCAAGCATGTTCTAAGGTATCTTAGGGGCACATCTGAGTATGGCTTATGGTAAAAACAGACAGATGAGGTGAATTTGCATGGCTTCACGAATGTAAATTGGGTAGGCAGCCCAACGGACAAAAAGATCACATCAGGAGGGTTTTCAGTATCGGATCTACAGCAGTTTCTTGGTACAACAGGAAACAAAGATCTGTGGCACTCAGTTCAGCGGAAGCAGAATACATGGCAGCAAGTCAAGCTACATGTGAGGCTTTCTGGATGAGGAAGATCCTGTTCGGTTTGTTCGGTTCTCATTTAGATCCTACAGTGATACATTGTGATAATCAGAGTTGCATTAAACTCTGATTAATCTTGTGTTTCATGATAGATCTAAACATATTGATATCCAGTTCATCATATCAGAGATTGTGTGTAGCGGAAGATCATGTTGCTTCAGTACATTCCTACGGAAGATCAGGATGCAGATATTCTGACGAAGGCGCTCAACAGGAGCAAATTCGAATACCTTAGAGGTAGGATCGGGGTGAAGGATAATCCATATCTTGTTGAGAGGGAGTTTTGAGATTCAACAAGATGATGAGCTTAGTGAACTTATTAAGCACCTTCACTAAGTGGGGCCCACAGGCTTTTTTTAGGCGTATGTCTATTTTTAGACATGGTGAGCATATTCTATAAGTTGCAGGATGTTATTTGTAGATGGTTGATCAAATGTGAAAAAAAGATGAGATTCTATTTTTAGAATATTGGGCGAAGTATATTTATAGATTGTTAATCTAAAAATAGATGCATGTCGATTATTATTAGCCCTTAATAATAATCCGACAATAAATATCAACTTATTCTCTTGGAGCACTTTCTTTCACTGAACAGATTTGGATAATCAGTGGGCTGAAGGAATTACACAATTCCTAGTGTGGTTGGTGACTCATGCATGGAGGACTCAGTTAGAACTGAAGTGGCAAACTTGTGACAGAGTTGGAAGAGTAGTTATGGGAGTTGTTATTCAGTTTAACTCAATTAAGTGAGTTAAACTCAGTTGTGCTAGTTGTATCTAGTTCTAACTAAAGATACACTAGTGAGAGTTTAGTGAATTAATTATTTAATTAATTCAAAACTAGAGACTCACTTGCAACTGAACAAATATAGCAGTTAACTACTTGCATGTCAGTTCCAGTGGAGACCCAGTGGAGAGATAGGTGAAAGGGTGAGATGGACTATCTGTTGTGACTATAGTGATGCATTCAATGCATCTGACATGCATTGGAGATGCCAATTAGGATTGCGCAGTCAAGGTAAGGCCAATTTGAATTCATTCAGAGGTCTTCTTCAGCAGGGATTGCGCAGTGGAGATAGGCTGTTAGGAGGCAAGAAATTGGTGCATATAGATGCAAATTTCTACATGACAGTGTGTAATGATTTTTTATTGTACTGAGATCTTGATGTACTAAGATTTTTATGAGATTATTACATGATCCATTGACATACATAATATATGATAGTTGGGGTTTTTAGCTTTAAGCTTTCCCGGTAAAACATCTTGTTATGTGCAATTGATTTTGCTTCATATGTGTTTGCATTTGGCGATTGAATTTCCGCAAAGAATTAAGTGTAAGGATTTTGTATTTAACATAAGATTAATTTGTTAGATTGGGAAAATCCTGTAACACTATCAGTATTAATAAATTTATACAAGAAAAATGGTATTATTATCATTAATTCCCATTAGATTAATATGAGTGCCGTCATCACCTTTGTTTTGGTGAGAACTTTCAGCATAGTTCTCTTGGAAAGGTAGTCTATTGTTTGATCAGGTGTTGATTCTCTAGATTTACCAGTGTTGGTTTTTTTCCTGAAATTAGGATTTATTATTTGAGGACCTTGTTGTTGGTTATCCCACTTTGGCTTCCTTTCCATATTATCTAATCTATCCATCATTCTTTCCAATGTTTTTGCTAAGTTATCTATTTTCAGATCTGAGGTTAGTGTTTCCTCTTTTATTGTCACTCTTCTTTCATTTCTTAATCTAGCTTTCTTGGCTAACAACTTTGCCTCTACACTTACAACATTACTTTCCAACTTCTAAGGTTTATGGGTTTCTCTCTCTCAGTTGGTAAGCCATATATGTATCAATTCCATCAGGGAATTTGATTAGGGCAGAGTCTGGAGGAGGTTTAAGATTAGTAGGGATTGCATTGTAAATATTGTTATATCTTGTAAAATAGTCCTGAACTGTTTCATTAGGTGCTATTTTTATGTTTTCAAATTCATATAAAATTTGTAATGGATTCTTCTGTTTCTCTCATCTATTAAGAAACATCCTATGGAAAGCAGCTAAATCAGCAACACTACCAGCAAGCAAACCTTTAAACCATTTCTTTACATCATCGGCTAAAGTTTGAGAAAAAAGTCTCATTTGAACAGTGGCTTCATCTATTTCATGCAATTCAAAGTAGTCTATCATTTTTTTAACGTGTTGTTGGGCAGTTTAATGACTAGTACCATCAAATTGAAATATTTTTCTTTGTTAGTCTTGGGGCATGCCATGTAGAGAGGCTTCTAGGACCAATGGTGCATATCTGGCAACCATGGCTTGGATTCTAAATGAACTAGGAGGTGAGTTTGAATTACTTGGTGATGAGCTTGAAGTACTTGTAAATGAGGTAGAAACACTTGAAGATGTAGTTGGGATACTAGAAGAGGTACTGGAAAATTTGGTTGAAGTGATTGAAAATGCAGCAGCAGTGCTAGAGGATGAACTTGCAATATTTTGGGTTATAAATAAAACTCCAGGTTGAAGTGGAAGCTTAGGAATGAAGGATTTTGTGGAATGAAGTGTGGTGGAAATAATAGATGAGGTGGTGGTAAACAAGGATGAACCTACATATTCTAAATGACTGGTAGAAGGCTTAGGGGTATAAGTAGATAAAGCAATCAATTCAACTGAATGTTGAAAATAAGCTTCATCAATTTCCTTAATCAAAGTTGCAGTTATAGCATCAAGTTTATCATAAACTTCTAGTGCTTTTTCATCTGAATCTAGTGAAACGGATTCCTTCTTACTTTCAATGAATGAAATGAAATTAGGATCTGTTACACTATTATGTATGTCATTTTTTAATTTTGTTTTAAACAAAGATTGCTCAAAATCTAAATCAAATTCAATGTCTTGTAAACTTGATAATTTATTGGGAAGAGAATTGGCTTTGATCAATAAATTTTTATTATCTAAACTTTCTACTTTTTTGTTTTTCTTTACAATTCTGTCAGGATTATCTACTATGACAGGAGGTTCTGGATCTGGATTAGACCTAGTATAGTAGACTCTTCTGGAAGCCAAAATTACAGGTTTTTAATGAAAATTTTACTAACAACCCTTTAAAATAATATTAAGGTGAAACTGTAGATAAAAGTATTTTCTTTAATATTAATTTTAAACACTGAGGACTGGTTAGTTCCCTGGTATGGTCGCCAATATGTTATCACTCCAATAAGTCTCAAGGGTTGTTATTATTTTTGGTTTAAATAATATTAGAGGTAACCACAAACCTACTTTTAAGCCCTAGGATCTAGCCTTCCTAATGCTCAGAGAGGGCTTTATCTATATGATTTATCTTTATTGATTGTATTTGATTTTAGGCTAGTTATGTAGGATTACTTGGGATTTGATTTTGGATTTGGTTTGGTGGTGAAATCACTTACTCAAATGGATAGATGTAGGATTGTATTCCATTGGGATAATGGAGTCAAAGTGTCAAGCAGCATAAGCAAGATCAAGGGTCTAAAGGGAATTATTCACAGGCCAAGATAGTTTAGTCACTTCAAATCCTTAGGCTGATGGTGAAAATGGTTTCAATCGGGGTAAGAGAGAAATTAAGGGTCTCAAATCTGGAAAATGAGTGAAAAGATAGAGGTCAATCGAAATAAAGGAGAAATTAATAATTCCCTAAACTAGATATCAAAATAAAAACATATAAATGATCAACAGTTCAAGACAGAGTGTAATTAAACATACTCTATAATAACATTCTAGTTATATCATTTAGATTAAGCAAACATATGAGCATGTGAAATATTCATAAAGAAACAATTGAACAAGTAGAAAGTACTTCACTGTAATGGCCCAACACATGAATACTGTAATATAATCGCTTTATTGCTTTAATCCAGTCTGCTAACTTGAAATTGGTACAATCACCCTCAGGTTCCATAATAGTACAACTATAGAAATGTTCATCAATTCATCCACACTCAATACTTCAAAATGAGAAGTATTTATACAAAATATCTTACAAAATATCCTAAAACAACTTAGGAATTATTTAAGGAAAAAGAAATATCTTCATGCAAGAAGATAGAGACATCTATCTAACTAATGCAAGTTGTCCCTACTTTTATTGATTTGTTGTTTAATTTTTGATATTTTGATGTTGATTTATCTATGTTTGTTGCTCAACGAAGGCTGCAGTTAGGTAGTGAAGTGTCCTCTACGCTGGCAGCTTTCGCTCAGAATTTTACTGATACTCTTTGACTGTAACTTATACTCTTTCATTGTCTATGTTATCACTGTAACTATGGTTCTTTACTGCAAACTGTAACTGTAAAATAGCATGTTTTTTTTTTATCTTTTCTTGACTGATATTTTCCTAATTTGACTACCTTGTTTGACCAGTTTGATCTTCATAGTAAATTAGTCAATTTCTCCCATATTTTTTCCTCTGGTAGTTTAATTTTCACCATCCTCCTGAATATTTCATCAGCCTATGTGTATTTTGAGAATGTAGGCTTGTGGACAAATAGGTGTTTCACCTCATGTTGCAGATTAAACAGATTCTCAAAATTTTTGTAAAGTACCTTTCCTGTTGGAATTCCTTGCATGGCTGAGTTATTGGCTTGCTCCTTAGCCACTTCTCTTATATTCTTATCATAATCATCCTGCTTCATTAGCTTGTCAAGAATAATTAATGGATTTGGAAGGCCTTTTTGTTTGAGTGTCAAACTTCATCATGAACCTTGTGATGGAAACTTCCATATTTTGGCATTTCTCTTCTAACTGTATCATAAAATCCTTTTTAGAAATAACCTTCCTAACTTCTAGGATGGTTTCTGTTCTATCACTGATTCCAACCTTTTCAAGTTCTTGCTTATTCTTCGAATTAAGAAATTTTATGATCTCATTTGCCTCTTCAGACTTCTTTCCAAGTTCTTCTTTTATCTTTTGGATAGCTTCTCTTGTTGCTTTGAATAATTCCTTCTGTTCATAGATAACCTGTATGGATGGCCAAATATCATTGACAGATTCAATGATATTGGCCCAAAGTTGTTTCTTGACTTGTGCCATGGGTTCTTTTAATGTTAGTTCTTTCTCTAACTTTTTCAATTTCTCATTAAACCTGTTTGCTCTCTGTTCTTCATTTTTGTGCATTATCTTAGCAAGTTTCTTTTCATCTTCCAGAATTTTAAGTTGTTCTTTAATTCTGTTAATTTCATTTGTCTGAATATAGATGTCCTACATAACTTTTACTAATTTACTTGCTTCATCTGTAGGTTGTGTTGTTGTTGTTGAAGATTTTTTTGCTGAAGTTGTTGATGAGGTGACAGGAAGTGCTGTAGCCATTGGGACTGCGGGGGCCAATGATTTTGCTAATGTGAAAGGCACAGCAGCTGTGACTATAAGAATTACAGTGACAGGAGTTTCTTCTCTGGTCTTTTTTTCCTGGACCAACTTGTCCATTTCATTCTCCATTTCCTTTATTTGGGCAGTCAGTTGTAGAATGAAACTCATCATCTCATATTTTTTATTTGTATCTTGTAATACTTCCTTTTCTTTAGGATGTTCAGTAGGAGGCAGATTAAGTTGCTTCTTTAATGCAGCAATTTCTACATTTTTCTTCTTAATTAATTCATCTGCAACTTTGACATTACTAGGATCATATCCTACTTCAATAACCAAATCTTCCAATGATTTGATTCTATTTTCCTTAGCTTGAGAGGATTTCTTTTCCAACTTGAGCTGATCTTTGATGTTTGCAAGACTTTTTTGTAGCTTTTGTACACTCATGGCCTTATTTTTCATTGTGGAATAAAGCATTTCACCAGCTTGTTTGTGAAATTCTATCTGATCAATAGGATGAAAATCATCTACTTGAATTTCATATGATGACTTTTTGTAATCAGCTGATGATTTAGGATGATTTACTTTAGGCTACGGGAAGGTCATTTGCATCTTCCTGCTTTTGTAGTCAAAAATCAAAAATCAATCTGCTTTGGTCACTGGGTGACTGTTTCCAAAACTGGTTGTATGTATCAGTTTTCAAAGCTTCATTTCTCATTTTTATCTCTCTGTATTTATGCATAATGTCCTTCTCTTGCTCTGCTGCTTTGCTAGAAGAAGATACTTCAACACTATGTTGCTTCTGAATCAACTGAGTTTTTGAAGTTGAAGGCTGATGTATTTCTTCAATCATTGTAGGAGGTGCATTGTCCCTTGAAAATGTTTCTTTATCAATCACTTCTATTGTTTCTACTCCTTCATTAACAAGATTTAATTTAGGCTTCTTCCTGTACATAAATTTAAATTTAGTTTCATTTGTAGTCTCTGCAGTATATGATCCTTCCTCTCTAATTCTCGTTGAGCTTTTATCTTCTTGGGCTGGAGTTTGAAGATTTTGACTAGTATCAGCTTGCTTCTCTGCCTCAATCAGGGTGTTCTCCAACCATTCAGACTGGTTAGAGTATTTCTCAATATCTGGTTTCTTCTCATGTACATAAGGAGTTAGTTTTCATTTAACTCTCAGTTTACTTATTACTCCTAGAGGATCATAATAACATAATAAAATCTTACTGAATTTAAACTCCTGCAAATACTTTTCAGCTTCTGGGCCTACACCGTTGTTGTTACAAATGAAAGGACCAACCTGATTCTTTATTTTGAATTTTGTCTTCTTCTTAGCTGCCAGGAAATTGATTGAATCAGAATTAAGAATCTTTCTTATATACTCAAGGGAAAAAAACCTCATTGGGAGGTATTTGGGCAGTTTATATGGAATAATATTTTATCCATATACCCTTATTTCTATATGGTTCTGGTACAATTACCAATCTCCTGTTCTATTATGTTCTAACAAATGCAGGACCTTTTTAATCTCCTCACTGATTTTGGGTTGCATGCTGCTGTTTAGCATATTGACTATAGGATGAATGAAAGAATCAGTAAACTCTGTATAGTTGGAATGTGTGGAGTATTTTCTTATTAAAGGAGTCCAAAATATGACTAACTGTGGGATACCTTCAACATCAAGCTTTTGAAGGTTGATGGCAAATTTATCAGACTGAAAGTACAAAAACATGTGGAATAGGACTGATGAATACTTGAAAACACCTTCGTCGGGAATTTTGACCAACTTTTCATGAATATTACCAGCTAGATATTGGGAAAAATTGAAAATGGTAGCAGGAGGCTGACCAAGTTTGAAAGTAGACAAAAAAACTAGTACTGCAACATCAACATCTTCATCTATGAAATATCCAAGAATAAAAGATAGCATGATAATGATATGTTTAGTTCTTTCAGAAAATTTTGCAGAAGGGTAAAGAGGATTTATCTTGGGAATTTCTACAAAGGAAGGCATAAAATTTTGAAATATCAGGAACCTCTTGGGGAAGTCCAGATTCAGGTATAGCTGTGTAAGAGCTTCAATGGACAAAGGGGTTTCATCTGGCCTGGATTTGACCTGGAGCATTCGATTGATTGACTCAGTAGTAATAGTAAACAGGATTTATTTTTCAGGGTTTATTATGGCTCTCTAGTCAGGGAAATAGAAATATTGACAAAGTATTATCACTTCTGGGCACTGCAAAGTTTATGGGAATACATACTTTGGAAAATTAGATTCCCAGACGAAAACCTCATCTGCTTGATCTATGGATTTCTCATTGCTCCAGTAGTGAAGCTCAAGAAGGTTAAATTCTGTGGCTGTGTCATTAATCTTAAAAACTTTATCAGCCAGGGGAGTGTGTTTTACATCTACAACTGGAGATTGTAGAGGATTAACAGATACAATTCTTTTGGAAGCTATTTTTTGTTAATTTCTTTAATTGATTAATCTTTGGTTTTAGAAAACACTGATCTAGGTCTATAGGAGCACCTCTGAAAGTTTATAACAGTTTGAAAATTGATTTAGGATGAAATAGGGGCTATATTCGGATCTTCAAAGGTTTAAACTGCTCAAATTGTAGTCCCTGTGCTTTAAAACAGTTTTTAGGACCCCAGAATTCTGCAAAAGGACATTTAGGGTCTACAGAAAAGGATTTGAAATGAAAAAAGGGCTTTCAGGGCTGTAGAGGTTTAAACTTATTCAATTATTCAATCTCTATGATTAAAACAGTTTCAGGCCTCAGAATTTTGTAAAAATATGTCCAGGGTTTGCAGAAAATGATTTTGGGAATGCAAGAAGGCTTTCTTCAGGTCTGCGGATGGCTTCTAGATGATTCAATTAATCAAATTGTTCTTTTTGTGACAAAAAGCAATCTCAGGACCTCAAATCTCTGTAAAAGGACGCCTAGGGTCTGTAGGAAAGGATTGAAAGGCACAGAAGGCTTCCTTTACTCTGCAAAGGCTTCTATTTTAATTTACTGATTACTTTCTCTTTAGATCAAGAAACATGCCTTTTCTTTGAAGAATACCTGGGAAAGATGGAGATTTGATTTGCCGAAGGGTTCTGGGTTGCAAAAATATTTTCTTAAGATTCAGAGGTATTTAATAGTTCTTTGGATGACTTTTGCAGTGTCTTTTGGCAGCAAATGGTTGAATTATGGTTGAATTGGGCTTAAAATGAGGTCAGCAGTGTGATTTGGTTGCTCATAAATTGGTCGGCAATGCTCTTTTTGAGTAAATGGTGTAACTAAAATGGTAAAAGGGTTAACAAAGGGTGGTTATATGCATTTTTTAACCAACAGTGATTATCATAAATGTGTGGTAAATTTGAATTGACAGTGTGGTTTGCACAACAGGTAGGAGAAACCGCTCAGTGGTTTTCGCAAGATCCAAAGGTGGTTGGCGGTATTTTTTGGATCAATGCGATCGAATGAAAAGCTAACACATAGATAGGAGCAGAGCTTCTAAAACCATTGATATCACAAGGTCAGGGTGTAGTTAAAGGTAGGTTTATCAGATGCGCGATAGGCAATGCTAGCCGTTGGATCTAATCAGTTGAGATCCGATGGTTGGGAGGATGCAACGGATGCATTGGGATTAGATAGGCATGGGGCCCAGAAAAAGTCAAATGTGGAAGTTATATATATGATATGGTCGGGGTTATAAGTTTATGCGATGAGTTATATATGTGATATGGTCGGGGTTTGATATATGCGATAGGGTTAAAATAAAGAACCAATGGGGTTTGGGTACATGGGATCTATATATAGGTGGGATTTATATAAAAAATGAAGTATGGAAATATATCACATGTGGGGAAATAAAACCATAGGTTATAAGTAAAATAAGGGTTGGGCATAATATATAAAGGAATTAATATAAATACGGGTTAAAGATTTAATACGGGAGTTAATAAATAAAGTTACTTGTTAAAAATGAAATATAAAATGAATGGGGGTTTTAAATACACTAAGTTTTAATGTAAAAACTTATGTCGGGGAGGTATTTTTTCACTGTGGGACCTAACATATCACTTAATCATTTAAACTTAGGTTAAAGCATTTTTTATAGGTTTTTGGAGTATTTTTAAATGAAAAGGGAAATTAGTAAAGGGGTTTTAATTTTCCAAAGATAAAATGTGTTTTAAACTTAGGAAAAGGGATTTTTGCAAGGGAAAAAGAGTGAAGTAAGGGGAAAGAATAAAAATGAAGGGGATGGGGTATTTTTACAAGGGAATGATTTTGAAAGGAATTTAGTAAATGAAATAACCAATTTTCTGCTATCCATGCCTTGTGAAAACTGCTTCTGCCTACCCATCTGCTACCCTAACATTTTTTCTTCATTTACATGGATGCATTTGAGGTTGCAAACTCTTATTAATTTTTATTTTTAACAACAAACTAACTAATTCTATCCTTATTTCTTCCAAGGGCTCAGATTAAATTGTTGAGCTCCTTTTCATTCTCTACCTAACCACTGATCTACCAAGATTAAACAATTTGGCTATATCTTTATTGTCTATCTATCAACCTGAAATTTAAAGCATGAAAATTCAAGATTAAGCCATTTGGATTTCATGGATTGTGGCATTTTTAACAAGCTGCACACAATATTATTTTGCAAAGTGAAGTAAAAAGTAGTGGCATTTGCATTTGCATCACTTTCATGATATATTTTTATCTCTTTTTTATTTGGGGTTCATTTTTTATTCTTTTTTTGATATATTTTCTTTCAAGTCCTTTGATTTTTCTTTTAGGACTTTTACCCTCTTTACATTTTTTATTTTTTTAATATGGGAAAAAAAATTGTAGAAATTTAAGTATGTACATATTACAAGACTAATCAAAGTCATTTCAAAATTATGAATCCAATTATTATAGGACCCTAACAGTGGCTCCACATGGGGATAGCATTTCCTGGTGAAATGTCAAGAATTTTAATATCAGTGGCCTTGAATTTTGACTGTGATTACCTTGGAACTATTCTCTGAGTTTTGCATTATTCATACTTTTGATATTTTTTCTTTCAAAGCTTAGGGCCTTCTCTTCAAGCTTCAACTTTGTAAGAAAAAATCCAATCCAATATAAACTCTACAATGTTATGTACAATGACCAAAGTGCACTATTGTTATTCTAGGGAATAGTAATGCTTCAGCATTCTACCATTGATAGGTCCACGTGGAAGATCTGATCCATCCAATTCCTTCAAAAAGAATGCATTATTACCTCTGTAACCATAAATGACATAGGGACCTTTCCATAGGAAATCAAATTTACCATTTTTACCTTTCTCTTCTCTCCTAGAATCCCACTTAAGAACTTTGTCACCTATGTAAAAATCATCTTCCTTAGTCTTCTTGTCAAATATATTTTTAATCTTACCTTGAACAACTTTAGATTTGAGATATACTTCCTCCCTATTTTGCTGCAAGTGTATGGTTTGATTTATCCTTCTCTGGATATCATTGGTTTCTACCTGTAGTTCTTGGATCATCTTCATCACTGGTACTCCTAAAGAGGATTGAAAAACAACATCCATCCCATATACAAGCTAATAAGGGGATGTACCAATGGACTTATTTGTGGTAAGTCTATCTACCCATAAGGCATTTACTAACCTTTTCTTCCAGGTTTTCTTATTGTCTTCTAGTAGTTTCTTGATGATAGTAACAAGGCTTTTATTGGATGATTCTACAAAACCATTACCTTGAGGGTAATAAGCAGTGGTATGGCCAAGGGTAATGTGGTATTTATTATAGAATTCAATCATATTTTTAGACTTGAAAGCAGTTGCATTATCAGTAATGAGATTTTGTGGGCATCCAAATCTAGAGAGTATATTGTTTTCTAAAATGAGATATGACAGTATCAGTGCCTTGCCTAGAAGGAATGGCTTCTATCCACTTAGTGAAATAGTCTATGGCTGTCAAAATCCATTTGTGTTGGTCTGAGGATGGTGGGTGAATTTCACCAATGAAGTCTAAACCCCATTGTTGAAAAGGAATTTCTGTGGACATGGGTTTAAGGGGTAAAGGTAGTAGCTTTTTCTTACCTTCAAATATTTGGCATTTGTGACAGGAGGTCACATACTTTTTCACATCTGCAAAAAGTGTAGGCCATTAAAAAGTAGCTCTCAAGATTTTATCTACATTTGACTTCCGGTAAAGGTGTCCTCCATAGTCACCTGCATGAAATTCTTCCATAATTTTATCAGCTTCATCTTTAAGGAAAAAATTCAATAAAATTCCACCATGATCTTTCCAAAATAGTGCATTATCTATGATACAAAATTTCATTGCCTTTAAATTTAAAAATCTAGCTTTTGTTCTTCATAATCTAGGAGGAGCTTGTAAATTTAGTAATACAAATATGATATCTGCATACCATGGTGAATCTGAAAAGGCTTTACCGATCTGTGGAGTCGCCATCTCTTCCTGATCATCTAATTGGGCAATAAAATTTATATTTAAAGCATGACAATTTGATTCAGCCATGAGTTTGGCTAAACCTTGACCTTTAATGAGTTTGGTGGGCTTAATTTCTATGTCATATTCCAAAATGGTGGCAATCCATTTGCCTCTTTTACCATCAGACCCATTCTTAGTTATAATGTCCTTCACTACTAAATTTGAAACATATGCTATGATGTGTGAATACAAGATGTACACTCTAAATCTTTGATAGCTTTCACTAATGCTCGTGCTTGTTTTTCCATTATATTATACTTAAAAGTGGCATCTCTAAGTGATTTGGTGAAAAAAGAAATGGTTTTTTCATGGCCCTGATCATTCTTCTGCAGTAAAACTGTAGCAATAGTATGTTCTGAAGCAAAAGAAAAAAATAATGAAATATTTTTTGAAATCAGGACTTATTAGGACTGGTGTTCTTGTCAAGGCTTGTTTGATTGATTCAAATGATTGTTTGGCATCCACGGTCCATTTAAGTACTAAGTATTTTATCAACATGTTATTGAGCTCTCTAATTATTTGAGCTAATTTCGAAATGAATCTTCTGAGAAAATTGATTTTACCTAAGAAAGCCTGCAATTCTTTAATATTCCTAGGATGGATTATGTTCAAAATGGCCTCTATTCTGGCTGAATCTATCCTAATTCCCTCTTTTGATATGATATGCCCTAATATTTTTCCTTCTTCAAGTCCAAAGAGAGTCTTTTTTGGATTTAAAGAAATTCCAAATTTCCTGCATTTGATAAACACTTGTCTTAGGTGATCTAGATATTCATTATCAGTTTTTGAAAATACAGTTATATCATCTAGATAGATTACAAGAAAATCATGAATTTCTTTAGCAAAAGCTATATCCATAGCTCTCTGAAAGGTGGCTCCTGCATTCATTAATCCAAAAGGAATTTTCACATACATGAAAGTACCCCAAGGAGTAGTAAATGCAGTCTTTGGTTGGTCTTTTGGCTGAACTAAAATCTAGTTATACCCTAAGAGTCCATAAAGTAATGAAATCCTGGATGAACCAACCACCCTCTGTAAAATACGATCCATCTTGGGGAGAGGGTAGTTATCTTTTAGGGAGACTTTATTTAAATTCTGGAAATCAACATAGAGTCTGATTTCCCCTGTCTTCTTCCTAGTGGGAACTAGGTTTGAAACCCAATCAGAATATCTGAAGGTGCAATAATATGAATTTCATACATTCTCTTAACCTATTTTTCAATTAAAGGCATTAAAACTGGATTTATTCTTCTAATATTTTGTTTGAAAGGTTTTTTATCTTCTTTTATAGGTACTTTGTGTTGTATTATGCTACTGTCATAAGATTTTAAGTCTTCATAACTTCATGCAAATACATCCTGAAATTCCTTAAACAGAGCTATATATTTCAATTTTTCTTCTTGAGGTAGGGATTTTGAAAGTTTGATGAGTTTTGGCCTTTGTTCTATTCCTATATTGCATTATTCTATATTTGATCTTAATGGTTCCATCTTTGGTTTTCTTGCAACGTCATTTGAATCAAAAATATCTTCTAATGGGGCTAGTCTCTTAGGCAAAAAGTTATTCTTAAGGTTTAAAATTTCATAATCATCATCTGCTAATTATTCAATCTCTACCTTCTCTAAATTATCTATTTCTACTTGAGTAAATTTAGTGGGTGTTAGGGTCCTATAATAATAGGGCTCATAATTTTTGAATTGACTTTGATAAGTCTTGTAAATATGTACATACTTTGCTTTCTGCAAGTTGTTTTCCCATATTTTAAAAATAATAAAAAAATGAAAAGAGGGTAAAGTCCTAAAAGAAAGATCAAAGGACTTAGAAAAAAATAATAGACCCCAAAAGAAAAAGAGATAAAAATAAGACCTGAAAGTGAGCAAGTCAAAATGCCACTATTATTTACTTTTACTACAACAATAATGAGTATGTGCAGATTCTCAAATGCCATAATCCATGATGAGTTAAATAGTTTAATCTTAACTTTTCATGCTTTGAATTTCATATTTTAGATAGAGAATAAAGATATGTAAAACAGTTTAAACTTGACAAATCAGTAGATAGTTAGAGAATAAATGAGGAGATCAATAGTTTAATCTAAGCCCTCGGATGAAATAAGGTTAGACTTAGATAGTTATTATGCTTTGAAATAAAAATGGATTTAGGGTTGCAAGCTCAAATTCACCCATGAAAATGAAGTAAAAAATGTTAGAAATAACGATGGGTAGGTAGAAAGAAGTTGTGCAAGACATGTAGTAAAGCATCATCGGGCAGTAATTACTAATCTCCCCTCCCCCACAATCATCTAGTATTCTAAATCTTCAGTTAAAGAGGCTCAGAGCATTTCTCTTACTTCTATTGGGACCGGACCCAAGGCTTGATAAATGATTGGTTAAAAATATTTCATTCCCTACGTAAAACCCATTTCATCATCATATTCACCCTTTTCCAAGATTATGATCCCTTTTCCTAATTAAAACACATTTTTGCTTAGTAAAAGTAAAAACGCTACATAATTAATTTCATCTTCATTAAAAACAATCAAAAAACCATAAAATGCATTTTATCCTAAGTTTATGTGTAAAGGATCAAAAATGGGACAAACTATGCTTTATTTCCTATTTTTTACACTTTACTTAGTTTTAAAAACTATGTATTTTATTCATTTCATACATTACATCTTCATTTCATATTAATTACTAACCTAAAGTATTAGATCCCTATATTATATCCCTCCCGTATATATTATTAAATCCATTCTATATAAATATCCCCAAACCCACTATTTTAAGTTTAAACCTATGATAAATTATCCCACATGGTGAAATAAATCCCCGCCCTTTCCCATAAGTTTTAAACACATCAATATAAAATAGCCCGCCCCCTATGGTATTAAAACACTTGTTAAAATGTTTTTTATGCCATATATTATTACGCCTGCGCCATTGGTTGAAACATCCGATTAAATGTTTTAATTTAAAACATATAACTTTACCCCTCCGCCAATCATATAACATAAATTTTTAACTTTATAAATACATATTTATAAAGTTTATAACCAATCTCGTTGCATATATTAGACCCTGGACCCCACTCCGAACGCCGATCAGTTTCCACAACCAATCGTAGTCGTTCGCATCAAAGCTCCCAGATCCAACGACCATAAGGCCATATCGTAAATAAAGTCGTGTGATCTTAACACATCTCCTTTCCATGCGAAATAGGTTGTTTTAGCCTTTCCTCTCTCCTCCACGTGGCCTAGTTCTATTGGATCACATCTGATCCATTTAAAACCGCTTACCACTCAAAACCAATGTGATAACCACTTACGGTCTCTAGCCTTTGAAGCCCGAAAATTTGCCATCGCTCGACGTGACTGCCATTAATTGCAGGTACTTTAAAACCTAAATTGCCTAATAAACTCCAAAATTGCACCATTAATCCCTTTCTTCTGCGCTATATCACTGTATTTGTCCTCCCGACTCAAACAACGAAGCCTTTACACTGTTTATATGCCCAGAATTAGTGAAAAAGCCTGCATTTGCTATTGAAGATTGCTGAAAGTCTAATAAAGCTTCCAGAGACCTGAAAAGATACAAAAAGACCTGTCAAACGCCTCAGAGCCTATTTCAAATACCCATACCTGCGTAAACAGGTATTTTTTGAGAAAAAAAACCATGTATCATTCTGAAAAGGAATTTATTAAAGAAATTGAAACCTGTATAAGCCTATTCAATCCAAGAAAGCCTTTAGATTGCCCCAAAAGAGCCAAAACCCTGTCAAAATTTCCTTAGAACCCTGTTTTATCTTGTGTTCAATTTTAAAAGGAAACTTGGGTTTATTCTAGTTGTTTCAGACTATATAAAACTCCAATTAAAGCTTGTAAACCCTCTGCAAATAACCCAACCCTCTGCGCCATATTTTGAAGAAATTTTCAACTATATTATCTACTGAAAAGCCTAAAAAACCCATGTTTCTTATTTCATAACCAGTGAAAGTCTGTAATACAACTGAAATACATTTTCAAGATTGAAATTGAAAGATAAATCCAAAGAAGCAACAAATTGTACCCATTTTTCATCTAAGAACCTATGTCAAAGTCAAGAATACTTCTGTAAACCATTTAATCTTACAGAAGAAACCAGAAAGCCTAAAAAACAGAGTTTCGGTAGTCCTAAAAGCCTAAAAATGCCAAAATCCACTCCAGATATGCCCTCCAAGACTGATATCATTTTTAATCCTCTACAACCTCCTATTGTAGACATTGAGCACATCCCTTTAGACCTCCACTACTGGAGCTATGAAAAGTCCTTAGATCAGGTTGAAGAAGTCCAAATTTGGGAATCAAACCTTCCCAAATATGTTGTTCCAGTCACTTATCAATGCCCAGAGGTTATTAGGTTGTGTCATGACTATTATGTGCCTGAACAAAGAGAAATAGTGAATGCAAACAAAGAAGTATTGTTTACAATTACTGATGCATCCATAAACTAGATGTTACAGCTCAAACATGATCCTAAAGCAGTTCCTTTGTCAATAGAAGCTCTTACCAAGTTATACATTGGCCTTGATTTTCCCAAAATATTTCAGATCTTCCAAGTATTCATGCCCTTACATGTTGAAATTCCTCAAATCAATCCTCCATATTCTACTTCAAAATTTCCAAAGGGGTCTAGACATGTCATTTCCATGCTATCATTTATCCTAGGATACTTTACATATGAACATATTGATGAGTCCATCTTAGGGTTCCTATCTACTTTTTCACCAGGACAACCTCCCTCTATAATTTTCAATTATGTTGAGTACATTGCTGACAATATCCATGATCAGTTGATTAAGTTTCCAACTGAAGGAGTGTTCAGATACACATCTTTTCTCTTCCATATTTTTTTGTATTTTCAAGCAGACGAGTTCCCTATAACTCTCCAGAAGCTTGATATAGAATAAAATTCACTTTCAGTCATCTTTTGGACTTCATTAATCAGAAAAGAGTCCTTAGAATTCTCTTTTGTAGAGTTTACAGATAATTTTTTCCATCCATTGATCAATATGTTTACCAACACTGAACAGCCAAGGATCAAATGATGAAATGAAGAAAATCCAACAGCTATGTAAGCAGACTAGGACTGAAGATTTGTATTTATATGAAAAACATACAGAAATCAGAGTTTTTGGCTCTAAACTTATATCCTACAAACAACCTAAATTTGTACCAATGAGGGTTTTTGCCTTGGAATACATCAGGAAAATATTGAATTCTGCTTCTATCAACTTTCTAGCAACTAAAAATAAAACTCAATTCAAGTTAAAGAATCAGGTGGGGCCATTTATTTGTAATCACAGAGATGCAGAAATAGAAGCAGCCAAACAGTTACTTGAGTACAAATTTAGACAAAGTTTCTCCTAGAACTATGGTCCACAAGGAATACTGAGTAAAATGAGGGTTAAGTGCAAACTAACAACCTACATTCATGAGAAAAAACCAAAGATTGAGAAGTATGTCAATCAGACTAAGTGGGTAGAAAACACTTTGATAGATGCAGTAAAGTAGGGTGATACTAGTCACACCTTACAAACTGCTAATAGGAACATACATTGCTGAAACTACAACTGAGAATAGGTTCAAATTAAGATTTAATAAAAATCCTAAGATAGACTCAGTTGATAAAGGAAAAGTGACTATTGAGGTAGAAGACACAGATTTCCCAGTGATAAATAAAGATGCGCTACAGTCATCACAAATGAGCAAATTACAGAGAATCTGAATGAAGACCAGATTGATAATTCAAATACACATATGATAGAAAAACAGCAGAAATTAGAAGCATCATCCTCACAAACAGCAGAGGAAAAGGATCTTGATATAAGAGAAAAATACAAGCAGATTAAAACAAAGAAAGAAGAGATTAAAAATGAGATTTGCTCTCAATATTTGAAACAAACACCAAGTGTACAAAACAGAATTTTATCAAGCTTTGATTACTCAAATAAAAATTTGATCATGTTAGTGTTACAGCCTATAGTGAAGACTCCAAAGGCAGTTGCAGACTACAAAAAGGTTGATCTAGAAGTACAAACATAAAAAAATCATGCACTTGATCGAATAGAATTTCATGGACAAAGTTCAGAGATGTTGTATTCTACCATCACAACCAAGGATATGAGTGTTAAAAAACTTCAAAACACAATCATAAACATGAAATATCAAATGAAGGTTGAAAAATCCTCATTATATGCTAAAGACCTAAGGATTAAGTCTTTAGAAGAGTTAGTTATCCAAGTAGGATATGATCTTGCAAATGTTAAAGCAGCAGAACAACTAGTGAAGAAAAAGAATGAAGACATTGCAGCATTGAGGAAACAGCTTAAACTGCCATCAACTGAACATCCTCAAGCTAAATAAATAATACAAGAACAAACTGAGAAGGATTATATGATGAACTTAGTCTTTCAATTAATAGGACAGATCAAAGAAATGGAAATTCAAATGGACAAGCTTGTCCATGAGAGGGAAACTACAAAAGAATGGGAAATCCCTTCAATAATTCCCATGGTTACTATTTTTGTGCCTTCAACTACGGCAGAAGAGTTGGCAGCTAAAGAACCACTGGCTACTGCAGTGCCAGTGACATCATCTACAACTTCAACCACATAATCTTCTACATCAACAGTGTAGCCAACAGATGAAGCTAGTACACTAGTAAAAGCCATGGAAGAAATGTCACTTAAAACAAATGAGATTAACAGATTGAAGAATGTGATTGATAATCTTGAGGATATAAAGAAGTTAGCCCAAATCAATGCAAAAACTCATGAACAAAGGGCTAATAGGTTAAATGAAGAACTGAAAAAACTTCAAAAGGATTTGACCTTAAAGGAGCCAATATCATATGTGAAAAACCAGTTATGGAACAAAATCATTGAAGCCATCAATGATGTGTGGCCCTCAATTCAGATAATATTTGAACAGAGAGATTTACTAAATGCAACACTAGCAGAAATTCAGAAAACCAAAGATGAGCTAGGTACTAAACCTGAGCAAGCCATAGAATTGATCAAGTTTCTCAACAACAAAAACAAGCAGGAGTTGGAAGAAATAAAAATCATTGATAGGACAAAGACAATCCTTGAAATAAGGAAAATCATCTCAAAGAAGAATCTAATGAAACAGCTTGAAGAGAAATGTGAAAACATGAACATAACCATAACCAAGTTTATTGTTAAATTTGAAAACTTGAGGCAAAGAAGTTTGCCTAATATTTTGGTCATTAATGACAAACTTATGCCACATGAAGATTATAATAAGAAAATTAGAGAGTATGCAAAAGAGCGGGTTGAAAAGACAAGTGGACAAGCCATTCCAATAAGGAAGGTCTTACTCAGAAGTTTGAAGATTTATTTTATCTGCAACATGAGATAAGACATTTATTTTTCATAAAACCAACATTGTCCAGATATACTAAGGCAGATGAGAATTTCAGGAGGCTGAAAAAGATTCAAATTCCTAATGAGGAAGCTTGGCAATCACTTACTGATTTACTGTGAAAGTTAAAAAGCAGATAAAAGGAAGAAAACAGTTTGTTGTTTTTTCAGTCAAAACAGAATTTATTACAGCAGTATAATAGTTTTTATAGAGTTAAAGAGTATCAGGTTAAAAATAATCTGAGTTAAAGAGTATCAGATCAAAGGGAATCAGATTAAAAGAGTATAAAATAAAGAAGATCAGATTTCAAAACAGATTTGAAATATTTGAGCCAGCAAAGGGGACACCAAGGCAGCCAACTGCACCTAATCCACAATTAGTTTCTATTTTATTTGGATAAATAGGACAGCTTGTTAATTTGTTAAGCAGTTGTCTCTATTTTGTTGTAAAGATATTTCTATTTTCCTTATATAATTCCTAAAAGCATTCTAGGATATTTTGTAAACATTTTTGTATAAATACTTTATCCTTAGAAGTATTAGTGTGGAATAAATTGTTGAAGATTTCTATAGTCATTTTTGAAGGACTTGAAGGCTTTTTTGTTGCAAATTTCGAGTATCAGACTGGATCAGATCAACTAGCATCATATTTAAAGATTTATGTGATGAGCCACTGAAGTGAAGTACTTTCTACTTGTCATTGTTTATCTTCTTTGTTTCATGCATCCATTATGTGTTCTAAATTTGAATGAATAAACAGGAGTATTATTTCAGGATTTTTTAAAAGCACCTTGTCTTTATTTTTTATCATTTCTATGTTTTCTGCTGATTTCCAGAGTAGGGAACCCTTAATTGATCCCTCTTTCATTTGACCTCTGCCTACTACTTCCTTTTTCCGGATCAAAGAACCCTTCATTGCTCTTTATCCCGATCAAACCACTTCACCAAAATAGCCTTCCAAGATCTTCAAAGACTTATCTATCTTGCCCTAAAAACATTTGACTTTTTGAACTTGATCCTAGTTCAGTATGCTTGACTTTTGACTCCTTAGCCCAGTGGACAGTCATATTTCCCACTATCCATCTCATTAAGTGATTTTTCCCACCAAACCAAACCAAATCAAAACCAAATTGCATAATCATAACTAACCTAATATTTTATAATCAAAACAAAGTTAAATCTTACAGAGAGAGACCTCTCTGAACCCTAGGAAGGCTAAATGCTAGAGTTTAAAAGTAGGTTTGTGGTTACCTCTAGTGTTCTTAAAACTTTAAATCAAAATCTCACAACTTGGGAATTACTAGAGTGATAACAGTAGGTTTAGTGAAATCTAATTTATTTACATCTATTTCATTGTCTATTTCATCATCTACTGTACAATTTGTATCTATGTTACAACTGTGAAATTCTCCCTCAGCATTCATGAAATTTCTTCATCCTGTGAAAATATCTGCCAATATTTTAGATTATCTGGTATAGTAGGCCTGTGTTTAACTTTTGTTGTATATTGATGATTTGTTTGAAAACGTAGATTACAGGTACTAGAAAAAGTTGCTAAACTGTGTGCTTGTATATTTTGTTTTCTAGGAATTACAGCAAAGTCACACTCAAGCAATTCTTTCATCAGATCTAAAATAGTTTCTCTATATTGGCTTAATCTAGGATTATACACAGAATATTCTCCTCTAATCTGTTTTACAATTAAATCAGAGTCTCCCATGAGAAAATCTTTTGCCTCCTAAATTTCTAACAATATGCAATCCTAAAATCAAAGCTTCATATTCTGCCATGTTGTTTGTACATTTGAAATTTAACCTAAAGGCATGACATTCTACATGATTTTTTTCCATGTTGTGAATCCAAAATCCTACTCCTACTCCTAATTTATTGACTGGTCCATCAAATTCTAGGTGCCGCATTGATTCATGAAATAGGTTCTCACTACCTGGGTATTTATTTTTCTATTTTAATTCTGTGTTGTTCTCTATACCAGTTTCAGAATTACATAAAATGAAAGAATCCATATCAGTAGGTGTAGAATAAATAGGATAATTTCAAATTATTTCTACAATACTAACCATGTACTTCATTAGAGTCTCTCTGTAAAGTTTCTTGGGTTGGCCAAATACTGAAATAGTGGCATAAGACATGTCTAATTGTAGATATCCTTGTAGTTTTTCTCCCCATGAGTGAGATAACAGCATTCCATACTTAGGAGGGATATCAGCTACTACAATATCCATGACTATTATTTTTCCAGGGTATTGAACTAAATTAATACGTAAATCTTTGATTAAGCCTAGACATTTCACTTTGTTGGAATCAAATGAGAAAAGATCTTTATAAGGTCTAGTGATGTCTAAATTCAAGGTTTCCATAATGGCTTTTGGCATTAAATTATGTGAAGCTCCTGAGTCTAGCATAGCATTATGTAAAATCTGATCATGAATAGTCAAGCTAATGTAGAAAGGAGGAACTCCTCCCTCTTGGTGTTTTCCATTTACTTCAGGACCAAATATTAATTCTAGTTGGTCATCACTCAAATTGATAGAGTCTTCTCCTTCATTTATGTTTAATGTGTCAGTGATTCGTGATTTGTATAAATCATACTTAACCAATTCTATTAAAGGAATAGGTATCTTCATTTTGGTAATTTCAGTTTGGATGTTGAATGGTGCTTGTTTTTTTCCTCACTGAATTATTTCTTCTTTTGTAACTGCAATTTGGGTATGTTTCTCTTCTTTTTCTACAATTGGTTTTTAATTTTTTGTTTGTGTTTCCACTGTTTTACTGTTTTTTATCTTCTTTTCAGGGACAGTTTGAGATGCAGTGGAAGTTTTGGTAATTTTTGAGATTTCAACAACATTTTTGGCAACAATTGTTTTAGGATCAACTGATTTTGGATCAGCAGCAGATGTTTGTGGATCTAAAATTGTTGTTTTTGCAAAAGTTGTTGTCTTAGCAATAGCATATTTTTTAGTATCAGCTGATGTTTTAACATCAATATCTTTAATGTCAACAATCTTAGGACTGGGTGTAATTTTATGACTAGAAATTTTCTTATTAGGAGTTGAATTTTTTTATTTGAACTAGATTTTTGCTGGGTTTCCCTAGGGAAAATTTGCAGTACTTTGGTTGTAGGAGCTTCTATTATTTTCTTTATTTCAGTTTGGGCAGATTTCTTAGTAGGGGCTTCTACATTCTTCTTACTCCTAAGGTTATATTGCTTATGAACTTCATTAATTGTAAAATCATAACCTTGCTTGTAATCAAAAAACTCACCAAATTCTAATTGTAACTGTTGCAATTCATATAATTCATGTTCTTCTTGTGTAAGAAAAATGGTATTATTATCATTAATTCCCATTAGATTAATCTGAGTGTCTTCATCATCTTCGTTTTGGTGAGAAATTTCAGCATAGTTCTCTTGGAAAGGTGGTCTTATTGTTTGATCAGATGTTTCTTCTCTAGATTTACCAGTGTTAGTCTTTTTCTGAAATTGGGATTTCTTATTTGAGGACCTTGTTGTTGGTTATCCCATTATGGCTTCCTTTCCATATTATCTAATCTATCCATCATTCTTTCTAATGTTTTTTCTAAGTTATCTATTTTCAGATCTGAGGTTGATGTTTCCTCTTTTATTGTCACTCTTCTTTCATTTCTTAATCTAGCTTTCTTGGCTAACAAGTTTACCCCTACACTTACAGCATTACTTTGTATCTGCTCTAAGGTTTCTGGGTTTCTCTCTCTTAGTTTGTAAGCCATATCTGTATCAAATACATCAGGTAATTTGATCATGGCAGAGTCTGGAGGAGGTTTAAGATTAGTAGGGATTGCATTGTAAATATTGTTATATCTTGTACAATAGTCCTGAACTGTTGAGTTAGGTGCTCTTTTATGTTTTCAAATTTAGATAAAATTTGTAATGGATTCTTCTTTTTCTCCCATCTATTAAGAAAAATCCTATGGAAAGCAGCTAAATCAGAAATACTACCAACAGGAAAACCTTTGAACCATTTCTTTACATCACCAGCTAAAGTTTGAGCAAAAAGTCTCATTTGAACATCTACTTCATCTATTTCATCAAGTTAAAAGTAGTCCGTCATTTTGTAAACATGTTGTTGTGTAGTGTAATGACTAGTACCATCAAATTGAAAGATTTTGCTTTGGTATTCTTGGGACATGGCATGTAGAGGGCCTTGTAGGACAATTGGGGCATATCTGGCAGCCATGGCTTGGATTCTCGCTGAACTAGGAGGTAAGTTTTAAGTACTTGGTGATGAGCTTGAAGTACTTGTAAATGAGGTAGAAACACTTGAAGATGTAGTTGGGATACTAGAAGAGGTGTTGGGAAATTTGGTTGAAGTGCTTTAAAATGCAGCAGTAGTGCTAGAGGATGAACTTGCAGTATTTTCGGTTGGAAATAAAACTCTAGGTCGAAGTGGAAGCTTAGGAATGAAGGATTCTGTGGAATGAAGTGTGGTGGAAATAATAGATGAGGTGGTGGTAAACAAGGATGAACCTAAATATTCTAAAAGACTGGTAGAAGGCTTAGGGGTATAAGTAGTTAAATCATTCAATTCAACTGAATGTTGAAAATAAGCTTCATCAATTTCCTTAATCAAAGTTGCAGTTATAGCATCAAGTTTATCATAAAATTATAGGGATTTTTCATCTGAATCTAGTGAAACAGTTTCCTTCTTACTTTCAATGAATGAAATGAAATCAGAATCTATTACACTATTATGTATGTCAATTTATGATTTTGTTTTAAAACAATATTTCTCAAAAGCTAAATCAAATTCAATGTCTTGTAAACTTGATAATTTATTGGGAAGAGAATTGGCTTTGATCAATGAATTTTTATTATCTAAACTTTCTAATTTTTTGTTTTTCTTTACAATTCTTTTAGGATTATCTACTATGACAGGAGTTTCTAGATCTAGATTAGACCTGGTATAGTAGACTCTTCTGGAAGCCAGAATTACAATTTTTTAATGAAAATTTTACTAAAAACCCTTTAAAATAATCTTAAGGTGAAAAGGTAGATAAAAGTATTTCCTTTAAGATTAATTTTAAACACTGAGGACTCGTAAGTTCCCCAGTATGGTCGCCAATATGTTATCACTCCAATAATTCTCAATGGTTGTTATTACTTTTTGGTTTAAAGAATATTAGAGGTAACCACAAACCTACTTTTAAGCCTTAGGATCTACCCTTCCTAATGCTCAGAGAGGGCTCTCTTTATATGATTTATCTTTGTTGATTGTATTTGATTTTCGGCTAGTTATTTAGGATTACTTGGGATTTGATTTTGGATTTGGTTTGGTGGTGAAATCACTTACTCATATGGATAGATGTAGGTCTATATTCCATTGGGCTAATGGAGTCAAAGTGTCAAGCAGCAAAAGCAGGATCAAGGGTCTAAAGGGAATTATTCACAGTGCAAGATATTTTGGTCACTTCAGATCCTTAGGTTGATGGTGAAAATGGTTTCAATCGGGGTAAGAGAGCAATTAAGGGTTCTCAAATCTGGATAATGAGTGAAAAGACAGAGGTCAATCGAAATAAAGGAGTAATTAAGAATTCCCTAATCTGGATATCAGAAGAAAAACATATAAATGATCAACAGTTCAAGACAGAGTGTAATTAAACATATTCTGTAATAACATTCTAGTTATATCATTTAGATTAAGCAAACATATGAGCATGTGAAAACTTCAGAAAGAAACAATTGAACAAGTAGAAAGTACTTCACTGTAATTGCCCAACACATGAATCCTGTAATATAATCTCTTTATTGCTTTAATCCAGTCTGCTAACTTGAAATTGGTACAATCACCCTCAGGTTCTAGAATAGTACAACTATAGATATGTTCAGCAATTTATCCACACTCAATACTTCAAAATGAAAAGTATTTATAAAAAATATCCTAAAACAACTTACGAATTATTTAAGGAAAAAAAAATATCTTCTTGTAAGAAGATAGAGACATTTATCTAACTAATGCAAGTCGTCCCTGCTTTTATTGATTTGATGTTTAATTGTTGATATTTTGATGTTGATTTGTCTCTGTTTGTTGCTCAACGAAGGTTGCAGTTAGGCAGTGAAGTGTCCTCTATGCTGGAAGCTTTCACTCTGAATTTTACTGATACTCTATGATTGTAACTGATACTCTTCCATTGTCTCTGTTTTCACTGTTACTATTGTTCTTTACTACAAACTGTAACAGTAAAACAACATATTCTGTTTTATCTTTTCTTGACGGATACTTTCCTCATTTGACTACCATGTTTGACTACTTTGATCTTCATAGTAAATCAATCAATTTCTCCCACAGTTCTACCTCTGGTAGTTTAATTTTCACCATCCTCCTGAATATTTCATTAGCCTCCGTATATTTTGATAATGTAGGCTTGTTGACAAATAGGTGTTTCACCTTATGTTGCAATTAAAACATATTCTCAAAATTCTTGTAAACTAACTTTCTTGTTGAAATTCCTTGCATGGTTGAGTTATTGGCTTGTTCCTTAGCCACTTCTCTCATCTTCTTATCATAATCATCCTGCTTCATTAGCTTGTCATGAATAACTAATGGATTTGGAAGGCATTTTTTCCTGAGAGTGTCAAACTTCATCATGAACCTTATGAAGGTAACTTCCATATTCTAGCATTTCTCTTCTAACTGTATCATCAATTTCTTTTTAGAAATAACCTTCCTAACTTTTACGATGGTTTCTGTTCTATCACTGATTCCAATCTCTTCAAGTTCTTGCTTATTCTTGGAATTAAGAAATTTTATGATCTCATTTGTCTCTTCAGGCTTCTTTCCAAGTTCTTCTTTTATCTTTTGGATAGCTTCTCTTGCTGCTGTGACTAAGTTTTTGTGTTCATATATAACCTGTATGGATGGCCAAATATCATTGACAGCTTCAATGATATTGGCCCAAAGTTGCTGCTTGGCTTGTGCCATGGGTTCTTTTAATGTTAGTCCTTTCTCTAAATTTTGCAATTGCTCATTCAACCTGTTTTCTCTCTGTTCTTCATTTTTATGCATTATCTTAGCAAGTTTCTCTTCATCTTCCAGAATTTTAAGTTTTTCTCTAAGTCTGTTAATTTCATTTTTCTGAATAGACATTTCCTGCATAGCTTTTACTAATTTACTTGCTTCATCTGTAGGTTGTGTTGTTGTTTTTGAAGATTATGTTGCTTAAGTTTTTGATGAGGTGACTGGAAGTGATGTAGCCATTGGGACTGTGGGGGCCAATGATTCTACTAATGTCGAAGGTACAACAGTTGTGACTATAGGAATTACAGTGACAGGATTTTCTTCTCTAGTCCTTTTTTCCTGGACCAACTTGTCCATTTCATTTTCCATTTCCTTTATTTGGGCAGTCAGCTGTAGAATGGAACTCATCATCTCATATTTCTTATTTGTAACTTGTAATACTTCCTTTTCTTGAGTATGTTTAGTAGGAGGCAGCTTAAGTTGCTTCTTTAATGCAGCAATGTCTGCATTTTTCTTCTTAATTAATTCATCTGCAACTTTGACATTACTAGGATCATATCCTACTTCAATAACCAAATCTTCTAATGATTTGATTCTGTTATCCTTAGCTTGAGAGGATGCCTTTTCCAACTTGAGATGATCTTTGATGTTTGCAAGATTGTTTTGTAGCTTTTGTACACTCATGGCCTTGTTTTTCATTGTGGAATAAAGCATTTCACCAACTTGTTTGTGAAATTCTATCTGATCAATAGGATGAAGATCATTTGCTTGAACTTCATATGATGACATTTTGTAATCAGTTGATGGTTTAGAATGCTTTACTTTAGGCTGCAAGAAGGTCATCTGCATCTTCCTGGTTTTGTAGTCAAAGGCAAAAAGAAATCTACTTTGTTCATTGGGTGACTGTTTCCAATATTGGTTGTATGTATCAGTTTTCAAAGCTTCATTTCTCATTTTTATCTCTTTGTATTTCTGCATAATGTCCATCTCCTGCTCTGTTGGTTTACTATAAGAAGATACTTCAACACTGTGTTGCTTCTGAATCAACTGAGTTTTTGAAGTTGAAGGCTGATGTATTTATTCAATCACTATAGGAGGTGCATTGTCCTTTGCTCATGTTTTTGTATCAATCACTTCTATAGTTTCTACTCCTTCATTGACAGGATTTAATTTAGGCTTCTTCATGTACATCAATTTAAATTTAGTTTCATTTGTAGTCTCTGCAGTATATGATCCTTCCTCTTTGATTCTCTTTGAGCTTTTATCTTTTTTGGCTGGAGTTTGCAAATTTTGACTAGTATCACTTTGCTTCTCTGCCTCAATCAAGGTGTTATCCAACCATTCAGACTGGTTAGAGTATTTCTCAATATCTGGTTACTTCTCATGTACATAAGGAGTTAGTTTGCATTTAACTCTCAGTTTACTTATTACTCCTAGAGGATCATAATACCATAGAAAAATTTTAATGAATTTAAACTCCTGCAAATACTTTTCAGCTTCTGGACTTGCATCTATGATGTTACAAATGAAAGGACCAGCCGATTTCCTTATTTTGAATTGTGTCTTCTTCTTAGCTGCCAGGAAATTGATTGAATCAGAATTAATAATTTTCCTTACACACTCAAGGGAAAATAACCTCATTGGGAGGTATTTGGGAAGTTTATATGGAATAATGTTTGATCCATATACCCTTATTTTTGTATGGTTTTGGTACAAGTACCAATATCCTATTCTATTATGCTCTGACAACTTCATGACCTTTTTAATCTCCTCACTAATTCTGGGCTACATGTTGTTTTTTAGCATATTGACTATAGGATGAATGAAAGAATCAGTAAATTCTTTATAGGTGGACTGTGTGGAGTCTTTTCTTATTAAAGGAATCCAAAATATGACTGATTGTGGGTTACCTTCAACATCAAGCTTTTGAAGGTTGATGGAAAATTTAACAGACTGGAAGTATAAACATGTGGAATAGGACTGATGAATACTTGAAAACACCTTCTTTAGGCATTTTGACCAACGGTTCATGAATATTATCAGCTAGATATTGGGAAATTTTGAAAATGGTAGCAGGAGGCTGACCAGGTGTGAAAGTAGAAAAAAAAAAAACTAGTACTATAACATCAACATGTTTATCTATGAAATACCCAAGAATAAAATGTAGCATGCTAATGATAGGTCTAGTTCTTTCAGAAAAATTTGCAGATGGGTAAAGAGGATTTATCTTGGGAATTTATACATATGAAGGCATTAAATTTTGAAATATATGGAACCTCTTAGGGAAGTCTAGATTCAGGTATAGTTGTGTAAGAGCTTCAATGGACAAAGGGGTTTCATATCGCCTGGATTTGATCTAGAGCATTTGATTGATTGACTCAGTAGTAATAGTAAACAGGATTTATTTTTCAGGGTTTATTATGGCTCTCTGGTCAGGGAAATAGAAATATTGACAAATTCTGATCACTTATGAGCATTGGAAAGTTTGTGGGAATACATATTTTGGAAAATTAGATTCCCAGATGAAAACCTCATCTGCTTGATCTATGGATTTCTTATGGCTCCAGCAGTGGAGCTCAAGAAGGTTAAATTTTGTGACTGTTTCATTAATCTTAAAATATTTATTAGCCAGGGAAGTGTGATCTACATCTACAACTGGAGGTTGTAGAGGATTAAAAGGTACAATTCTTTTGGAAGCCATTGTTTGTTAATTTCTTCAATTGATTAATCTTTGATTTTAGAAAAAATTGATTTAGGCCTGTAGGAGCACCTCTGAAATTTTATAACAGTTTGCAAATTGATTTAGGATGAAAGAGGGGCTATCTTCTAATCTTCAAAGGTTTAAACTACTCAAATTGCAGTCTCTGTGATTTAAAATAGTTTTTAGGACCTCATAATTATGCAAAAGGACATTTAGGGTCTACAAAAAAGGATTTGGAATGAAAAAAGGGCTTTCAGGGTTGCAGAGGTTTAAACTTCTTCAATTATTCAATATTTGTGATTAAAAAAGTCTCAGGCCTTAAAATTCTATAAAAATATGTCTAGGTTTGCAGAAAAGGATTTTGGGAAGGCAAGAAGGCTTTCGTCAGATCTACAGATGGCTTCTAAATGATTCAATTAATCAAACTATTCTTTCTGTGACAAAAAGAAATCTCAGGACCTAAAATTTATGCAAAAGGATGCCTGGGGTCTGTAGGAAAGGATTGAAAGGCACAGAAGGTTTCCTTTACTCTACAAAGGCTTCCATTTTAATTTAATTACTAATTACTTTCTCTTTAGATCAAGAAACAGATCTTTTCTTTGAAGAATACCTGGGAAAGATGGAAATTTGATTTGCAGAAGGGATCTGGGGTTGCAGAAAGATTTTCTTAGGCTTCAGAGTTCTTTAATAGTGTTTTGGACGACTTCTACAGTGTCTTTTGGCAGCAAATGGTTGAATTCTAGTTGCTCAGAAATCGGTCGGCAATGCTCTTTCTGTGTAAATGGTGTAACAGAAATGGTAAAAGGGTTAACAAAGCGAGGCTATATGCATTTTTTAATGAACGTTGATTATCATAAATGCACGGTAAATTTGAATTGACAGGGTGGTTTGCACAATGGGCAGGAGAAACCTCTTAGTGGTTTTCGCAAGAGCCAAAGGTGGTTGGTGGTATTTTTTGGATCAATGCGATTGAATGAAAAGCCGACACATAGATAGGAGCGAAGCTTCGAAAACCATGGATATCGCAAGGTCAGGGTGTAGTTAAAGTTAGGTCTATCGGATGTGCTATAGGCAATGTTGGCCGTTGGATCTAATCGGTTGAGATCTAACGGTTGGGAGAATGTGACAGATGCGTCGGGATTGGATGAGCGTGGGGCCCGAAAAAAGTCAAATATGGAAGTTATATATGTGATATGGTCAGGGATATAATTTTATGTGATGATTTATATATGTGATATGGTTGGGGTTTGATATATGCGATAGGGTTAAAATAAAGAACCAATGTGGTTTGGGTACGTGGGATCTATATATAGGCGGGATTTATATAAAAAATGAAGTATGGCAATATATCACATGTGTGGAAATAAAACCATAGGTTATAATTAAAATAAGGGTTGGGAATAATATATAAAGGAATTAATATAAATACGGGTTAAAGGTTTAATGGGGGAGTTAATAAATAAATTTAATTGTTAAAAATGAAATATAAAATGAATTGGGGGGGGGGGGGGGTTAAATACACTAAGTTTTAATGTAAAAACTTATGTAGGGCATGTATTTTTTCACTGTGGGACCTGACATATCACTTAATCATTTAAACTTAGGATAAAGTATTTTTTATAGGTTTTTGGTGTATTTTTAAATGAAAAGGGAAATTAGTAAAGGGGTTTTAATTTTCCAAAGATAAAATGTGTTTTAAACTTAGGAAAAGGGATTTTTTCAAGGGAAAAAGAGTGAAGTAAGGGGAAAGAATAAAAATGAAGGGGATGGGGTATTTTTACAAGGGAATGATTTTGAAAGGAATTTAGTAAATGAAATAACCAATTTTCTGATATTCATGCCTTGTGAAAATTGCTTCTGCCTACCCATCTGCTACACTAGCATTTTTTTCTTCATTTACATGGGTGCATTTGAGAGTGCAAACTCTTATTCATTTTTATTTTAAACAAAAAACTAACTAATTCTATCCTTATTTCTTCCAACTAACTAACTAAACAGTTGAGCTCCTTTTTATACTTAACCTAACTACTGATCTGCCAAGATTAAATAGTTTGGCTAGATCTTTATTCTCTATCTATCAACATTAAATTTAAAGCATGAAAATTCAAGATTAAGTAGTTTTCCTTTCATGGATTGTGGCATTTTTAACAAGCTGAACACAATATTATTTTTCAAAGTGAAGTAAAAGGTAGTGGCATTTGAATTTTCATCACTTTCATGATCTATTTTTATCTCTTTTTTGTTTGGGGTTCATCTTTATTCATTTTTTGATATTTTTTCTTTCAAGTCCTTTGATTTTTCTTTTAGGACTTTTACCCTCTTTATATTTTTATTTTTTCTAATATGGGGAAAAAAATTGCAGAAAGCATAGTATGTACATATTACAAGGCTAATCAAAGTCAATTCAAAATTATGAATCCTATTGCTATAGGACCTTAACAGTGGCTCCACATGGGGAAGGCATTTCCTGGTGAAATTTCAAGAACTTTAAGATCAGTGGCCTTGAATTTTGACTATGATTACCTTGCAACTGTTCTTTGAGTTCTGCATTATTCATCTTATGATATTTTGTCTTTCAAATATTAGGGCCTTCTCTCTAGGCTTCAAGTTTGCAAGAAAACATCCAATCCAATCTAAACTCTGCAATGTTAAGTACAGTGAGAAAAGTAAACAAAGTGAACTATTGTTATTATGTGGAATAGTAATGCTTTAGCATTCTACCATTGATAGGTCCACCTGGCAGATCTGATCCATCAAACTCCTTCAAAAATAATGCATTGATACCTCTGTAACCATAAATGACATAGGGACTTTTCCATAGGAAATCAAATTTACCATGTTTACCTTTCTCTTCTCTCCTAGAATCCCACTTAAGAACTTTGTCACCTATGTAAAAATCATCTTCCTTAGTCTTCTTGTCAAATATCTTTTTAATCTTATCTTAAATAACTTGAGATTTGAGATATACTTCCTCCCTAGTTTGCTTCAAGTGTATGGTTTGATTTATCCTTCTCTGGATATCATTGGTTTCTACTTGTAGTTCTTGGATCATGTTCATCACTGATACTCCTAAAGAGGATGGAAAAACAACATCCATCCCATATACAAGTTGATAAGGGGATGTACCAATGGAATTCTTTGTGGTAAGTATGTCTGCCCATAAGGAATTTACTAACCTTTTGTTCCAGGTTTTTTATTGTCTTCTAGTAGTTTCTTGATGATAGTAACAAGGCTTTTATTGGATTATTATACAATACCATTACCTTGAGAGAAATAAGCAGTGGAATGGAAAAGGGTAATGTGGTATTTATTACAGAATTCAATCATCTTTTTAGACTTGAAATTTGGTGCATTATCAGTAATGAGCTTTTGGGGGCATCAAAATCTAAAGAGTATATTGTTTTCTAAAACTTAGATTATGACATTATCAGTGGCTTGCCTAGAAGGAATGACTTCTATCCACTTAGTGAAATAGTCCGTGGATGTCAAAATCCATTTGTGTTGGGCTAAGGATGGTGGGTGAATTTCACCAATGAAGTCTAAACCCCATTTCAGAAAAGGAATTTCTATGGAGATGGGTTTAAGGGGTAAAGGTAGTAGCTTTTTCTTCCCTTCAAAGATTTGGCATTTGTGATAGGAGGTCACATACTTTTTCACATCTGCAAAAAGTGTAGGCGAGTAAAAAATAGCCCTCAATATTTTATCTGCAGTTGACTTCTAGTAAAGGTGTCCTCCACAGTCACCTGCATGAAATTCTTCTATAACTTTATCAACCTCATCTTTAAGAAAACAATTCAATAAAATGCCACCATGATATTTCCAAAATAGTGCATAATCTATGATACAAAATTTCATTGCCTTTAAATTTAAAAATCAAGCTTTAGTTCTTGATAATCCAGGTGGATCTTGTAAATTTAGTAATAAAAATATGATATATGCATACCATGGTGAATCTGAAAATGCTTCACTAATCTGTGGAGTCGCCATCTCTTCCTGATCATCTAATTGGGAAATAAAATTTATATCTAAAGCATGACAATTTGATTCATCCATGAGTTTGGCTAAACCTTGACCTTTAATGAGTTTGGTGGGCTTAATTTCTATGTCATATTCCAAAATGGTTGCAATCCATTTGCCTATTTTACCATCACTCCCATTCTAAGTTAGAATGTCCTTCACTACTAAATTTGGAACATATGCTATGATGTGTGAATACAAAATGTACACTCTAAAGTCTTTGATAGCTTTCACTAATGCTAGTGCCTATTTTTCAATTATGTTATACTTCAAAGTGGCATCTCTAAGTGATTTGCTGAAAAAAGAAATGGGTTTTTCATAGCCCTGATCATTCTTCTGCAGTAAAATTGTAGCAATAGTATGTTCTGAAGAAAAAGAAAAAATAATGAAATCTTTTTTGAAATCAGGACTTATTAGGACTGGTGTTATTTTCAAGGCTTGTTTGATTGATTCAAATGATTGTTTGGCCTCCACAATCCATTTAAGTACTGAGTCTTTTTTCAACATGTTATTGATTTCTCTAATTATTTATGCTAAGTTTTAAATGAATCTTCTGAGAAAATTGATTTTACCTAAGAAAGCCTGCAATTCTTTAATATTCCTAGGATGGCTTATGTTCAAAATGGCCTCTATTCTGGCTTGATATGTCCTAATTCCCTCTTTTGATATGATATGCCCTAATAGTTTGCCTTCTTCAAGTCCAAAGAGAGTCTTTTAGGGATTTAAAGAAATGCCAAATTTCCTGCATTTGATAAACACTTGTCTTAGGTGACCTAGATATTCATTATAAATTTTTGAAAATACAATTATATCATCTAGATAGATTACAAGAAAATCATGAATTTCTTTAGCAAAATCTATATCCATAGCTCTCTAAAAGGTGGCTCCTGCATTCATTAATCCAAAAGGCATTTTCACATACATGAAAGTAACCCAAGGAGTAGTAAATGCAGTATTTGATTGGTCTTATGGCTAAACTAAAATCTGGTTATACTGAAAGAATCCATCAAGTAATGAAATCTTGAATAAACCAACCACCCTCTGTAAAATATGATCCATCTTGGGGAGAGGGTAGTTATCTTTTAGGGAGACTTTATTTAAATTTTGGAAATCAACACAAATTCTGATTTCCCCTATCTTCTTCCTAGTGGGAACTAGGTTTGAAACCCAATCAGAATATCTCATAGGTGTAATAATCTAAGCTTCATACACTCTCTTAACCTCTTTTTCAATTAAAGGTATTAAAACTGGATTGATTCTTCAAATCTTCTTCAATTCTCCCTCAGCATTCATGAAATGATATATTTTTTCGTCCTATGAAAATATCTTCCAATATTTTAGATTATCTGGTATAGTAGGCCTGTGTTTACATTTTGTTGCATATTGATGATTTGGTTGAAAAGGTAGATTACAGGTATTAGAAAAAGTTGTTAAACTGTGTGCTTGTATATTTTGTTTTCTAGGAATTATAGCAAAGTCACACTCAAGCAATTCTTTCATCATATCTAAAATTGTTTCTCTATATTGGCTTAATCTAGGATTATACACGGAATATTCTCCTCTAATATGTTTTACAATTAAATCAGAGTCTCCCATGATAGAAACTCTTTTGCCTCCTAAATTTCTAACAATCTGGAATCCTAAAATCAAATCTTCATATTCTGCCATGTTGTTTGTACATTTGAAATTTAATCTAAAGGCATGACCTTCTGCATGATTGTTTTCCATGTTGTGAATCCAAACTCCTGCTCCTGCTCCTAATTTATTGACTGGTCCATCAAATTCTAGGTGCCACATTGATTCATGAAATATGTTCTCACTATCTGGGTATTTCTTTTTCTGTTTTAATTATGTTTTTTTCTCTATACCAGTTTCAAAATTACATAAAATGAAAGAGTCCATATCAGTAGGTGTAGAATAAATAGGATAATTTCGAGGTCTTTATACACTACTAACCATGTACTTCATTAGAGTCTATTTGTAAAGTTTCTTAGGTTGGCCAAATACTAAAATAGTGGCATAAGACATGTCTAATTGTAGAGATCCTTGTAGTTTTTCTCCCCATGAGCGAGATAACAGCATTCCATACTTAGGAGGGACATCAGCGACTACAATATCCATGACTATTCTTTTTCTAGGGTATTGAACTAAAGTAACACATAAATATTTGATTAAGCCTAGACATTTCACTTTGTTGGAATCAAATGAGAAAATATCTTTATAAGGTCTAGTGATGTCTAAATTCAAGGTTTCAATAATGGCTTCTGGCATTAAATTATGTGAAGCTCCTAAGTCTAGGATAGCATTATGTAAAATCTGATCATGAACAGTCAAGCTAATATAGAAAGGTGGAACTCCTCCCTCTTGGTGTTTTCCATTTATTTCAGGACCAAATATTAATTATGTTTGGTCATCACTCAAATTGGAAAATTCTTCTCCTTCATTTATGTTTAATGTGTCAGTGACCTGTGATCTGTATAAATCATGCTTTACCAATTCTGTTAAAGGAATAGGTATCTTCAGTTTGGTAATTTCAGTTTGGATGTTGAATGGTGCTTGTGTTTTTCCTAACTGAATTATTTATTCTTTTGTAACTACAGTTTGGGTATGTTTCTCTTCTTTTTCTATAGTTGGTTTTTCATTTTCTGTTTGTGTTTCCACTGTTTTACTGCTTTTTATCTTCTTTTCAAGGACAGTTTGAGATGCAGTGGAATTTTTGGCAGTTTTTGAGATTTCAACAACTATTTTGACAGCATTTTTTTTAGGATCAATTGATTTTGGATCAGCAGCAAATGTTTTTGGATCTAAAATTGTTGTTTTTGCAGAATTTGTTGTCTTAGCAATAGCAGATTTTTGAGGATCAGCTGATGTTTGAACATCAATATCTGTAATGTCAAAAAACTTAGGACTGGGTGTAATTTTAGGACCAGAAATTTTCTTATTAGTATTTGAATTTTTTTATTTGAACTAGAGCTTTGTTGGGTTTCCCTAGGGAAAATTTGCAGTACTTTGGTTGTAGGAGCTTCTACTATTAACTTTGTTTGAGTTTGGTCATATTTCTTAGTAGGGGCTTCTACATTCTTCTTACTCCTAAGGTTATATTGCTTATGAACTTCATTAATTGCAAACTCATAACCTTGCTTGTAAGCAAAAGACTCACCAGATTCTAATTGTAACTGTTGTAACTCATATAATTCTTGTTCTTCTTGTGTAAGAAAAATGGTATTATTATCATTAATTCCCATTAGATTAATCTGAGTGTCTTCATCATCTTCGTTTTGGTGAGAAATTTCAGCATAGTTCTCTTGGAAAGGTGGTCTTATTGTTTGTTTAGGTGTTGATTCTCTAGATTTACCAGCGTTGGTGTTTTTCCTGAAATTGGGATTTCTTATTTGAGGACCTTATTGTTGGTTATCCCACTGTGGCTTTCTTTCCATATTATCTAATATATCCATCATTATTTCTAATGTTTTTTCCAGGTTAACGATTTTCAAATCTGAGGTTGATGTTTCCTCTTTTATTGTCACTCTTCTTTCATTTCTTAATCTAGCTTTCTTGGCTAACAACTTTGCCTCTACAATTACAGCATTACTTTGCATCTGCTAAGGTTTCTAGGTTTCTCTCTCCTAGTTGGTAAGCCATATATGTATCAAATCCATCAGGGAATTTTATCAGGGCAAAGTCTAGAGGAGGTTTAGGATTAGCAGGGATTGCATTGTAAATACTGTTATATCTTGTACAATAGTCCTGAACTGTTTCATTAGGTGTTCTTTTTATTTTTTCAAATTCAGATAAAATTTGTAATGGATTCTTCTGTTTCTCCCATCTATTAAGAAACATCCTATGGAAAGTAGCTAAATTAGCAATACTCCGAGTAGGCAAACCTTTAAACCATTTCTTTACATCATCAGCTAAAGTTTGAGAAAAAAATTTCATTTGAACATCGGCTTCATCTATTTCATGCAGTTCAAAGTAGTCTATCATTTTGTTAACATGTTTTTGGGCAGTGTAATGACTAGTACCATCAAATTAAAAGATTTTTCTTTGGTAGTCTTAGGGTGTGGCATGTAGCTTTGTAGGACCAATGGGGCATATCTGGCAGCCATGGCTTGGATTCTAGCTGAACTAGGAGGTAAGTTTGAAGTACTTGGTGATGAGATTGAAGTACTTATAAATGAGCTAGAAACACTTGAAGATGTAGTTGGGATACTAGAAGAGGTGCTAGGAAATGCGGTTGAAGTGATTGAAAATGTAGCAGAAGTACTAGAGGATGAACTTGCAGTATTTTAGGCTGAAAATAAAACTCTAGGTTGAAGTGGAAGCTTAGGAATGAAGGATTTTGTGGAATGAAGTGTGGTGGAAATAATAGATGAGGTGGTGGTAAACAAGAATGAACCTACAGATTCTAAATGATTGGTATCTAAATGACTGGTAGAAGGCTTCGGTGTATAAGCAAATAAAGCAGTCAATTCAACTGAATGTTGAAAATAAGCTTCATCAATTTCCTTAATCAAAGTTGCAGTTATAGCATCAAGTTTATCATAAACTTCTAGGGATTTTCCATCTGAATCTAGTGAAACAGTTCCTTCTTACTTTCAATGAATGAAATGAAATCAGGATCTATTACACTATTACATATGTCATTTTTTGATTTTGTTTTAAAAAAATATTTCTCAAAAGATAAATAAAATTCATTGGCTTGTAAACTTGATAATTTATTGGGAAGAGAATTGGCTTTGATCAATGGATTTTTATTATCTAAACTTTCTACTTTTTTGTTTTTCTTTACAATTCTATCAAGATTGTCTACTATGACAAGTGGTTCTGGATCTGGATTAGACATGGTATAGTAGACTCTTTTGGAAGCTAGAATTACAGGTTTTTAATGAAAAGTTTACTAACAACCCTTTTAAATAATCTTAAGGTGAAAAGGTAGATAAAATTATTTCCTTTAAAATTAATTTTAAACATTGAGGACTGGTGAGTTCCCTAGTATGGTCGCCAATATGTTATCACTCCAATAAGTCTCAAGGGTTGCTATTATTTTTTGGTTTAAATAATATTAGAGGTAACCACAAACCTACTTTTAAGCCTTAGGATCTAGCCTGCCTAATGCTCAGAGAGGGCTCTCTCTATATGATTTATCTTTGTTTATTGTATTTGATTTTAGGCTAGTTATGTAGGATTACTTGGGATTTGATTTTGGATTTGGTTTGGTGGTGAAATCACTTACTCAGATGGATAGATGTAGGTATATATTCCATTGGGCTAATGGAGTCAAAGTGTCAAGCAGCAAAAGCAGGATCAAGGGTCTAAAGGGAAGTATTCACAGTGAAAGATATTTTGGTCACTTCAGATCCTTAGGTTGATGGTGAAAATGGTTTCAATCGGGGTAAGAGAGAAATTAAGGGTTCTCAAATCTGGATAATGAGTGAAAAGACAGAGGTCAATCGAACTAAAGGAGAAATTAAGAATTCCCTAATCTGGATATCAGAAGAAAAACATATAAATGATAAACATTTCAAGATAGAGTGTAATTAAACACATTCTGTAATAACATTCCAGTTATATCATTTAGATTAAGAAAACATATGAGCATGTGAAAACTTCAGAAAGAAACAATTGAACAAGTAGAAAGTACTTCACTGTAATTGCCCAACACATGAATCCTGTAATATAATCTCTTTATTGCTTTAATCCAGTTTGCTAACTTGAAATTGGTACAATCACCCCCAGGTTCCTTTTTATTCTCTACCTAAATATTGATCTGCCAAGATTAAACAGTTTTGCTAGATCTTTATTCTCTATCTATCAACATGAAATTTAAAGCATGAAAATCCAAGATTAAGCAGTTTGGCTTTCATGGATTGTGGCATCTTTAACAAGCTACACACAATATTATTTTTCAAAGTGAAGTAAAAAGTAGTGGCATTTGAATTTGCATCACTTTCATGATCTATTTTTATCTGTTTTTTGTTTGGGGTTCATTTTTTATTCTTTTGTTGATCTTTTTTCTTTCAAGTCCTTTGATTTTTCTTTTAGGACTTTTACCCTCTTTACATTTTTTATTTTTTCTAATATGGGAAAAAAAATTGCATAAAGAAAAGTATGTACATATTACAAGACTAATCAAAGTCAATTCAAAATTATGAATCCTATTATTATAGGACCCTAACAGAATATAACTAGGTTTGGTCTTCATAATTGTATAATCTAATATATTTATCAAAATATTTTTTTATTATGAATAAAATCACTTATTAAAACATGGGTTTCATTCTTGGCTCATCATTTTAGGTCAAATCCTCCATTATAGGCTTCTAGGTTTTATATTGATTCAATAGAGTCATTTTCAATTTTATTATAGCCTTATTAGGCTTTTTTATCATGTCAAAGAATTATTTTTTAGACAAATAGGTCATTTGACACCTCCCCACCAAGTGTGTCCTTACTTGATAAGTCGACATACATTAGGGAAATTTGACCCACAGATGAGGCCATATATAGAGAAGCAGTTCGATCCTTTTGCATCATTCACTCAATAAGTTCAATACATAAGAAAGAGAGGCGGAAGAAGTGTGAAGTTGCTAGAGAAGGAAAAATATTGCATGGGAAGACAAAATAGAAGTTTTTGGATACCTATCTCTCACTCGTTTGAATTTATTGGTAATTTTTTTGGGTCGAAAACATGAAACTTACTCCAGGTTGAAGTTCTGTTACAGAGGAGGTTAAAATTTTGTTGTTGCAAGGTCAAAATTCTAGGTCAAGGTTGTTGCTGTGAAGTTATCATTTGGAGAAATAGGAAGGGTTGACTTGGTGGTTGGATGAATTTTGTGTCTATGTAAAAGAGTCTTGGATTATCTCATCTTGTCTTATGAATCTACTGAAGGAAGAGTTCTGACTAGGTTATCCCCTCATTGGGGTTTTTCCCTAGTTTTGCACCTACATCTTATGTCTCTTGTTCTTGTAATATTCATACACATATAATTTGTTAATTTATCTATGAAATACAAACTAAATAATAAGTAAACTAATCCAACATAATTCACAAGTAATTATCAAGAAAGAAGAATCAAACCCAAAATTCTACTAGCATTGATTTCTCAAAATGGTATTAGAGCTAAGGTCAAGGAAGGTTGGAGATCACTTTTTTGGCTGGAAAGGAAAGGTTACTCCCTCTATGACAAGTTAATTGAATATGGGATTCAATATTATAATAATTTTAGGAAGCTATATTGGAAGGATCATCTACAACTTTTCTAATAAGGTCAAAAACAAAGGGTTCTTCGTTGCACTCACAGGTACACTTGATGATGACAATGCATGGATCGTTGATAGTGGAGCCTCAAGACATATGATAGGAGAAATTTGACAAATTCACACTTTGTTAAAGGAACCAGACTCTCATGCAATGGGGCTAGGAGACGATAACAATTATGCATACAAGGCCTAGGATCAACATCATTGAAGCTGGAAAATGGAGCAAAGCTACATCTCAACAATATACTCTATGTTCCAGGTTTGAAAAATAATATACTTTCAATTTATTTTTTATAATATAAATGAGATAGGGTTTCCTTTGTATATGGTAAATTTATGGTTTGGGGAAATAATTCAAACATTGATAAAGAAAAAGTTATTGGAGTGTGTGAAGGAAGGTTATATAGAGTCATAACATCATCTCCTCAAGCCCTAGTTCACATGGAGATCAATCCTATCGAACTATGGAATAGAAGATATGGGAATATACATTACAAGATCATCCCCTCTCTTAATAAAATGGTAAATTTCATCCCCAACATCAAAGAAGATCGTGAAGTAATATGTAATGGATGTGCTTTGGGAAAGAATACAAGGAAACCCTTTACAAGCAGTGAAATAAGGTCTAAAGAAATATTGGACCTCATTCATTCTGATGTTTGTGGACCTATGTCTGAAACATCCCTTGGAGGTCATATTTATTATGTGACCTTAATTTATTATCACTCTAGAAAGACATGGCTCTACCTGCTCAAGACAAAGGACAAAGTATTTGAAAACTTCAAAGAATTTAGATCTGAAATGAAGACCCAAACTGAAATAAGGATAAAGACTTTGAGATCCGAAAATGGTGGGGAATAGACTTCAAAAGAAATAATTTCATATTGCAAAGAAGCATATATTACTATGGAGTTCATTGTTCCCTACAATCCTGAGCAGAATGGAGTTGTAGAAAGGAAAAATAGAACACTTGAATAATGTATATGAATGATCATTTTTTATCAAGATATACCAAATTTTATATGGGGAGAAAGAGAAATTACCATGGTATATATACAAAATATAATCCCTCATAGAATCCTTGAAAATATGACACATGAAGAAACATTCATAGGAAAGAATCCATGTGTGGACCATCTCCAAATATTTGGGTATCCTGCATGCTTCAATGTTCAAAAGGAAAAGCAAAATAAATTAGATTCTACAAGAATTAAAGGGATCTTCATTGGCTAAAATATTTCTTCAAAAGCATATAGAATATACATAAAGGAAGGAAGACAAATTCAAGCTATTAGGGACATTATATTCGATGAAAATAATTCCTACAAAATATCCAAGGATATTCTTGTTGATTCTGACAACGAAAATATACTACTATTTGAAGAAGGAGATTACTATTTTCGTTGTCAGAATCAACAAGAATATCCTTGGATATTTTGTAGCATATTTTGTAGCATAATATATCCAAGAAGAAGAAGAAGAAGGACCAAGTGAGCATATTCAACCCATGATCATACCTTAAACAAGGAAGAGGCCAAATTAGTTAAAAGATACTCTTGAAGATGTCAAAGGACATGGAGCTTCTAAAGGAACTTTTAGAGAAAGAAAAAGACCAAAAATATATTCAGGATATGCAACATATATGAAAAAATTAATATAAGATAAGCCGACTACATTTGAAAATTTTTTTAATCAAGAATAATGGAAGAAGGAAATGCAAGAATAATATTAATCCATCATGAATAATTGGGTTTGGGAAATCACTCCTAAACAAAGTGAAAAAATGGTTGTAACTTCAAAGTGAATTTAAAAAACCAAACATGTTATTGATGGAGGTATATAAAAATACAAATCTAGATTATTTGCAAGGAGTTTCTCACAAAAGGAAGGCATAGGCTATGAACAAACCTTTGCACTTACTGCAAGATACACTACTATAAGATCTTCAGTTTCATTTGTTGCTAAAATGGGATGGAATATCCATCAAATGGATGTAAAAACAACATTTCTGAATGGAACCATTGATGAAGAAGTATACATTTAACAACCTAAAGGCTTTGAAATAAATATCAAGGACACTCATGTCTACATGCTCAAAAAATCCCTATATGGCTTGAATAAATCTCCTAGGGAATGGTATGCAAGAATGGATGCATATATCTTAATAATTGGGTTCGTCAAAATTTCTGTGGATCCAAACCTCTACATCAAGGTGGTGGATAATGAACCAGTCATGATTCTACTATATGTGGATGATTTATTTATAAAAGGTGTGGAGCGAAGAATACAAGAATTCAAGAATATGTTGGCAGTCATATTTGAAATGAAGGATCTGGAACTTATGCATTATTACTTGGGTTTGTAAGTTTAGTTGAATCCTAGAGAGAGATATTTGGGGCAAGAAAAATGCATAATTAAATTATTGCAAAAATTTGGTATGATGAATTCCAAGCCTATGACTACTCCCATGATCACTAATCTCAAGAATTTGAGAAGCTCTGACTCTAGTCTCGTCAATCCTACTAGCTATCGTAAGTTGGTGGGTTCTCTAATGTATTTGGTAAATAATAGACCCAATATATGTTTTGTCGTAAATCCTCAGTCGATTTCAGTTGGAGCCTCGTCATGATATATCTATGTGGCACAATACATCACTGCCTAAAGTATGATAGTAAGGAAGTAAAATTAATAGGTTTTAAAGATTCATATTGGGGTGGCAGTGAGTCTGATGGAAGGAGCACTACAGGTGGATTTTTTAGTTTGGGATCTGCCATGATTTCATGGATAAGCAAAAAACAAGATCTTGTTGCATGAAGAAATTTTGAAGTAGAATACATTGTTGCATGTGAAGTAGGAAAGGAAGTTGTATGGTTAAGAAAAATTTTGTTAGATTTGCTTGGAAATCCTATAGATCCTACTGTGATAAATTGTGATAATCAGAGCAGCATCAAAATGTTTGAAGATATCACATTCTATGCAAGAACGAAGCATATCAACAACAAGTACCATTACATTATGATTTTGGTACAATATGGGGTCGTAAAGTTACATTATATTCCAACATATGAACAAGTAGTTGATATGTTGACAAAGTATCTTCCTAATAAGAAGTTTGAATATATTAGAAGCATGCTTGGGTTGGTCGAAATTACAAATTTAGTTGATAGGAAGAGTTGAATCATATAATGGTGGATGCTTCGGAGGACATATGGCCAACCTATGTGTGTTTGATGTCTAAATCCCGAAGAGGGAGGGTGGCATTGGTCATAGATCTCTAACCTTGTATATGCACCTAGATCCATGGGTTGATGTGTATTTAGTAAGTCTGATGGTACCTAGATTGGTTGAAATATTTATTCCATCTTAGTCCCACCTAGATAGATAACCTTGGTCGGGTATCTAGTCTGTGGCATCGAGTGTGCTTTAAATATTTGTAGTTCAAGTGTTTTGAGATCTTCAATGTACTTGTATATATATGTAATTATGGATACCTCCCTAGTTAAGGAGTATTGAAGAATGTAACTAGGTTCGGTCTTCATAATTTTATAATGTAATATATTTGTCAAAATAAATATTTATTATTAATAAAATGACTTATTAAAGCATGGGTTTCATGCTTGGGTCATCATTTTAGGTCAAAGTCTCCATTGTAGGCTTCTAGGTTTTATATTGATTCAATAGATTCATTGTCAATTTTATTACACCCTTCTTGGGATTTTGTATCATGTAAAAAGCATTATTTTTGAGTCAAATAGGTAAGTTGATGCCCCCACGCCAAGTTGCCCTTACTTGATGAAGTTGGCCTACATTAGGGAAATTCAAACCACATAAGAGGCTATATATAGAGAAAAATTTTGATCCATTTGCATCACTCACTCAATAAGTTCGATACACAAGAAAGAGAGGAAGAAAAAATGGGAATTTGCTAGAGAAGGAAGAAGATTGCAGTGGTATACAAAATTGAATCTTTGGGTTTATATCTCTCACACGTGCGAATTTAATGGACATTTGTTGGGGTCAAAAATCTGAAATTTACTACAGGTCGAAGTTTTGTTGTAGGGGAGGTCAAAACTTTTCTACTGCAAGGTCAAAATTCTAGGTCTTAGTTGCTGCTGGGAAGTTATAATTTGGAGAATAAAGAAGGTCAAACCTGGTAGTTGGAGGAAGTTTGTGTCTAGGTCAAATATTCTTGGATTATCTCATATTTTCTTATGAATCTACTGAAGCAATAGTTCTTACTGGGTTTTCCCCTCATTCGGGTTTTTCCCTGACTATGCGCCTACACCTTGTGTATCTTGTTCTTGTGATATTCATACACATATAATTTGATAATTTCTTGATGAAATATAAACTAAATGATAAGTAAAATAGGCCAACATAATTCATAAGTAATTATCAAGAATGAGGAATCAAACCCTAAATTATACTAGCATTGATTTCTCAACAATGCCCTGAATCTAATGTTTACCTATTGATGTAAGTATTTTGCTGCCTCTTCTTAACACCAAAAAAACTCCACAGACAAATTTCAAAGGGAAAAATATATAATATTCTTCTATATTGCAATTGTTGTGAGATGATAGTAGAAATGGGAGAAATAGGAAACATCCCATTAAGACAGAGCATCAGCTAGATGAATTTTGTGCTTAACTTTAGTTGAAATTTGTGATATTTGAATGCATGATAAAGAGCATCAAAAGATGAATTCCTTAAGCATATATTTTCATTCAAAGTGGAATGAAATTCCACATTATCATACTTTAACATGGAAGTGATCAAGATATGTATTTGTTGTTTTTATATCATGTATTTTTTATAGTAGTTTTAGGCTTGACTACTATTATCTATATACACTAATTATATCAATATAAGAATTATAATTTTTTTTCATATCACAAGGAAGACATTATTTGTCATTAAAATTTAGCTTTTCCTCATGTTTTTTTTCTTGTATTCATTATTGTTATCATACAGGAGTGGAGAACCTAGTGAAGTAACAAGTTGCTAACCAACAAATGTATCTACCATTTTTCGTTCCAAAACCTCTAGGTCTACTCTATTTTTTATTTGGAAAGCCAATATCAATTGTTGGTACTCCCTCTCTCTCTCATGTTTATTTTCTTAGTAAATATAGATGTAAAACAAGAATTTGGAGGTATCATTTGCAACATGGATCTTGAGACATCATTAAAAATTTCAATATAGCCCATTATGCTACAATTATTCTTCTATAATGGTAAAAAAGGAATCGACTACCAAATGGCCATTTACCATCTAACTATCATCAGGTTCAAGGATGGGAATACCCTCAAGGAATCCTTAATGTAGTATAGTGAATGAAGCATATAGCCCAATGCCTCTTTTGGCATATCCTAAAGTGTTAGAGCTAACAAGTTACATTTTATGATTAAATTGAATAAACCAACCTCCTCCAGCTAATCTTGATTTATAGATATACATGACAATGTGTTTGAAAACAATGTCTCCACTTTACTAAATATAAAACTAGACCAACCGTACAGCTTAAAGAATTTCCAAAGTGGAAGGAAATTCCACATTATAATAAGTGTTTTCAATTGCATTTGATTGATGGAAGGTTTTGAATTTAATAAGCATGTTTTTCATGACATGTCACATACTAAATGATAAATAAAAAATTAATTAAACGAAGTGTGAAAATTTGAAAGTGGAACAAAAACAATTAAACATAAATATTATATATGTATTTATTAAAATAAGTGGAATCAAAAAATTGAAGTAAGTACATAAATGACGAACGTTACACAAATGCCTTAGATAGAACAAGAAACATGGCATAATATATAGAAAACTGGAATCATCTTTGAAATTTCATTACTTCTCCAAGAAAATCTTGTACATTGCACAAAAAAAAAAAATGTCTCTAGTCCAAAGTCAGAACCCCAAAACTGGTTCCTTGATCTTCTTTAAAGGAACTTTTACATTGAAAAAAGTTATCAAAATTGTCAACTATCACAACTACTTCTTAACCATTCGGTCCTCATGAAAATTAAAAGACTAAACTATTTGAAATTTATAACTCTTAGAATTAAAAAAATGAGATATTTTCCAAAATTTGAAAATATTTAAAAATAATCTTTCAGTAACTTGGTGTTGAATCTCTAATTAAACTGAGAGGGGGGGGGGTGAATCAGTTTAATACATTCCTGATCTTTTAAACTTTTCAATAAACTTATTTACACCTTCATTTCAAACTCTATTTGATGTGAGAGTAATCTTAGAATGTAATCTGAAAGTATTAGTTTAATAGAGCAGTAGACTTAATTTGAGAGAAGTAGGTATTAAGCAAATGATACATATCAGATCAATACATAAATATCATGCACAGAGACACCAGACATAAGTGGAAACCCATAAAGGGAGAAAACCACATCTTATTATTGTTGTGATGCAAAGGCAAGCTCCAACTCCCTCTCACCACTGTTTTTCTGCAGGCACCAACCTACAGGAGGCTCCTACCTCAATTCTGCAAGCTACAACTTGCAAGGAAGCACCAACTCTCTTCAGTTTTCTGCAGGCACCAACCTACAGGAGGCTCCAACCTCAGTCAGCTACAACTGACGACTATCAAGCTGCAACTTGATAGGGAAGCTCCAACTTCCTCAATTTATCAAACTGAAATTTTGTTGATTTACCTCAGATATCAGCCCTATTCTGTAGCTTCTCCTTCTGTTCTGCTTTTTTTTAATCTTCTCTGTCTTACTCTTCTATATTCTGCCTTCTCTCGATTTACTCTCTCCTTTTTTTTTTGAATATCAAGATGATATTATTTATAGATTTTCTCACATGACTGTTTGTATTCTGCTTGGAATTCGAAATGGAAAGTCATGTCTCTTTGCCTTCTGCCTTCTTACTCCTTTTATCAGCTTACTCAGAAATTATAACTGTAGGTTTCAATTTTAACATTACAGTGGGAGTTTGTTTTCTCTCGGAGACTTGCCAATGCATCACAAACAATAAAAACAATTAAAACATTTACATTCGAATTACAATGTGAATTCCAGCTCACTTATTTTGTCTCTTGGTTTGCTGCGCATTTGTCTTTTCTGTGACTATGTTTTGACTCTTTTCTGCTCTGTATGCTTTTCTGTCCTCTACTGTAGTGTATTTGCTGTATACGTGTAACAGTGCTTTTATATCAGTGCCTCTTAGAAAAAATACGTGACTGCTGACTTGCAGCAAGTGTCTTGTTGATGTGGAACATTCCGCAAGCGGAACGGACATATATCACAGTCATTGTATATTTATAATCGCCCTCCACCTTAAGTCGAGGCCCATGGGTCCACAGACCACGCGGCACTTTTCAATACAATCACAACAACTTTATATATATATATATATATTTATATATAACAACGCCTTCACAAATTTCCGTTTGCGATTAGAACTGGAACTCAAACACTTGTTAATCATAGTTAATAAGCCCATCGGGTCCACCACTTGATCGGAGCATATTACAAAGGACTTGCAATCAATCGGAAAGTTCCGATGCGATTAGCCGGAATTCAAATATATATACACCATCGTTAATACACCCATCAGGTCCGAACTCTTAATCGCAATCGCAAGTCTTTTAATATGTGTTGCGATTGACCACTGTTCATTGTATTTTGCCGATGCGATTGGGATAGGACTTCAAACATGTTTGAATTATAATTCATACCTCCATCGGGTCCGGACTTCCAATCGCAATCGCAACTCACATGTTCTCCGATGCGATTGACCAATTCCGATGCGATTGGGAACTCGGATGCGATTAGCAATAAATTGTGGCATATAGCTCAATCGGGTCCGGCCTTTAATCGGAGCACATAACAAAACTCCGCCGATTGAACCTTTTCTCCGATTGCGATTGGGGAGGGGTCCCACCTTATAAGCCATTTCGTTTTGATAGAACCTTTGGTTAAAGTGCTCCGCTTGTATATAACTGATATATATGCTTATATATATTTTGCCGCTGGAGTGAAGCGATTCCCGGAATAATGTTTGTATTTGTTATATGTGCTCCGCCAGTTGGAGAGTGCAATTCCTGGAATATGGTTCTGTATTATATGTGTAACGCCCGGCTGGAGTCTGCGATTCCCAGAATAAGATTCGTGTTATATTATATGTATAACGCTCGCTGGAGTGTGTGATTCCCGGAATTTTGTAACTTCTCTCTGCCTCTGTCTCTGCTTCTTGTCACTCTGCCTCTGTCTCTATCTTCTGATAACGGTTCTTCACTGTGCTTCTATGACTGTTACATTTTGACTTTCTTCTTGCTGCCTCTATTGCTTTCGCTGTGCCTCTTTTGCCTTCCTTTGCTACAGCGCTGCCTCTTTTGCCTGAGTGCTGCCGCCTTTGCCTAAGTGCTGCCTCCTTTGCCATCAATGACAATATTTCCAACACTTGGGACTCTTGTGTAACTTAAATCTCACTTGATGAAGCTCCTAGTTGCACAACTCGAACATTCATTGGGGAAATCAAGCTCTAGCACTTCTTCCATTGGGTTAAGTCAGGAACTGGACAATGTAACATTTTGTTGAAGGCCATTTTTAATTTGGTTACCTTGGTGTATGTGGGATTCTCAATGGATAAAGTTTTGACTAACCATAACAGCTGGAAATCCATCTGCAAGTAGTTCAAGATTGTAGCTCCTTTCAAAATTGTTGTTTTCTCATGAGATGAATTGATATTAATTTTTGCTTCCACTAGAAATATTTCATGTCGTTCCCAAGAAATGAGTTTTCATTGATGATCCCAACATGAAGGTGACCCTGCTCTAACTCTTTTGTCAAAATTAGAATTAAAATTTGCCACGGAATCTCTGAGTTATAACAATCTAGTTTCTGCATGTTTCTTGTACATGTTCTTTTGCACCATCTTTCTTATTTATGACACCACAATTGTTCTTTCTACAATTTTTACTTCCCTTAATTCCTAAGAAGACTTAGAATTTATAATCAATGATTCTCTTAGCCAAATATGCACTTTCATGTGATTGAGTTTTATTGGTGTAGATGATGGTGTCATAGGCCCTAAGAATTGTCTTTTCTTCAACTATGACTACCATATGATCCTAGAATACTTTGATATGCTAAATGATTTCATTCTAGATTATCTCTCTCGCTTGAATAAGATACATATTTCCCTTTACCTTTTCTTTTATTTTTTTTATTTCATCACATGTTCACTTGTATTTATTATGATGTTCAGTTGCATTCTCTCTTTCCATGTTCAGTTGTCTCTCCTTATGTTTCAGTTGTTCTTGTACATCATCCATATTTTTCTATAGTTTCTTCAGTTCATCTTCTAATATATTTAGCTTTTTCATAACACCAGTAATATTTTCATTTGGGTCTTCAAAATCAGGTCGTACTACAATTGTGAGACATGCTTGTCTATCTTCTGCTATAGATTTGCTTTGAGATCCTTAAGAATTTTCATTTCATTATTTCTTTAGATTAACTCACGAGTCGGTATTTCTTTTTGTTTTTCGATATGGGCCACTTTTAGAGCTTGAACATGATTTTTTCAGGTAGCTTCAGTTTCCTCCTAAAAGACTGGATTTCAAACTCTACACTTTGGATCAAGGACTGAATTTTTGCTTTATCCTTTGATTTACCCCAAGCTCTATTATAAACTTATTATACTCTTCATTCTGAGTATGAATAGCTCAGGAATTGTCCCTTTTTAGCTTTAATCGATTTATCACCTTTCCCAATAAAGCCTCAGTCTTACTTGTTTATAGTGATGTTTTGTTGATATCACTATATATTAACTCCCTTATTTTCCTGTGCGAGTTTATTTTATTTGGCAATGGAATTTATTTAGTGTTCATAGAAAATTAATTGTTATAAAATCTACACCAGAGGAAATCAACTAGGTCGTAGGGTGAGTGAAAGGAAATCTCAACCGCTTTCTTTCTAAATCCATAGTTGAAAAAGTCTAGTTTGATAACCAATATGGATTGAGCTTCCAATTGAGCCATGGCATTAGAATTTATCTTTATCTTCATCTCCTCAATTTTTTGATAGGTATCTTTTAAAACATTCAAGGAACGGTGCTCTTCTTCATCTAAAATTGGAGATGGTGGTGCACACTTCATCCCTCCTAACTGCAATTGAAAACCAACCTCGCTTGATGTTTTTTCCATAAATTGTTCAAATTTTTTCTCACCTCCTATCATTATTTCTTTCTTACTGCCCTGATAAATATATCCATCAAGATCCATGACATCTACGACACTTCCTTTCAGCCCCTTTTCAGTGGGAAGAGGGTTTTCTACCTCCATAGTCTCTCTTATCTCCACCAAGCCACAATTTTCCAATTTCTCAAGTTCTAGCTTTGGTTCATGGATATAAAGGGAAAATGATATTTCCAAACTCCTCTTTGAAATGACCTGGTGTGGATCATAGTGCCACTTCTCCCCCCACTAAAATTGCATTTCTTGTATCATTTTCTCAGTCTCCTATACATCCTTTATGTTATTTACAATAAAGGAGCCAACAATCCTCGGTAATTTAAACAAAAAAAAAATCCTATCAATGACAAAGTGTATGTGATCTACATTCAATCTTTGTCTAATAAACTCCAATGAAAATATTATCATCGGCATGAAAGAAGGAAGCTTGTATGGTGGGATGTTTTCTCCATGTAATATGATTTCTACATACTCTTCGAACAAGAACCAATCTTCAAATTCCAAATCTTTGCTCAATTGTAAAATAGATTGAGCCTTTGGTAAAATTATAGGAGGAGCAGTATTTGATGATTTTATAGACAATTGACATGAAAGAAGCAATGTAAAAAGAGAAGTCTTCATTATTTTGTTTACACCTGATCATATCAGTCCAATTAATCATCTTCTGCTTTTGCGTATTTATATCCCTAGCATTCAGACCCAAATCCATGAATTGATCAACATGAACATACATGAAGAGGTATACCATCAAGGAAGGAAACCTAAAGCACCTAGAAATACTGAAGTTGAGAACTTGTAGATTAATGGAATGTTCCAAAAAGTGGGAATATCCAACACAATGTTAGGTTGCATCACTAAATGGAAAATCCCTAAGGCTTGAAAATCAATCGATGTGGTATTATCTCTTCCAAAAATTCCCAAATTACATATAAAATTGGCCTAGCGCATTTAGAAAAACAAACTATGGGAAATTATTTAGACTATGTTGGAAAAACTGCATTTGGAGGGAAAACTAAGTTATATAATTTACTTCTATCCTCTGTTGATAGGCTCTGGTAGACAAACAAAAGGGTTTCTTTGGAAAATGCATTGTAATTATCAAATTGGGGAAAATCCAGGGGTTGTTGAATCAACAAGGAATACATGTGAAAAATGTTTTCACCAAGGGAATTCATTACAAAGCGTATTTGTGGGTATAAAGATGAGGTTATCCAACTAATGAATTATGTGAAAAATTAAGCTTGAGGGATAATTGCAGTGAATAAGCCTGATTTAAATATTCTTGAGGAAATTTCTGACTCAACCTGACAAGATAAAATGTTTTGATGGAATTCCATTAAACTTAATGGGAAAAAAGGTCGAAAATATCATGTTCCATGTCCACTAGGGGTATATGGCTGGAAGAATTGGATAAAGTGGCTTTTTTGGTCATTTTCATATTTACTTTCAAAAACACGAGATAGTTTAAGACTCTAAATACCTTGTATTTCAAAATCGACTTGATAAAGAATTCAATTGTCATCAAGAGCAGCAACTGGAGCAAAAATGGTAGATACAATAGAAGAAATGAGTGAAATCGTGGTTTTTATATACAAATGGTGGAAAATTTATAATTGAGTTAATGGAGACAAAAGAGTACGGAAGGGTGACATGGCGGCCAACGTGGCAGGTGACGTGGAAGTGTGGTGGGTGAATTTGCATGAGGTGGAGTGACGTGGAAGTGACGATGTGGAAAGCCACTCGCATATATATATATATATATATATATAAGAAATGAGTGAAATCGTGGTTTTTATATACAAATGGTGGAAAAATTATAATTGAGTTAATGGAGACAAAAGAGTACGGAAGGGTGACATGGCGGCCAACGTGGCAGGTGACGTGGAAGTGTGGTGGGTGAATTTGCATGAGGTGGAGTGACGTGGAAGTGACGATGTGGAAAGCCACTCGCATATATATATATATATATATATATATATATATATATATGATAAAATTTTATATAAATATTACATTTACATATACCAAAACACTCTATTTTTTCCCCTAGATATTTTCTCTAGTGTTAACAAGTATGCTCCTAGATCTACTATATTTTTAGCAGAAAACACATATACCAAAACACTCTATTTTTGGAGGAAAACCATTTACCAGCCTCAAGGGGACCCCTGGTAGAAAGTGGTTTCATCCTTGTGTGTCGTCAGGTTTGATCACAATCGTCCATCACCCTGACATTGAACTTTCAAAATCGCTTACTCTGGGGCACACTGCAGTATAAACGATGAGCTAGTTGTGATGTTGGAGTCTATGTAAGTACAATCCCGATGTATGGTACGATGATGATTTTTTATATTTGCACACTTTTTAACAATTTTCTCTGCTTTGCACTCATTGGGCTAGCCCACTCCCTTTAAAATATCTTTTTATTTTATTAACCCAAACTTTGGGCTTGCACCATATTCTTAGCACAACACGTCAATTTTTTCAAGACATAAATGCAAAGAGTCGCATCCTCTATAGTACATAATTTTTTTAGTAAACATATATGTATATTTTATTTTATGTTTTTATACTTTTTTTAACTAGAAAGAAAAATAACTACAACATTTTCGCCATCATTTTACAAGATAATATAATCTGGTGAGAGATTCGCCAAAAATATTATATATACATATTATATTATTGATAAAAATTTCCTTCCATTTTTCTTAAGTATCATGGGGATTCGCCCATTTATTATACATATAAATTTAGTAGGGTTTATTAAAAATTTCCCTCTAAATAATCTTGTAGGCACCAACATACTATTACATTGGTTTATTTCCACCAACCAGAAGGAGACACCAACCACCTAAAAGGATTTATGGCATCAACCATAAGGATACACCAATCCCATGAATTTTTTTACCGGAACCAAATAAGAGACACCATTCCCCTGAAATGATTTACTAGCACCAACCAAAAGGAGACACCAGTCCCTTGAAATGACACAATTATGTTTTCTACATTTGCACAATCTTTCACAGGTACAAACTTCGTTCTCTTTTGCACTGCACTTTGTTCTTGTTCTTCACAACTCTATTTTCAGAATTCATATAACATTATTACGCGTTGCAACCAACATCAAACTTACATAATTTATAGTGTTTATCCACACTCAAACTAAACAACTATGTTGTCTAGGTCACATGTCTTCCTTAGAATTCATTGTTATTGTTCTTCCATATTTGGTCCTACATAACTCAGATTTATAATTTCTTTTTCTCTATACTTTATTGTTGCACTCACTCACATTTCACACACACTTCAAACTTATCCAACTTAATTTATTTTTACAGCATTATGCCAACATATACTTGGTCAGGATTGACATGACATGGGGATCCAATTTGGATGACTTAAATCAATTTATATTTTCATGGATGGAGACATGATCTAAATGACCTGAATAAATCTTATTTTCATGGTCCCTTGGTTCCTGAGGCTAAACCTTAACACCTGTGACCACACATCATGAACTTGTTAAGAAAATATTCAAAAAATCCAGGATATAGGTCCACATGTGTCTAACGAATATATTTATAATTGGATGCCTTGTTTGCCCAGATTACTTTGACACTGACTCAAAATCATGGGGCTCAACTATCACCCCACATGACCTTGTGTTGGCACCACATTATTAAATTATTATTTCTAATGGATCTAGAATATGGTTCCATGTTAACAAAGAGACTTTTAAAATGCTCGAACAAATGAATGCTTTGATTTCATTTTGTTTTTCCTTTTATCTCTAATTGTTAACCATTATCCTTTCTTAACCTAGATCTAGGACTAAAGTATTCAATTAATCCACTAATGGATCTAGAGTCTGGAATATTTTCTACTCGGTTCACATCTAGATTACCAGATGCCTGGATAGCTTTTCATTTCCTCTAGATTTGGGTTCTAAATAGAAGCCCTTCATGACTTGGGGTTCTAACCTTGCTCTTAAGTCACCTCTATGATGTATATGGAGTCTTTATTGCTTGTTAACGACAATATGGTTCACATATGGATTACAAGATTCCCAAATTCCTTTTCATTTACCATTCAATGTTTAACCTTAACAACACTTGGAAATTTACTTTAACTAGCTTCACCAAATCTAGAATCTAGGTTGAACAACCACACACTTTAACTCAACGCACTACTGGATGTTCAGATAGCTAGACTACTTCAAAACCTTTTAGCTCTAAATCTAGACCCACAATTTTCCATGTCACTTACCATATCACCTTCCACTTCATCTACCAAATTTTTCTTCTGGAATCAAACTGAGTTTTTCATGTTCCTTCATGCTCCTTTGTTCCTGCCATGTGTTACCTGCCAATCATCCAATTGATTGACCCAAATTTCCATTTCTTCCTACCACATGTCATACACTATTTTTGGCACATCACCATATTTGCTTCATGTTTTCCATGTCATACTACCACCTATCTATTGTCTGGGGTCCACCCACTGACCAGGACAAAAACCTGGGACTTGGGTCCATTGTTAACAATGACGCCTACATATGTTGAGGGGTCAGATATCATATTTCTTCCAGATGTCCGCCCCAATCTGAATTCAACCAAATATTATTGTATCTATATTTATACCTTAATTTGGATTTCGCTCATATATGTTAAGGGGACGAATATTATATTTCATCTAGATGTTCACCCCAATCTGGATTCTTTTATTCTTCATGCATAAGCATTGTTTATTTGTCTAAATAGACTTTAATAGGTAGAGGCTCTCCCTTAATCATACATCTCCTTATCATTCCATCATTTTATACATTAATGACTACACTTTCAAAATTAATGACAACAAATGTGCAACAATATCCCTGTTTTTCATTGATGGAAACACCGCCATACATCATTCAATCATTGATGTATTTGAGTTGAGAACTCCCCCTATCTGTCTATTGATTGCTCTTCTCCACCTTATAAATCAATAGAAAAGGGGATATAATCCCCATGTGCTAATGCATACTCTTTCCTTTAACTCCCCCTATAACCAACACATCTCTTGATTGAAAAGACAATTAATTGAAATCAGTGGGCCACTTGCCCATGGGAAGAAGATATTACACTCATATTTTGTCTAAGAGATTCAAAAAATTCTTTGTGCAGGGGTTTGGTAAATTTAGATACAATTTACTCTTTTGTCGCAATGTATTCTAACCTTACACTCTAATCAACAACTTTTTCTCTGAGAAAATGGTATTTGAAGGAATGTGTTTTGTTTTACATTGCATAACAAGCTTTTTATAGATATTGATAGCACTTGTGTTGTCACACATGATGGTCACCATTTTCTTGAATATCCTTGAGATTTTCCTTCATCCATATAACTTTATTGCAACATGATGTTGTTGCAATATATTTTGTCTTAGTGGTAGATAGAGAAATTGAAGTTGTTTTTTGTTGAACCAGGACACCAAATAGTTGTCTAAAAACAAGGCTTCCCCATAGGTGTTCTTCTTATAATCAACAATACCATCTTAATCTACATTTATACAAGCTTTAAGAGTAATATTTTTTCCCCTTATATACCAAAAGCCAAAATTTATGGTGATTTGTAGGCATCTAAATATTCTTTTTACTGAACTCACATGAGCTTCTTTTGGACAAGATTAAAATATGCACACTAGTCCCATTGCTTGCATGATTTCCAGTCTTAAAGTTGTTAAATAAAGAATGTTTCCAATCATGGACCGGTACATGGTCTAATTTACCTCGGATATTCATCTTCCTTGCTGCGTTTAAACCTTGTCATAATGGGACTGCTCACGGGTGTACAATTTTCCATACCAAACTTTTTTAATATTTCTTTAAGATATTTTCTTTGATAAATAAGGATGTCTATTTAATATTGATGAACTTATAAACCAATAAAAAAAAAGACAATTCCCCCAACATAGACATTTAAAACTCCTTCTGCATGTTATCTACAAAAAAATTTCTCATAAAATCAGCATCACTTCCAAAATTTATGTCATCTACATAAACAACAATGATCAACAAATTATCATTCTCAAAATTGACATAAAGGTTAATATATGTCACCCTTTCTTGGAATTTTCCTACTAAAGGCAATTATCCAACCTTGAGGGTTAGGCCCTAGGTGCCTACTTTAACTATACAAAGCTTTCTTTAATTTTCACACGTTATCTTTGTCTTCTGATAGGTGAAATCCTTCTAGCCACTCAATATACACTTATTCCTGTATTTCTCCATTTAAAAATTATTATTTTACATCCATCTAATAAAATTTAAATCCTTTAAAGGCTTCAAAAGACAAGAACAATCTTATTTCCTCAAGACTTTCCACTAGAGAAAGTGTGTCTTCAAAGTCAATTCCATTTACTTATGCATACCCTTTACATAAAAGTTTGGATTTTTTCCTAACTACTTTTCCATCTTCATTCAAATTATTCTTGTAAACCCACTTAGTCTCAATCACATTCTTGTCCTTTGGTCTTGGTAGACACCCCCATGTCTCATTATTCTCAATCTATTATATTTCTTCATTCATATCCTCGGCCCAATGTTTATCTTGGCTAGCCTGAGAAAAAATTTTGGGTTCCATTAAGGATAGCAGAGCTAAGTTTTCATGGCTTGATGTACTAATAAGCTTCCTTCAGGTTTAAACTCTTGGTTATTTGTCTCCAAGAATTTGGCTAGCTAAATGATGCTTTTGGATGTACCTAGATGGAGTTTTTGGATGTGATGGCTCATCTTCTTCCTCTTGTTTCTCTTCTTTCTCTTCATGATCCTTTTGATTTTCTTTTCATGTTCTTCTTTATCTTCATTTGATTGTGGTTGGGTTTGAGGAAAAATTTCAATTATTCTAACATCAATAGTTTCAACTACCTTATGTTTTCTTTCTTTGTAACATCCATACCCCTTGCTTCTATATGTGTATCCAATGAAAATTCCTTCATATATTTTGGATTCAAAATTCCCTAAATTTATTTCATTTATCTTTATGTGGAATTTTATTCCAAACACTTTGAAATGTTTGATTGTAGTTGGTCTAAATTTCCATAGTTCATAAGGTTTTTTAGTATTGTTTACCTTGATTTGTGATATGATCAAGATGTAAACAGTTTTGTAAATTGTTTCTTCCCAAAATTTATTTATAAGTTGGGCTACATTAAGCATCGTTATTTCAATTTATTGCACTTTCTATTCCTTCTTTTATCAACTCCATTATGTTGTGGTCTTCTAGCAACAGATAATTGTCTTTTAATCCCATGATTCTCACAAAAAATATTAAATTCATTAGAAGTAAACTCACCTCCTCTGTCATATCTCAGGAATTTCATTTTTAGATCAATTTCATTTTCAACTAAATCCTTGATGGCTTTTAATATCTTAAAATCCTTATATTCTCCTCTAAGGAAATGAACCCATCTCATTCTTGTGTAATCATCAATGAACATCATAAAATATCTTTCACCTTTCAGTTTTTATGTCTTGGTTGGTCAATGAAGATATATATGGATGAGTTCCAGTGGCTTAGGTGTAGAGTATTATTTCATTTTGAGGACAGACCCCGTTTTTCCCATGTTGGCATGACTTACAAAGATAATTATTTGGTTTTCATATATTTCATTACTTGTGTTTTGCTCATTTTATCAAATTGTCAAAGCTGATGAGACCCATCCTCCTACGCCATAACTAGATCTCATTTATTTTTCCCATACAACTTTTTTCTCCTTTTTCTCCATCGAGAATGTATACATTGCTTGAAGTCTTGTTTTCCTTTGCTACAAGTTTCCCTACATTCACATTTCTAATTTCACGTTCTTTGGAATGAATTATGAGATCATATCCTTGATCACACATTTGAATAACGCTTGAAAATATGATGTTTCAGTCCTTGCACATATAAGACATTTTGAGCCTTATTTCTTCCATTTTCTATGTTGATTATGCCTTTTCCAGCTATTCTTGCATATGCATTGTTATCAATTACTTTTTTGCCTCCCTCTTCTTCTTTTAATTTAATAAATTTTCTTTGATCTATTTTCATGTGCCTTGAACATCTGCTATCAACATAGCATCTATTTTGTTTTTTGGCATACAACAAAAATTTCATTCTTCCTTCTTCTCTTGTTTCCTTTTCCATATGATTGGGTGTTGATTTTTGAAGGTGTGTTATTCCTTGCCTTGATTTTGAGGCCTTCTTAAACTAATTATATAGTCTCATGTTTTGTGCCCATATTTGTTGCATCTCTAGAATTCAATGTAATCCAATAAGGGAGAAAAAGGATTAATTTTTTATAATATCACATTCATACATACTTCTAGGTTTGTTTCATCTGTCACTTTCCATTGGATATTTAAGGAACTATCTCCTTCCATACTTGTTTCTTGCATAATATTTACAATCAACTCCTTTATGACCAAAATTATTACATGAAATCAATATCCATAACAGAAATTTTGGTACCTAGTTGTATATTGTCTATTGAAAGGAATAACTTGATTGAATCTACCTTGTCTACCTTCCTTGACATGGTCATAGCATTGCTAATACGTAGCTGTATTGGTGCCATTTATGTTGTTGATTGATCCTTTTAGCATATTTTCTTGATATTCTAAATGACCCAACCCTGTTTTAAAGGAGGAAGATTCAGGTTTTTGCGGCTTCATATCGTTCTTGAGTACATCAACAAATTTTGTACGTTCTTTACATTCCCTTTTTGATGTTCTTGAGATTGAATCTCCCTTGGGGTTCTTAGAATTCTTTTTATACCCAATACCTATCTTTATTAAGGGATATCTCTAGTAACAACTGATAAATTTTGATTCAACTGACCTGATACTTTTTTCTAGTTCCTTTCTCAAGGAGACAATTTCAGCTTCCAACTTCCCATGATCTCCTTCTTCTTTTTTAACTAATTTTTCATAATCTCTTTTAATATTTTAGTTTCTTCTAATTCAATTTTTAGTAGATTGATAGAGGCTTCATCACAATATTCATTCTTACATTCGTTTAATTGATGTTTCAATTGATTGACAGTTTTCCTTAGCCTTCTTGTTTCTTCTATGGCACCCACAATTTATCCCTCAAAGTCCACTTTCCCTACAACGTTTTGATTGTTCATAGCTAGGAATATGATTTCTCATTTCACCTCTCACATCATTAGAAATGCACTCATCACTTTCATCATCATTATTTTATTTGGTATAAAACCTTTTCCTTTTGACAAATCATTTTCTTTTATGATTATGAAATTTGAATCCTTCTTTATCATTATCATTATCATTATTATTTAATTTTTCATAAGGATACATAAATGCAAATTGGCCTATTCTAACAAATTCAAAGAATTTTAATGGAATATTAATTTTGAATTTTCTAGTTCCCCTTTTAATATTTCTCATGAATTGAGTGTTTTCTTATTCTAAATACTTTAGACAGGTGAATCTAATAAAAATTTTCAACAGACATCCAAAAGTTAGTACCTAGAGACATAATATAGGTACTCATCCTTATTTTCCAAAAGGCATAATTTGATTTATCAAACAATGAAGCCTTGCTTGAATAAGATCCCCTATTACTATCCATGACCCTTTGTGATCTACCTTCGAGTGATTAAACGGATTCTTGAATAAACATACTCTGATACAAATTTTTGGAATTATGATTATACTAAGGGGGGAGAGGGTGAATTAGTATAATGGCCAATTTTTAACCATTCAAAAAATTTCAATGTATATACAATGTCAATCACATCAAAAACATAAGAATATATCATATATGTATGAAACTTTTTTTATTAAAAATTATCTTGTAGGCACCAACCAAAAGGAGACAACGTTCCCCTTGAATTATTTACTGGTACCATGTAGAAGGAGACACTAGTTCCTTGAAATGACATAATTATGTGTTTTTCACTGCATAATCTTACACAGGTACTAACTCTAATCTCTTCCGCACTGCACTATGTTGTTTTAATCTTCACAACCTTGTTTTCATAATTTAGATAGCATTCTTGCACATTGAAACCAACATCACACTTAAAAAAATTTACATTATTTATCCACACTTATATTAAATAACTTTCCTATCCAAGCCACATGTCTTCCTTAGACCTCTTCTACATTTGGTCCACAAAACTCAGATTTAGCGATTCATTTTTTTGTACTTTATTTCTGCACTCATTTACATTCCACCCACACTTCAAAGCTCTCTGGAATAAGTTAGTTACACCACATTATTCCAACACAGACCTGGTCAAGGCCGACACTCCATGGGATGTTGATTTTTCGAGTGCGATATATACAAGTACTAATTTCTGAAATATTGATAATTACTTATAATGATGTAGATATTCTTTTAATAATTCTAGTTTATCATTAAACAATTATACTTCAAAAATTAAACCATAAACGCACAAGGATAGTAGAGATCACAATGCACAAAGAGAACACAAGATTTACCTTGGGAAAACCCACTTGAGGGAAAAACCCAGCAACCTTTTCCTTAGAGACATTATTTAGTTCAACAAGAGATACACCTAATACTGATAGCCAATTATGAGGTCAAAATAACCAAAAATTATATGGTTAAACCTGGGCAAACAACCCTCTTATCAAGTTAATCTTCTTCCCTTCAATTTTGTCCCTCTTTGATCAGCCTAGGTCTAATTTTGACCCCTCAAAAAAAGCCTAGAAACTCAGCTCTGCTGCCTAGAAGTTTGACCTGCTACCCAGAAACTGCCTAGAAAATCACGCATGTGAAGTAGAGAGAGAGAGAGAGAGAGAAATATTCTTGAGATGAATTTATTTTTCTTGCCCTTCTTTTTCCTACTTCTTCTTCTCTTGGATGCCTATAATATCTCTTCTTATGTGAGAGACTAAATGTTTCCTTTTGGAGGAGGTAAAATCCTCTATATATTGTATCCTACCTATCTGAATGGATGTGTCTCTTCACTAGGGCCACCTTGACTTGAGGGAGGGTCGACTTGACAAGTTTGGAGCCAAAAATTCAAAATTCAAATTTTAAATTTTCTCTTTTGATACCAACATGAATAACATGTCTTATAATAATTCTTTCAAGGGATAAACAATGAAAATTACATGAAGAACATGCCTTACAATTACATTATATATTTCAAGGGCTAAATAGTAAATTATGAAGATCGACAGTAGCTACAAAATTCAGCACTCCCTCATAGCTAGGGAGGTATTCATAATGACTAGACATGTGTTCTTTCGTTAAAAAAAAAAATTCTCTAAGAAATCATCATCATTATCCAATTACCATAATCTGGTCAACAACTGTGACACACAGTAAACCAATAACATCAACCAATTACCATAATCTGATTGAACAACTTTGATACATGGTAATTCAATAACGTCAATCAATAACCATAATTATGGTCAATAACTCTGACCTATGGTATATCCTTGCCATAATCATGGTCAGTAATCCTAACACTTTGTACATCATTTAGCATCGACTATTCACCATAATTTTTCAAGTCTATCTGACACATGGTATACAGAATAGACTTGGTTCACCATCATTAAGGTCAATATCTTTGACACATGGTGAATCTCCAAAGGACACGCATTATCTAAGTAATTTGGGGCATGATGCACCAAGACCATTCTTCCTAATTTGGGTCAAAATACTTGACACGGGAAGAATTATTTTTCTCTACCAAACCATTATCCCTAATTTGAGTCAATATACTTGACACAAGGACATGTCAATCCATGATGCTATCTCATCATCACTTCCTCTCACTAAGAGAGGAATTCTCAACAAGTCCAATATTTTCCATGAAGTATAGAAACTCTGCTCTAGACAGAGGCTTTGTAATAATAACAGTTATATACTCATCGATAGAGATATATTGGAGCTTCATTTCTCCCTTTTGCATCATGTCACAGATGAAGTATTACTTGATCTCATTGTGCTTCAACTTGTCATGGAAAACTAGATTCTTTGTTAGCTTCACACAAATTTTATTATCACAATATATCACAATTAGTTCTAGAACTTGATCAAATAGTCCTCCGAGTAAATTTTGAATCCAAAATGCTTCAAAACTCACTAAATTGGCTACTATATACTCTACCTCGACAGTGTTGAGTGCAAAAAAAAAAAATTCTTCCTACTCATCCAAAAAATTGTAGCAGAGCCTGAATTGAAGGAACCTTCAAATGTATTATTTTTGTCTTCATCACTCCTTTCCAACTATACATTTTTATATCCCTATAGTTGTGTATCACTATTTTAGGCATATATAAAGCAATAATAATTGTACCACACAAATATCTTAATACATGCTTTACTACAATCCAATGTTTATTTCTTGGTTTCACCTGGAACTAGCTTAAAGTATTCACTGCAAAGAAATTGTCTAGCCTGGTACTAACCAAATATATCAGTGATCCAATCAAATTTCAGTATATGGATGGATCTACCAAATCTGACTTAGAGTCTCTCAACTTTCTCAAATTTTTCACTGTGCGAGTTGTCATCGATTTACAGTCCATCATCCTAAACTTCTATAGGATCTCGATAATATACTTTCCTTGACCAAGGAATATTTCAATAGCTTCTTCCATACTTCTAGTCACAAATAGTAGTGCATCAAGCAAAGATCCTTGATGTCTAGGTTTGGATCAGCGTCACTTTTGGAGAAACATAGTCTTGTTAGGTAGCTATCAATTCAAGAATACCAGGCTCTAGGTGCTCTCTTAAGTCCATACAAGGCTTTCTTCAATCTGTAAATGTGAGACTCTCTTCCATGAACCTCAAAACCTTGAGGTTTTTCTATGTACACTTCTTCATCAATCATACCATTGAGGAAAGAATTATCTACATCCATATTATGTAAATTCTAACCCATAGAACAAGAAATATAAATAATAGTTCTAATGGTAGTGTACCTGGAAACTAGAGCAAAAGTCTCATTGTAGTCTTATCCCTCTTTCTAGTAGAACCCATTAGCCACAAATCTCACCTTGTATTTTTATATACTGCCATCCACTGCATGCTTGATCTTGTATACTAATTTATAGGTTACCACTAACTTCTCTTCAATTCTAGGCACAAACTCCCATACCCATTTTTCATAATCGATTGGTATTCTTCCAACATCGCATCCTTCCAAACTTGCTTGCTAACTTCTTCTTCAAAGGTTGAAGTTTCAAAATAAATGATATTATTCATTAACGTTGCATATCCATAATACCTCTTTGGAATTTCTTTCCCTAAAGGTTCCAAGTGGTGTTGTGTGTCCTTTTGTATGGTATATCTAGGCCAAGTTGGCCTTTTCCTAGTTTCAAGAACAACAACTAGGTCCATTAAATTTCTAGGCCCTTATGGATATTCTTGATGATATATGGGACATTATAAATAATTAGATGGACGTAAGCCTTCTTCATTGGGAGCTTCATGTTCTTCTTCATCATCAGAGTCTATGGAAACTTCTTTAGATTTCCACTAAGCAAGATTCTCATGAAATCTCATGTCCTTGCTTAATCAACTTGTCATTGTCCTAGAACATATATTCTATATGCATTTGATGAATCACTATATCCAACAAATATTCATTTCTTTCCTGAAGGCTCTAGTTTATTTATGTTATCTTTAAGTACATGGATATAGATTGGAAAACCAAATATTCTCAAAATTCCAACCTATGGTTTATGTCTAATGAACGCTTCTTCAAGAGTTTTTTCTTCCAAAATTCAATGAGGACTCCTATTTTGAATATATACAACTGTCATAGATGATTTAATCCATAGAAACATATGCAAGTCTTGATCATTCATCATTAACTTAACATATTCTTCAATGGTTATGTTCTTTCTTACAACAACTTCATCTTGTTTTGGATTGTAAGGGACTATCAAATCCCTCTTAATCCCAGCTTCTTTACAAAAGGAAATGAGATCGTTGTAACTATATTCTCCTCCATTATCTTATCTCATAATCTTGATTTTATTTCCCTTCAATTTTTCCACTTCAACCTTAAATTCTTGAAACTTGTTGAAGACTTCAACCTTGTCTTCATGAAATAAATCCATGTCTTGCAAGGGAAATCATGAATAAATTATGCATAGTTCAAATATCCTCCAATATATTTCACTAGCATTGGACCACATACATTATAATGAACTATATCCAAAATTTCTTTTGTTATGCGAAATTATGAATTACGGATAAATAATTCTTCCCTAGACAGGTGCTAATCTAGAAAAACAGGTCAAAGACTTTACGACTATCTTTCCTAACTATAAACAGACACATAGAATGAAACAAGAAGCTTACTTGGAGTCCAAGCGCTTCCAAAGTCTCCTTCTGTCGCTTTTGTTGTAGCTTCAAATTCCAGTCGGCTGTGCAAAATATTTCCTGCAAGAATGAACACTAAACAGCAAGAGATAGCAATAATACAGATGTTTATTCGAGTTATTTAGCTAAATCAATAAATCATAAACCATATACATCAAATAAGAAGTCATGATATGGAAAATCAAAGCTTATACAGATGCATATAGGGAAAAATAAGCAGTAATCTTTATTAATGATAGAAGGGGAGGTTACAACCCAGTGGTTGATTTGTTGTCACCATCTTCAACAGCATCCCAACCTCATCACAATGCAGATATCCACATCAATATGTCACTCAAATCAACTCCTCAATTGAAATTCCACCAGCATTTCTCTACACAAATTATTCCTTATCAAACACTAAGATTTGTGCTCAATTTATAGAGGAGCTGAAGGTAGTTTTATAATCAATGACTTTCCAATAATAGGCAAGACATGCTCCCAATATTGTAGATGTCAAATGTACACTTGGATTCGAAGTTTGACACATGTGAACTCTTCTAGAAGGCACTGGCCAAGTGGAGATTCTGTAAAAATAATAATTTCGCTCCCAATGTGACCAACGCACCTATGAATTTCGGGAAGTGCTTTGCAGAGCAGCCTTGTGTGGGGCTACCTGCATATGTAACACACTTATTCTCTTTAGAGGCAGCATTGATGAGCTCTCATATGATATATTATAAACTTCAAATCTTGGAAACCTTTGCATATGAAAGTCTTGAATGATTTGTCTTGTTCTTTGTCTTAGGGAATATAACAACTGAAATGATAGGGGATGATAGACCCTATTCATTGGTCCTAGAGATGATGTCCAGTTAACTAGGTCATTAGGAGTGGTGCCCAATTTGACCTATAACAATTTCCCCATAAAGCATGAATTCAAAATAACAATAACAATATTTTGATTGAAATACTTTACACTGTGATGGGTTGGAGATGAAGCGGAGTGGTGACCTACATCAATCTTACAATACATTACATCATGATATATCCTCTTGATCATAATTGATGAGGGTAGGCATTTCCATGTTCAGCACATAAACAATCTAATAACATGTACATAATTCAGAAATTTGTCTACATTGGAATGTTGCCCAATACAGACATGCCTCCAGATATAGGCCCATGTTTGGATGACGATCTATATGTAAGGTCATCGTATAGATGATGTGTACAAAAATCTTGAAATCGCAGCCCGGATGGCTAAAACGAGATCTGGGGTTTTCTTATCTCGTTCACTCGATCATTCGGGTACAAGTCTAGCCATGTGAATATATGATTTGTGGTTGAACATGGAAAGACATCGTTTGATTACCAGCCAATGATGTGAGTTGTTAACAAACGCGAGAGAACCACCATTGATGTCAATGGCCCTCAAGGTAATGCAGTACATTTTGTAAAGCGTGAATAGATGATTTGATGTCGAACTCCAAACAAAATCTTTCGGTAAAAAATCCGGAAGCGAGGATCTTATCGATGCTGTAACAAGCCTCATGGTACTGGAATCGGATGTTTATAAGTGAACTTCCTAGATAATGATTTGTCGTCGACAGGAAGCCACCTTATTTTGAAACGGGAGTTACTGATTTCGAAGACAAAGGTATGACTTGATTTAGCAATTTTCAAGCATGACGGTCATGAGAATGAAGGTTTATTAGTATTGTATAAGGATGAGTATTCACTGGATGACTTCTCTTGAACATTCGGCGACACCGAGATGAGTTGGAAACATTGACCCAAAACCAAAGTGAAGGTATGATGAACCATAGGTATGAATGAACCGTCAAGAAGATTACCCAACCCAAACAGTCACGGACATGGAGTGAAGTGTCATGTTATAGAGCGTTGCTACCATAAAGAATTGTTCTCACTTTTCCTAAATTTTCCCAGGTCATTTGTCGACCAGTACCTCTTTATTTTTTAACAATCTTGAGGAGAATAACATTTTCTTGATCTATAATTCAACCCTTCGGGTGAATAAAGTATTGCTAGTTAATAATTTAATGATTCTTGCGATGAATGAAACTCGATTCTTGCCATGATCGACAAGCCCGTCGTTATTTTATGTTTTAACGAGCTTAAAGATAGTGACAACCCAATCCTTTTTCATATTTAGAGAGTTTGAAAAAGAAGATGAAAGAAAACTCCATAAGTACTTTTTCGTAAAGTTGTCGCTCAGATCCTAAAAAGTGTAAAATAATATCCGAGAGAACCTCTTTAGTCATGTTTTACCAAGGTATTCATTTTTTGTAAATAATCTATCTCAGTCTAGAAAAGGGTTAAACTTATACTAAGTATATATCAATTCATTTACTTTTACGAGCTTGAAAAGACAAGTGCTCGACAATCTTTTCACATTATCGGAGTCTAAAAAGAGTTGAAAGAAGACTCCAGGGGTTCCTTTTTCGTTGTTATCGAAACTCGAAAAAGAGATAAAAGTGTGCTTCAAATCCTTTTTTTTTTTTAACAAAGCTCGAAAAATAAGGAGAAAAAGTATGCTTTGTGGTCAAATCATTCTTGAGATAAATCTGCACGACTAATCTGTTCATTAGTTGTAAAACCTGTTCAGAACAACATCAAATGGATTAAAAATACTTGTTTCATGATAAAAACATAATAAAACTATAGTCATATCAAAATATGATTTTCAAACAATTAAATTACTATTAAAAAGAGTTTTACTATTCATTTTTACCATTCAATAGTTACCATTTTCATTTTGGAGCTCTGAACATGTTTTGCCCCCGAACTTCAGCGGTCGATTGCATGCAATTGGCAAGAATGTTTTGAATGCCCCCTGCAAGAGAATATGCCCCCAAGCTTCATTTCATTCACCTAAGTAGAATACTAGTTAATGATAGCTGGATGGAATGAAGGTTCATTATAGGGGAGGATTTGTTTCATTTTTTAACGAGCTTGACACAGGAAAAGAACTATGCTCGTGGCCTGTTTTATTTTTTAACGAGGTTGACACAGTAAAATAACTTTCCTCAAAGGCACTTGTTTCATTTTTTAACGAGGTTGACACAAGAAAAAATAACTATCCTCATAGGCACTTGTTTCATTTTTTAACGAGGTTGACACAAGAAAAAATAACTTTCCTCAAAACCTGATTCATTTTTTAACAAGGTTGACACAGTAAAAGAGCCATCCTCAAAGGCACTTGGACTAGTGAGTGTGTGCTAGAAAAGACGTATTCTAACAAAGTCATCATTTAAAAAGTTGTATGAGAACCACAAATGATAAGTTATAACATGCGTTGACAGGTCTTCTCCAGGGTTTCCATTGAATTTTGGAATTTCTGAGGGTAATTTTTGTGGTATCACCGGCCACCAAGAAGAATAACTAATGGGATCAGCTTGATATTGCACTGAAGATGTGAATAAAGGATCAAGTCATTCAGAACTCATAAGGGAGGAACTAGATAGGATTCCATATGATGGCATGGGTGAAGTCAATGGACAAAACATCGAAGATGAAGCAACAGTAGATGTTGTCGCAACTGAAATAGATGGTTCAGTCTAGGATATTATCTCAACCATGGTCAAATGACCCAATTTATACCCTATAGAATCTGCAGGAACTCGAAGTGAAACAGGATCAACAAAAGCAGAGGAAGGTGATTAAGGAAAAGACTCATACAGGTAAAGGTCCTACCGAAAAATGAGTTGGAGTTAAAGGTATCTCATCTTGTGGTATTTCTTCAATCAAAATTAAACCAGGTGGAAGAACTTCACCGTCAGGCCCGAAGAATATTTCAGGTGGTTGAATGCGCAATATGGGAGACTCAATGGCTACAATATATTGTGGAGTGACCAATACATAAACAACTTTTGGTTGTTCAACTTTGGGATCAAGATTTTCTCCACTTAGGGAATATAGAAAACTGAAATATAAGGGGATGATAGACCCTATTTCACTGGTCCTGGGGATGATGTCTAGTTTGACCAATAACATTTGCCCCCTAAATCACAATGGGATCTTGATCAACTTCTGATTGAACAACGTCGGGTTTGGGAGGTATGGTCTCACTGATTGGATGGATCGTGACCACGGGTAGCTATGAATACTTTGTTTCGACAACAGTAGACAAACCGAGATGTGTAGAAAAAACTTGAGCTAACTCTGGTTTATGGAAAGATGATATTTCACTAGAGGTACGAATTGTACTTGATTCGGCAGATCGTGATCACCTTCCCCACTTCTGGCAGTAAAGGTGGTTTTAATGCTAGTCTACATGAATGACGGGGAAAAGGATTTTGTTCTTCCACGATTACTGATTTATTTTAACCAAAAATAAATAAACAAAATAAAAGGGTAATGCTAGGCAAAAGGGTTTACCAAGAAATTGTGAACTGCAGAATACCTCCTGGCGAACCAAGAAGCATGGGCAGGAAATCTCCCCGAATGTTGTGTCCGGTGTATCACAATTTACAAGGCGATTGACTCGGTTCACTATGGATAGATAGCACCTAAAATTTGTCCTCCCAAATATACCCGAAGTTACATGGAGGCCCAAGTCCGTATTAGCGTTGTCTGATTCGAAACCGCACAATGAGAGCACCCCTTTATACTATTCGTACTATAACACCACCCGATATACTCGAAAGTACATGGATGAGCTACGATATACTTACGTACATGGAGTGAGGTATCACACTTGGAATGTATCACAGAAAATTTAATGACAGCTACTATGTTTTATGACGTCGGAACACGTCTCTAGCCTAGACCTTCTAAATGTTATTGTTATGGTTCCAATGCTTTTTTAGGTAAATTGAGATAAATTTTATGTTGATCTTGTTTAACAATTTTCCTTTCAAAGGTTCTCCGCAATGATGTATTGGAAATTCCTAAAATGCAAACTAAGAATGATAAGAAATCTTTCACTTTTAGTTTTTCAATGAAAATCCTAGCTACTAGAGGGAAAGAGCAAACAATTTGAGAGCAAACAAATCAATGAGCACAAACTAAATGCAGATTTCCTAATTGTTCCTTTTGCAAAAACACACAAACCACTACATGCAAATGCAGATTTTTCTTTTCAGTTCCTTTAATGTTATGAATGCAGAAAAGAAACTAAGTGCACTAAATCAACAACAAAAAAATGCCTTTTACTTTTGAGAAATGAGGAATATAAACAACAATTTCTCTTTTGAAGGAAAAATGAGGAATTAAACAACAATTTCTCCTATCAGGAAAGACAATTTCCTTTTTTAAAAGTAAATGGATCTAATGCGACAATGAAAATACTTTGAAATCAATTCGTCAATGATAAAGAAAAATTCTTTAAACAAACATTGAACAATTTTTCTTTCAAAGGAGGAAGAGGTAGATAAGTTCACTAGTCAATATGAGGCTCAGGATTTTCAAAACACAGTAGAAAACAAACTGAAACAAATTGCAATGACAAATTCAAGGGAATTTGGATGGTTTCAGGAGGCAACACAATCTCTAAAGGGAGACAGTGCTTTGCAACGCAGGCCTGAAAGGGAGACAGTGCTATGCAAAGCACTGTGTCTTGTCCAAGAGTGCGTTGGGAGTAGTGTATAATGAAAAACACAGTTGTCTAACACACTTCTAATGAAAATTTGGTTTTTAAAAAGCCTAATATTTGTGAGTAACAACTACTGGGTGAATAAACAGATAAAATCAGAGGCTACAACACCTAGGATAAAGAGTAATCTCCCCAGTGGAGTCGCCAATTTGTTATGTGGAATTATGAATTACAGATAAATCATTCTTCCCTAAACAGGTGTTAATCTAGAACAAGAGGTCAAATACTTTACGACTATATTTCCTAACTATAAAACGACACACAGAATGAAACAAGAATCTTACTTGGAGTCCAAGCGCTTCCAAAGTCTCCTTCTGTCACTTTTGTTGTAGCTTCAAATTCCAGCCGGCTGTGCAAAATATTTCCTGCAAGAATGAACACTAAACAACAAGAGATAGCAATAATATATATGTTTATTCAAGTTATTTAGCTAAACCAATAAAGCATAAACCATACACATCAAATAAGAATTCATGATATGGAAAATCAAAGCTTATACAGATGCATATAGGGAAAAATAAGCAGTAATATTTATTAATGATAGAATGGGAGGTTACAACCCAGTGATTGATTTGTTGTCACCATATCCAGCAGCATCCCAACCTCATCACAATGCAGATATCTCCAGCAATATGTCACTCAAATCAACTCCTCAATTGAAATTCCACCAGCGTTTCTCTACACAAATTCTTCCTTATCAAACACTAAGATCTGTGCTCAATTTATAGAGGAGCTGAAGGTAGTTTTACAATAAATTATTTTCCAATAATAGGCAAGACATGTTCCCAATATTGTAGATGTCAAATGGACACATGGATTCGAAGTTTGACACATGTGAACTCTTCTAGAAGGCACTGGCCAAGTGGAGATTCTGGAACAATGATAATTTCGCTCCCAATGTGACCAACGCACCCATGAATGTCGGGAAGTGCTTTGCAAATCAGCCTTGTATGGGGCTACCTACATATGCAACGCACTTAGTCCCTTTAGAGGCAGCGTTGATGAGCTCTCATATGATATATTATAAACTTCAAATCTTGGAAACCTTTGCAGATGAAATTCTTGAATGATTTGTCTTGTTCTTTGTCTTAGGGCATATAAAAATTTAAATGATAAGGGATGATAGACCCTATTCATTGGTCTTGGAGATGATTTCTAGTTAACCAGGTCATTGGGAATGGTGCCCAATTTTACCTATAACAATTTCCACCTAAAGCATGAATTCAAAATAACAATAACAATATTTTGATTGAGATGCTTTAAACTGTGATGGGTTGGAGATGAAGTAGAGTGGCGACCTGCATCAATCTTACAATACATTACATCATGATATATCCTCTTGATCATAATTGCTGAGGGTAGGCAATCCCATGTTCAGCACATAAACAATCTAATAACATGTACATAATTCAGAAATTCGTCTACATTGGAATGTTTCCCAATACATACATGCTTACAGATATAGGCCCATGTTTAGATGACGATCTGTATGTAAGGTCACCATATAGATGATGTGTACAAAAATCCTGAAATCGCAGCCCCGATGGCTGAAACTATATCCAGGGTATTCTTATCTCATTCACGATCATTTGGGTCCAAGTCTAGCCATGCGAATATATGATTTGTAGTCAAACATGGAAAGACATCATTTGATTACTAGCGAAACACGAGAGAACCAAAATTTATGTCAATGGCCCTCAAGGTACTGCAGTACATTTTGTAATGCGTGAATAGATGATTTGATGTCGAACGCCAAACAAAATCTTTCGGTCAAAAATCCGGAAGCGAGAACCTTGTCGATGTTGTAACAAGCCTCATGGTACTGGAATCAGATGTTTCTAAGTGAACTTCCTAGATAATGATTTGTCGTCGACAGGAAGCCACCTTATTGTGAAACAGGAGTTACTGATTTCGAAGACAAAGGTATGACTTGATATATCAATTTTCAGGGATGACGGTCATGAGAATGAAGGTTTATGAGTATTGCAGAAGGATGAGTATTCACTGGATGACTTCTCTTGAACATATCGGCAACATTGAGATAATGTGGCAGCATTGACCCAAAACCGAAGTGAAGGTATGATGAACCATAGGTATGAATGAACCGTCAAGAATATTACCCTACCCAAACAGTCACGGACATGGAGTGAAGTGTCATGTTCAAGAGCGAATTGCTACCATAAAGAATTTTTCTCATTTTTCCCAAATTTTCCCCAGTCATTTGTCGACCAGTGCCTCTTTATTTTTTAGCAAGCTTGAGGAGGATAATATTTTCTTGATGAGATCTCATATGATATATTATAAACTTAAAATCTTGGAAACCTTTGCAGATGAAAGTCTTGAATGATTTGTCTTGTTCTTTGTCTTAGGGCATATAACAACTAAAATGATAGGGGATGATAGACACTATTCATTGGTCCTGAAGATGATGTCCAGTTAACCAAGTCATTGGGAATGGTGCCCAATTTTAACTATAAAATCTTTGGAAATACTTTCTCTACTTGGAAAGGGCTTCTTTTCATTCTTCCCAAGCACAAAACCTTTAAATACTTCTTCATGCTCCATATGCAATTTCGGAACACGTGAAACCATATAATTTAAAGATGTAACAGCTCTGTAGTGAAGGTGAGCATATCTTCTATGCCAAAGTTCACATGGATTTGTGTCCTTATGTACTAATGCTTGAGCAAGTTGTTTCAAGAGTCTATATAACCTTCCTTCACGAACTCCGACTACTCAAGTTGAATCTATACTTGAGCCCTTTGGCCACACAATTAGTTTTCCATCAAAAAATGTTACTCTATCTCTTTTATCTTCCAAACATCAAATAGAAAGAAAATTATTTTTCAAAACCAATACATATAGTATGTTGCTAAGATGAATGTTTTCACCTTATTCTAGCTCAATGGAAGTCTTCCCAATGCCCTTTACTGAATAATTGTTGTTGTCTCCAAGTTATACCTTTTGAAATAGTCTCCTTTCCATTAGACTTGTGAGGTTGTCATGGTCTCCCATCATGTGTCTTGAGGCACCACTATTTACTAGCCACAAATCACCGCTATCTGCAATAAAACTTGGAAGAGCATAAAAATATAAGAAGACTTTATTACCTAGATATTAATTCTTATGTTCCTTTGGAAGTTCATCGATATCTACTTTGGTAGCATGTTTATTTCCCTTTCTCTTTCTATCATTCGATATTTCAGGACAATCATGTCTATAGTTTCAAAATTTGTGACAATGATAACATTGAACTTTCTGCATATATCTCTTCCTTGAGGAGAAAATATTCTTCCTTCAAGTCTTCTTCCTTCATTTCTTCTTTGGAAACCAAAATTGTTTCTTCCTCCAACCTTCTTAAAATGTGTTGCAAAAGCTTGAGAATTTCATTCATCAGATCTTTGAATCTTTCCCTTTGATATGAGCCTACATTCTTCTTGAGTGCATGTAGTCCATAATTCTTCAAACTCTGAAGTTTCCTTTCTGCCACATATACTAGATGCAAATGAGTCCCATGAGTCAAGTAAACCATTAAGTGTTGTAGTCACTAGTTCTCTTTTTGAAATTATTTCATCAATTTCTTGAAGTTGATCTCTTAATTGATAAATCCTCATGAAACATGAGGTTGTTGTATCATTTATTGTCATTATAACATCAATAAGCTCATTATTCAAACTCTTTTCTTGAACAATGTTTTGGATATTGTATAATCCAACTAGAGCATCATACATTTGCTTTGAAGATTCAAGATTTGTGACATAAGGAATAAAGTGATCTCTAATAGAGTCCACAATGATGCTTCTAGTTGTGATGTCATCCTTCTCATATTTTTTTTTTCCTTCATTATCTGAGGGTTCAATGACCTTGCATTTTACAATACCCAAGAGATCATTATTTTTTCAAGGATGAGATCAATCCTTATTTTACAAGCCCTGAAATTTGTAGCTCCTTTCAATTTTTTCTTAGACTTCATAGATGAACCCATACTCATAGATAAACAATTAGATTGTAGATGTAGGTTTTCTTCAATTCTCCTTCATTTACCAAATCTCTTCAAGAGTGTTTTCATTGTCATGTCCTTTACCAAAGCTCCATGTTGATTTTTCAAGTGAAATAGATATAGACACTAATTTCTGAAATACTCACATCTATTTCTAATTATCTAAATGTTATTTGAATCATTAGGGTTTATCATTAAGCAGTTACACTTCAGAAATTCAACCATAAATGTACAAGTACAATAGATATCACAATGCACAAAGAGAACACAATATTTTCCCTGGGAAATCCCACTTGGGGAGAAATTTGAGGAACCTTTTCCTTAGAGAAATTATTCAGTTCAACAAGAGATACACCTAATATTTCTATTCAATTATGAGATAAAACTGACCAACAATGCTATGTTCAAACTTGGTCAAACAACCTACTTGTCGAGTCAATATTTTTTTCTTCAACTTCGACCCCCTTTGATCTGCCTAGGTCGAATTTATGCCTCCCATAATATGCCCAGAAACTCAACCCTAATACACAGAATGCTCTGCCCAAAATTTCAACCTTGCTACTCAGAAACTGCCCAAAAAATCACACATGCAATGTAGAGAGAGAGAGAGAGAGAGAGAGAGAGAGAGAGAGTTATTCCTTGTTCTTGTCCTTATTCATCCTTCTTCTTCTTCGCTTGGATGCCCAAAATATTTCTTCTTATGTGAGATATCAAATGGTGTCTTGTGGAGGAGGTTGAATGCTCTATAAATAGTGTTCTTCATGTCTGAATGGGTGTGTCTCTTTATCGGGGCTGACTTGACTTGAGGGAGGGTCGACTTAACAAGTTTTGAGCCAAAAAGTCAAAATTCAAATTTTGAAATTTTATCTTTTGATATCGACATGAAAAACATGTCTTACAATAATTATTTCAAGGACTAAACAATGAAAATGACATGAAGAACATGTCTTACAATTACATTATATATTTCAAGGCCTAAAATGTAAATTATGAAGACCAACCATAGCTACAAAATTCAACAGGGGATCCAATCCAGATGACCTAGATTACTTTTATATTTTTATGGATGGATATATAATCTGGATTACCCAAATAATTCTTATCTTCATGGCTCCTTGGGTCTTAAGTTAAACCCTTGAGCACCACCCATGACCACACATCATAACCATGTTCAAAAATATTTCAAAAGATCAGGGATATAGGTCCACATGTGTATAAGAAATATATTGATATTTGGATGTCTTGTTTACCTCTATAAATTTAGCATTGACTCCATCTCTAGTGGCTCAACTATCCCCCCACATGACCTTATGCTAGGATCACATTCTTAAATTATTAGTTCTTATGGATCCAAAATTCGAGTCCACGTTAACAAAGACACTTTAAAAGTATCTAGATTACTGGATGCCCAAATTTTCTTTTCTTTTTCCCTTTATCTCTGAGTGCTAAACATTACCCTTTCATGACCTAGAGCTAGCACCACAGTCTTAAGTTACTCCAATAATGTATCCAAATTTCGTGTTATTTTCTACTCAATTAACATTTGAATTATCGAATACCCAGATGACTTTTCATTACCTATAGCTCCGAGAGCCAAATACAATCCCGTGATGACTTAAGGTTGTATCCTTGGTCTTAATTTTCCTCTTTGATGTATCTAGAGATCAATGTGATTGTTAACAACAAGACTTGGTTCACATTCAGATTATCGTATTCCCAGATGCATTTTTGTTTACCTTTTAGTACCAAAACTTGACAACACTTGGAATTTTAGGGGCTTCTTATTATGTATAGTAGATTCGAAGTGCTTGTGGGAAATTAGAAATTATTAGTTTGGATTTCACATATGTTTTGTGAAAAATTAGCAAAACATTCTCTAGAATTTTGATTTTTTTTTTAATGTAGAAAATTTCTTATATTATTGGTTAATTTTTTATATTAATGCATAAAGGGGCACAAGTTGCTTTGATGCTTGGAGAACATGTTTGTTTTAATCAAATATTTAGTAATGACAAGCCTTGCTACTCTCAGGCTCTATTGAACCTGTGGAAATGGGTTCAAGGCATGGATTCAAGGAGTGAAGAAAGGTCATTCCTTCTTTTTTGTGATGTGGCATAGAGATTGGATGGAAAAGTACAATTTTTAGTGGATTTTCCTAGTGAAATAACTTTGGGATATTTCATTGACCAAAAATAGAAAATCATAGGCTTGAATGATAGACAACAAGCTATGGTTGGAAGGGTGGAATCTAACTATAGTTATATACTTCAAGTTCTTGCTTTGTAATAAGATTGTCATTGAGGTAGTTGAAGTTATTTATGTTGTGAAAGGCTACCCGTCACTCTTTCTAGTAAAGATATCACTCTTGATTTTCCTAAATGTGTGTTTGAGTACCATTTTCTCTCTCATCAAAATATGCTAACCAAGTGTTTGAAAAAATGTCTATAATAAAGGGGTTGGATGAAATATTAGAAAGGTGTTTGATGAAATGCATGATATCAAGAACTCTATTAGGGAAGCCTTAATACAAGAGAATTCTAATAATTTAATTATTTTTCAAATTTCAGTTAGATCTTGTTAGGAATAAAAATGTGAGAGAAAATAATTAAATTACAACATAGCAACAAAAATGTTGCTTTAGACTAGAAAATCCAAAGTGGGAAAAATCCAACATCAATAGGTCTAATAATATCCTTGACCAAATATAGCTAAGTGAGCCTTCATTTCCAACCTCAAGGCCCCTTACAATGGAATATCTCAAACTTATTTAAAATCTTCATTACATGCAATCCATAGGCATGATACCATAAGCTACCAAAACCGTGGTTCTAAAAACCATCTATTATTGACCTAATCAATCGATTATTTTACTCAGTCAAGTTTAACCTAGCATTCCCCCTTTTAAAATTGACTTTGGCTTAAACTTGAACAAATATAGCTAAGCTAGCCAAGTGATCCTTCACCACTTACATCAAGGCCTAACACCGCTCAAAGTATATAACCATGGAATCCAAGAATCTGATACACTTCCCCCTATGACCTAATTCTACATATAGACTTTACTAGTAATTTATTATGGGTACAATTGCCTCACCAGGGCTTACAACCATATTCCCATTATGAATTTCAATTCCATTATAAAGAATATATAAAAATTATAAATAAATAAATAATAATAATAAATATATATATATATATATATAATAATAATAAATATATATTTATTTATTTATTTATTTATTTATTTATTTATTTATTATTAAATTATTGTCGTTATCTTGGCACTCATAATTTCATCCTCTCACTTTTCCATTACTTTGACCTCCTCCTTTAGCACCACTGTGGCTCTCCATAAACAGATCTTCAGTTCATTCTACTCCTTCACAGTAGCAACCTATGCCTTAAATTTCCAAGTTTAAATCCACGTGTATTAGCAAATAAATTTTCAATTCTTATATCATCTCACAACCATGGCTCTGATACAAGTTGTTAGCAATAAAAATGTGAGGAAAAATAAAATAAAACTAGAATATAGTAACAATAACACTATTCTACCCTAGAAAACCCAAATCGAGAAAAAACAACATTGATAGATATATTAATATCCTTGATAAATCTAAGTAAGTTGGCCAAGTGAGCCTTCATTGCTCACCTATATTCCCTTTGCAATGGAATATCTCATGTTTATTTAAAGGCTTCTTTACATGCAATCCACATGAAAAATACCATGAATGACCAAAACTATGGGCTTAAAAACCACCCATTATTGACTTAATCCATTAAATCTTTCACTAAGTCAATTTTAACCTAATAGGTCTCTCATAGGGAAACCCTACTCTTGTGGGTGAAATTTGACAACTATGTTGTAGATTTGAAGTTAGAATTACGGTGCCTATAGGGGATCATAATGGATCAAAAACAACTTGATGACCAAACTCTATTATCCAAATAAAACACTTGGAAATGGGAGTCTCTAATATTGGTTCTTCTCCCATGTCTATGAGTGGTGGGAAATGGAGTACCTTTGTCCTTACAATGTCTCTTTCAAGGACATGGTCAGAAACAAATCCTCTCACTTGGTTTCTTTAATTTCACCTTTATCTAGTGTGTATATAGTGAAGAAATTAAAATATGTCCTAATGTTCAATATCTTCATGTCAGAGGTAACAATTCCCCCTTTTATAAACCATATTTGATCTTTCATATATTAAATTTTTGTGGCCTCCCACGTCAAACCTACACCATTGGATCTATTTATCTAGATGAAGCACTAGGAGGTATATCTATTCTTCAAAGGTTTCTCTATTTTCCTGTTTTTCTATGTTGTTGATTATCAAAAAGTTTTTGAGGGTCCTTGATCATGGGAAAGAATGAATTTTTTTTCCAAATCATGGTTCTTATATTTTGACCATGATTCCATATATGTTACTAAGATGCCTATTTTGGTTTGTCTTCTGAATGTGCCTCTAGTTTTTTGGCATATCCAACACCAAATAGCTGTATTCTCATAATTGAGAAATTGAGCCTAGTTAACTTTTCCTTTTATAGAATCTTATTCTCTAGTAAACCATTTTCTAAATCAATCTCAACACTTATCTTCAAAAGGAACGAAAGGAAAAGCAAAATTTGGAACATTAGCAATCTTGTGAGAAATTGTCTTTGGATGTTATAGATGACCAATGTATAGAAAAATAACCAATATTAAGATCATAAAAGGATAATAATTTCTATCCAAAATGCGTCTTTAGGAGTCAAATATTCCCTCAGACATTCCCCCTATAAGGACGTAGTGGTTAATGAAGCACCACCCAAAATAATGAAGCACTTTCAATCGAACCTCTAATTTCAATAAGGAATTGGTACTTAATTTGTGTTCTATAACTTTGAATTCATTGTTATAGTGAGTGAACATTTTCCAAGAGGGTCACACGAGTTTAAAAATAACAAAGAGGAAAAATTTAAGCTTGATCATTATTTTTCGCTTGGATAGAAATGAAACATCCACTAAATTTGTACCATTTATTCTATATGTACAAAATGTATTTTAAAAAAGTGATTTCCTATGAACGAATTTTTTTCTCATAAGTATATTCCATGACACAAAGTCATTTATTTTAATTTATTCTTGAGAAATTGATTACTAACAACCACCCAACAAATCCAATTATTTTATCTTTAATCATTATATAATTAACAATAACTCCCCAAGTTTAATCAATTGTAATTTCAAATAATTGTTTCCCTCATTACAACCTTAACATGATTGCATGTTGCTCATCATGGCCGATATTCCTCTTTTTTTCCCATACAAGTGATTTGATCCGTAAATTTCTAGGGATATTCCACTAGACAGTTCACCACAACAAATCTAATAAAATTATACTTGAAAGTTCCAAAATATACACTTAAATTTTTATATCTCATTATATTTGTAGATGTATAGATTAATATTAATAGTGTATGCATGTGAATTAACAGTAAGCAAAAAATATAGAATGTCAAAATAAAATCTCACAAGCACATTTGACACACGATATGAACTGGGAAATCCTTTCGGGAGAAAAACCCAACTGGAAGGTGAGGTCGCTCCACTCCCTTTCTCTAAATGGGAATATGGTTGTGAGTACAAAGAAGTATGGTTTGTGGAATGTGGTTGTTGTAGTGCACAAATCCTCTTTTTGTGCTCTATCCCCTATCTCTCAGTTATTTTTTCTTAGGTATGGAGCAAATGCAATCAAAATATTGGAACCCCTTTTCCCCCTAGTGGCCTGGTTATAACACAACCTGATAGCCTACTAGTGGTTAGGTTTGAATATTCTAGAGTCGTATTCATCATAATAATGTGTATAGCCCCTTTTTCATAAATAATGAGGTTGACATGGCATCCTCTCAAATTATGGTGGTGAAAATAGGAAGGTCAACTTCTAAGCAGCATAACTTTCACATGAGGACTATGATTAACGTGCTTCTTGCGTCATGGAAAGGTATCTATGTTTAGAATAGAAGAAAAAGGTGTTGTGCTAGTGTGGAAATTTTTTGCAACCAAAAAAGAAATTTCATTCCTCAAAACGCTCCCGAAAGGTTCCAGACCCCAATTTGTCAAACTAGGTCCCACCGGTAAAAAGGGTCATGTGATATGATTCCTCCACTTTTTTCACTCTGAAATAATTGAGATGGATGAAAAATAATATAATGATCCAATATGGATCACACATACCCATTTTGCGAGGCTTTTGGTCCACAAAAGCTTCTACTGAATGAGGTGTGCAATTTTTTCTCCACATTCTCTCGAGCGTACCATTTAGCTTTGCATGGAAGTTATTTTTTCAACCCAATCTATAAAAGGTCATGCTGCTTTTTTCTTATAGTTTTGGACATATCTTAAAAAATTGTATCCTCTTTCAACTCTTCCTGGGCATCTGGTGCCAAATCCTCTACATAAGGTAGGACCTATTCCTCTTCCTGATCTAGCATGGAAGGCTCATAGAGTTTTATATTCTCTACATTCACAATTGATTAAATGCGCAAATATGGTGGTAAACTAAGTCAATAGAAATTATCACCCACATTTTCCAGTATCTTGAAGGGACCGTACTGTAGAGACTTGATTTTCATACCAGGTCCCTATAGCCTATCCATGTTCAATAGTAGCCATACTTTATCTCCCACCTTGAAAATTTCTTTGTTCTATGTTGATCATGGCTGGCCTTATATTTCTCTTTTGACTTTTGCAATGTCTCTTGTACTTATATATGGATCTTCCTGATCTTCTCTATAGATTTTTCAACCCTCGAGGCATCTCCTGTAAGATCTTCCCTCACTCCTCTTTGTTTCCCATATGAAATTTCCAAAGGTGAAGGCCGCAAATATCCAAAACAAGTTTCAAATGGAGACTTTTCAGTAGAAGTGTGGACTGTTGTGTTGTAATGCCATATTTTTGTCCCATGTAGTCAAATGCTTCTGGTTGCATCACGACAGAAGTTTCACTAAATTCATGTTGAGTTTATGTTTGTTCATCTGTATTTGGACAAGACTTTGTAGATCTCTTCAACTTTATGTCCATATTATCCAAAAAATTAGTCCATAATGCACTGAGAAATGTTATGTCCTAGTCTAAAATGATGCTTCTTGATATCCCAAAGTGCACCCAAACTTGTCCAAAGAAAAAAATCATTGATTATTTCCCATTGATGATCGTTTTACAGGGCACTAGAACTCACATCTTGTTGAACTTGTCAACTAACATGAATAAGTAGTCATGTCCCTTCTTGGTTTTTGATAAACCTCCCAAAAATTCCATGGAAATGCTCACCCAAGGACAAGTGGGTATAGGTAAGGGATGATATACAGCATGTTTCTTGTTTCTAGGCTTGTTGTTACAACAAAGCATGCATCCTCTTATGAACCTATCTACGTGTTTTTTCACCTTGGGTTAGTACACATACCTTTGCAAGTTGGCCACAGTCTTCCCTACACCAAAGTTCCCTGCAACCTTGGAGGTGTGATTCTCTCTAATCAACTGCAATAGCTCACCTTTAAGAACACATATCTTATCCAACTTGTATAGGAACCCATCCTAGAGATTGTATTTAATCATGTTGTCGACATCATGCACATGATTATGACTCTAGAACTGTTGATCCACCTCATTTAAGTCCTCATCTTGTGAATATGCCTCTTTCTATGCATCATTAGTGAATGGCTCCATGTGCATAAAATTCCCCAGAGTTGTGGTATTTGATATCAGTGGCTTTGAGATCATGTCGGCCCATGTGCTTATGTTTACATTATTGTACTTGATCACCAAACGAAGTTGTTGTATAAACCCCATCAACTTGTCATGTATAATTTGTTGTAGCTCACTTTGGGCTTGCAGGTATTGTAGTGGTTGGTGATTTGTGTGGATTACTGTCTCCATCCCCATTAGATAGTGCTTCCACTTCTTCAAAGCTTGCACCAGGGAATAGAGCTCCTTGTCATATGTAAGGAAACTAATAATTTCCCCATGAAATACTTCATAATGGTAGCATACAATCCTTCCTCCTTGCATCAACACCACTCCTATAGCATACCTACTCTCATTTGTGTCCACTCTAAAGAGTTGATGAAAGTTTGGTAATGCCATAACTAGTGCTTGATTGATCTTATTCTTTACCTTCTTGAAGGACCTCTTCTAACCCTTTCCGCACTGGAAACTCTTTCCACATGTTGTTATGGCGTGGAGCAGTGTTTCTACTACTAAAAGCGAGGCCATGAATTTCCTCAGGTATTTTTCCAGCCCAAAAAAACTCCTAAACCTCATAAACATTAGCAGGTACTTTCCATTTCCTTATATTATCCATTTTGGCGGGATCTCTCTTCCCCTCTCCTCCACCTATCACATACCCCATATACACCAAAAATTGTTATGCAAACTCACACTTCTTAATATTTTCTAACAGTTGGTGCTTCTTTAATGTCTCCAACACCTGAATCAAATGTGAGATGTGCTCCTCCCAAGTATCACTATATACCAATATATCATCCAAATCGATAACAAATGAATCTACAAAATGGTGCAGTATATCATTCATTAATATCATAAGCGTAGTTGGTGCATTGCATAGGCTAAATGGCATGACTAAGCACTCATACAAACCTTTCCCGATTTTAAATACTGACTTAAGGGTATCTTCTTCTCTGACTCGAACATGGTGATATATGAACTTTAAGTCCAGCTTGGTAAAGTATTTTGTTTGTTTCAACTAATCCAGCAGATCATATATCTTGGGAGAGGGGTACTTTTTCTTGAGTGTGGTCTTATTCAATGACATGTAATCTATACACATCTACCAAGTCTCATCCTTCTTTGGAATAATGATGATGGGTGACCCACATAGTGATGTACTCGGTCAAATGACACCTTGTTCCATTTGTTCATGCAATTGCTTCTTCACCTTACTTCTATAATAGATTGTATGTACAACCCAATGTTTGGCAATGGGGAGGTCGAAAATAACTGGATCTTATGATCCACATTGATCTTAAGCGGTAACCCTTCAGTCTCTCAAAACACATTCCTATATGCATGTAGAAACTCTTTCAATTGTTTCTATTTCATAGTACGCCCCTCCAAGATTCCTTTCCTATTATTGACTATTCTACAGACTGATTTTCTATTTAAAAAAATAAAACATACTTCTTGTTGGAACTAAACAATTTCTTAGCTTATTTGGCACTTAAAAATGAAATTTTTGACTTGTCTTTGTGCGCGTTGATGGTGAATGATTTTCCATCCTTGACAATTTGATATTTATTGGCTCTCCACATGAATATTTCATTTTTCATGTACATGTAGGGACTCCCAAACATGACTCCACATACATCAAGGGGAACCACATCTAGTTCTACTTCATCAATAAAATCAGCACTAATAGGAAATCTAATTTTGCATTGTTTTGTTACCTTCAGCTATGCATCCTTATTTACCCATCCTAGTGGATATGCTTTTGGATGATCACAAACTTCTAACCCCAACTTCTTGACCAGCTCTACTACAATGAGATTTTATTTTGATCCTGACTCAACCAGAGCATCAATCTTGATCTTCTTCACATGTATCTTTATTTGGAAGAATTTTGTCATTTCTTTCTCTTCCTGTTGTCGAAGGCTACTTATATTCACCGCCTTATGCATTTATTTAAATAAAATATCCTCACCAATGTTCGAGTTGCTTTCAACTTGGTTTCTCAAATCAATGACCATGATATTCTTGTTCTTATTGTCTTTATTTTTGTTTTTCTGGTAAAGTTATGGATGCAACTTCCAGCACTTCTCCTCTGTATGGTTGTTAATGTTGAAGTGGTTGTAGTGTTTGATAGGATATTTGCACTGATGTGTCGTGGCTGATGTCTTTTTATTATTTCCCATTTTCTACTTCTTCTTCCCTTCCTTAGAAGCATTATGTTTCTCCTTCTGCTTAAATCCACTTTATTTCCCTTTCTTCAAGTCTATATTTTCCAAGTATTGTGCCTCTACAGAAGCCTCGTCCACCGATCTAGGCTTGAATAGCATCACTTTTGTTGAGCCCCAAGATTGTGCTTTCTTTCACCTTACTTCACCTCATTTTCCTTTGTCCATTGTTATCCCAGACCCAATTGATCAATGAAATTAGTTAAAATTACTTTTAGAATGATTAACATGGCTAACTTCCTAAGTTTTGTGATTTTTGTCATTGTACATTTGTGGAACTAGCTACGAAGTACGAGACATTACGCAGCTGTAAATACAACGAGGCTCTTCACGTTCAAGCATGTTGCAAGTGTCCTCTCAAGAAAAACCACATATGGGTATATTCCACGTCATTTCCACATCATTCGTTGCTCACCATGAAGGAAGAACCGAATTCTGGACGTGGTTTTGGTACGTGGGAACTCATTTAAGGAAGCAAACTTCTAATAGGACTGTCTTAGTCCAAATGTCCTTTTTCTCTTTACGTTTCCATCTTCAGAGTCCTAATGTGATTTTGATAAGGAAAGACAAGGATCCCTGTATTGTTGCAAGTTCTGTTATGTAAAATTGTTATAAAAACACTTGGGAAACCGAGAGATAGGCTAGATTTTGCTTAGATTTCATGCTATATTTCTGAAAATGAAGAATACTCTGTTTCAAGTTATTTCTACTTTAATGAAGAGGACATCATTGCTTTGAACGCATTGAGTTTATTTGGAGTTAGATTCCGTCTGGTGGTAGAGGGCCCCTACCTCCTGCACGGCTTTACTTTCGTAATTTAGATAAGTATCATAGTTGTTTTTATGTTTTTGAAGTTTGAGTTCGTAGTTAATTTCATTAGCCACTATAGTTATACTTGTTCTAAGAACTCTTCCAAAAGAAAAAACTCTTCCAAAAGATCATGATAATGAATGGGAAATGGCTATAGTGTTGTTGGATTTAATTGTAATTTCTTTTGTTCACTATCACAGTTGAACTTATACTAAGAAAACTCTTCCAAAAAATCCTTATGATGTCTAAGGCATGACTGTGATACTGAACGTTTCAGTTGTTTGTTTGCACTAAGTAGCATAGCTGATCTTACTCTTAAAACACCCTTCCAAAATACCATAATGATGGGTAGGAGATAGTTGTGATGTCTTAGTTTTTAAATTGCTTTCAGTCTTTATGTTTGCATTTGCACTAAATTGTACAGTCAGGATTGTTCTAAGAAGCTCTTCCAAAATACCAATCATGATGGACAAAACAGGTTGTAGAATCCCATAGATTAATGCATGATAACTTAGTTAGGGTACTCCGGAGTCAAATTGCATTCAATTCATGCTCTATTATTTTGTTTTAAGTTTGATAATGGCTTGTTAGTTCAACACTGTTTCTTGTAGAATAGTGATATTTTAGTTCAGATTTAGCTTAGCTCATTGTATTTACATTCCACAATTAGTTGTCATCCACTGCATATTAGATTACATTAGTTGTTAAACTTAACAATACGGCCTTCATTATTTACAAAACCTCTTCTTGTTCCAAATATATAATTGATTCATAACCATATGAACAGAAGACAATATGATTTCAAGGCCTGAAGTACTTTTGCAACTTCTTCACCACTTCATAAACAAAGCCTTTTCTCAAAAGACTACTTTAAAAAGAAATCTATAACTCTTGAGTAAGGTTTAGTAATGTTAAACTAAGTTGCAGAATAGAGTTAGGAACTAGTCTTAGAGTAGAGATCTTATGATGGTACCAATGTTTTCCTCCAAATATGGTTTCACAAATCTTTAATCATGGATAAAATGTTGTCTCATTATAAGCTGATTGTTTAATTGTTTAGTTAGGAGAATTTGTATACTTAGCTGACCACTTCTCAAGCTCTCCCAAAATACCTTTAATGAAAGAATTGGACAAGTTAAGTTTATGTTTTGATTCATTTTCTTGAAGTCATTATCAAGCTTGGTATTCTGCTTAGTCATAGTTTAGGTTTGATTCTGTTTCAGTATTTGCATTTTCATTTGTCATTTGTCATCAACCAATTAGGCTTCACTCTGTTTTTAAACCAGTAGCTTCTTTCCACTAGCTTTCTAGTCATTTTCCTTGTGAACATAAAAACCACCAAAAGACCAAAAACATCATAAAACACTAAACACAACGCATTAAGAGACAAACACCTAGGCACATACAGTGCACTTCACTTCAGCAGTTTACCAAACCTGGTTGACAATTAAATGAACTCAATTTAGGAGACTAGGTTGAGACCAAACATTTTGGCACCATTGCCGGGGAAGTGAAAACTAGGTAACCTTTGTTTCTTAACCCCCAAAAAAAGTATATGCGTAGAGAGAGAGATTCAAGGGGTAGATTTATAAAAAGCAGAAGCAGAAATTTGATTCCTAGAACACCACTTGTTTCACCTAGACCCAGAGCTAGTACACCTTCAACTCAGACCCACATTCCATCCATTACTGATCCTGGAATCCTAGAAGATCTAAGGTCAGATATTCCATTAGAAAGACCTTCCACTTCATCCACTGAATCTGTCTTGGAAAAAAAGCTAAGGACTCCTGTTAGGGACACAAACTTTCCTACTAATACAGAGGAACTAACCATGGCAGAAGAAGGAGGAGGAGGAGTCTTTAATGGAGAACACACATTATTTGGAGGGGGTAGAGGTATAGGTAGAGGAGAAGGAGGTAGAGGTGCAGATGGAGGAAGAGGTAGAAGAGAAATAGGAAGCTCTTTTGGGTTCCCTATAATTGATGAAGAAACCAATACAACCATGAAAAACATTTCACCCTCTGTCCTTCCAAACTTGTATGGACTTAAAACTGAAGATCCTGAAACCTTCCTATTTGAATTTGAAGTCCTATGTAGAACTTATGACTACTTACAAGATGCTCAAAAACTGAAATTATTCCCTTCAACCTTGAAAGGAGCAGCATTGAAGTGGTTTATGAGTTTGATCAATAGTTCTATTAGGACATGGGAAGACATGAAACAAGAATTTATAGAGAGGTATCTGGATTATTGTATGCCGATCAATCATAAGGAAGAAGTGTTTAAGATGTTACAAAAAAAAGATGAAAACTTAGAATATTTGTTGGAGAGATTTCATTACAACATCAAAAGAGCAAAAATGGAAAATCTAGATCAAGACACCTTAAAAGCTCTTTTGTTGAAAACAATTAGGGATGAATGGTTGGATATCGTTAACATGATGGGAAAAGGGGATATATCACAGCTCACATTACCTGAAATATCTGAGTTATGTATCAACCTTTCAAGAGGGAAATCTAAAACTATAAAAGGTCCAAGAGATCCTGCTCTTGCAAGGGAAAGTAAGTCTGCTTCTGGGACAGTAAGTAGATCAGAAATAGGACACATGCTTGATGATTTTAAATCTGACATCTTAGGGAGTCTTAGTGAACAAATAGACACCCTTAAGATACAAAACAAGCAAAAGGCTGAATCTGATTCCTTGGCAATCTTTTGTCCCAAATGTAGAAAGAAACATGCCTTGAGAGAGTGTCCTTTGGATGTAAAAGTTGTAGAAACCTGTGTCATTTGTTCTGAAAAACATGAGACCAAGAATTTTCCTTCTCTTCCTAGTCTCAAAGCTGTCTTTCAGGAGGAAACTCCTACATATTCCACAGAGTCTATCAATTTTGTATCTAGAAGGCCTTGGCAGGGACCTCAAACACAAGGATTCCATGATCAAATGTATAATCAACCTCCACCTTGGAATTCTTGGCAGCAACCTTGGCCTCAATTTCAAAATCAATCTTCAGCTTGGGCACAAGGATCACAAAGTCCCTATGGAAGATACTCCCCATACTATCAGTATCCACCATCCTATCCACCATACCCACATTTTTATCCTCAAAATCCTCAACAAAATTTTCCTCAAAATCTTCAACAAAATCCTCAACAACATCATTAGAACCTACCACATCAAAATCAACCACTTTCATTACCATTCCCTCAAAAATCAAATCAATTACTTGCTCAACCCATACCAAACCCTAATAATAAAAATCCTCAGAACACATACATGATAGAAGGCCAACAGTTTCCAACTTATTTAATTACTCCTTTAGACCTTAGTGATTTTCAACTTAGGTATGGAAGAATACTTGAAAATAGGAAACCTTCTGTGATCATACAAGAACAAGATAACTCTGAGGAAGACTCTCTACGGGTGAATAAAAGTCTTGAGGAAGACACATCCTTTCAAGGCCCAAACACTAAAAAATTAAAGCAAAAAGATCCAATAATTTCAACTCCTGTATTAGAGCAACCATCAACATCTACTTCTATACCTCCCTTTCCAAAAAGATTACAAATTGATAGAGGTGTAGAAAAACAAATTATGGTGCCTAATTATGATTTCCTAAATGAGCTGAGAAATGTTTGCATTAAAATTCCATTATTACAAGCCATAAAAGAAATTCCAATTTTAGCCAAAACAATAAAGGAGTTGAGCATGAAGAAAACAAGAAGAATAGAAAGCAGAAAATTCTATTGTAGCCCAGGGAAAAATGGCGGATATTATGAGTGAGCAGATTGCTGATAAGTATCTTGACCCCAAAAATCCAGGTTTAAATTGAAATTACTCAGTAGATTGAAATCCAAAACACACTCATTGATTTGGGAGCAGCAATCAATATCATGAGTAGACAAATCATGGATAAACTGAAACTTCCTAATCTTCTCTTTACACCCACATTATTACAATTAGCAGACAGATCTGTGATCAAACCTGATGGGGTAATAGAAGACATTTCAGTGTCCCTAGATTCTTGGGAGTACCCTGTGGATTTCATGATCCTAACTCCTAAGAATAATCTAGGAGGACATCCTGTTATATTAGGAAGACCTTGGTTGGCTACAGCTGATGCTTTTATTAGTTGTAGATCCGGTGATATGTATATCTCTGATGGTAGTTCAACTAATAAATTCACTTTATATCCTCTAGCTAGGACAATTACAGATCTAGATGACACTCAATGGATAGAGGATGAAGAATATTTACAACCTCTCTTCACAATTTCAGAAATTAGTGAAGATAATCAAATTCTGAATACTCTAGAAAACTTTGAATCCTCTCCAGAACACAAACATGAATCATTTCAAGAGGGATCCAATATTGAGTTTTTGTCATCAAGGCAGATGTCTCTTCATTCTATGGATAAATTTAGCAGCTCTAGTGAATCTTGAGCAAACTTTGAATATAATAGACCTGAAGAAATCTAACTTAGAAAACAGTTAATTAAATATTAGAAATATATTACGCATATGAAAGGGATGAAAGCCCCAAGACTTGCACTCATCACATCTATATAGAGGAAAATTGTAAACTATTGAGATAACCTCAAAAACAATGAGATGAATCCAAATCTTGAGATTGTTAAAGAAGAATTGCAAAAATTGTTAAATGTCGACTTCATCTATCCCATTTCAGATAGTCAGTGGGTTTCTCCTTTGGTAATTGTGCCAAAGAAAAATGGTAAATGGAGGGTATGTGTTGACTACCGGGAACTAAACAAAGCTACTCTTAAAGACCATTTTCCCTTACCTTTCATAGATCAAGTGTTAGATACATTAGCTGGCAAAAAGTACTTCTCATTCCTAGATGGGTTTAGTGATTACAACCAAATCCAAGTAGCACTTGAAGATCAAGACAAAACCACGTTTACCTGTCCTTGGGGTACCTATGCTTACCGAGTATTGCCATTTAAATTATGCAATGCACCTGCAACATTCCAAAGGGCAGTATTAGGAATTTTTTCAAATCTAATACATGATTGTGTAGAGGTATACATGGATGATTTCACAGTTTATGGAAACACTTTTGAAGAAGCTTTAGAAAACTTGGAAAAAGTTTTAAAGAGATGTCAAAAGGAAAATCTTTCACTTAGTCATGAGAAATGTTTCATGATGTTTACTGAAGGTATTATTTTGGGGCATCACATTTCAGGGGATGGGATTAGAGTTGATGAGTCAAAAGTTGAAGTCATCTCTAACTTATCTATTCCAAGTTGTCAAAAAGATGTTAGGAGTTTTCTAGGATTTACAGGATATTATCAGATATTTATAGAAAACTTCACCAAGATAGCATCTCCACTCTTCAAATTACTTACCAAAGATTGTGAATTCAAATGGACTTCTGATTGCCAGTTAGCCTTTGAGACCCTAAAAACAAAAATTTCTGAAGCACCTATATTAAGGGGACCTAACTGGAAGTTACCTTTTCATATCTCAACAGATGCTTCCGATACAGCTCTAGGAGCAGTATTGGAACAAAAATATTTGATTCCTTATGCCATCTATTATACCAGTAAAAATTTGACTCCTGCAGAGTTAAACTATACTGTAACTGAAAAAGATTTTTTAGCTGTTGTTCATGCCATAAACAAATTCAGACACTATATAACAGGCTATGAAACTTTTGTTCACACTGATCATTCTGCAATTAGATACTTAATGAACAAATCAATTACTAATGGCAGAGTCATAAGATGGTTATTTCTCTTACAAGAATTCAACATTACCATTCTAGATAGGCCTGGAAAACAAAACACAGTAGCTAATTTCCTATCTAGACTCCAAAATATCAAAGATGACACTCCGATTGAAGATCAATTTCCTGATGAATATCTTTTTGCAATTTCTACCCAAACTCCATGGTTTGCTGATATTGCTAATTATTTAGTTTCAGGGAAATTTCCTTCAATAATGAATGCAAGAGATAAAAGAAAAATCATTTATGACAGTGCAAAATATTCATGGGTTGCTAATGAGTTGTACAAGACAGGTCCAGATTTGATTCTTAGGAGGTGTGTTCGTGAAGATGAGATGCCTGAGATTCTCAAAGCATGTCATGATGAACCTTGTGGCGGACACTTTGATGATAAGAGGACAGCTTATAAGATCCTTAATTTAGGATATTATTGGCCATCCTTGTTTAAAGATGCAAAAGAGTATGTCAAAAGGTGTGACAGTTGCCAAAGGGTAGGGAAACCTTCTCCTTCAGGTGAGATGCCATTACAACCTCAAGTACATATTGAACCTTTTGAAAAATGGGCTTTTGATTTTGTAAGACCTATTAGTCCTCCATCAAGACAGAAGAGATATATATTAGTTTGCACTGATTATGTTACCAAATGGGTAGAAGCCAAGCCATTACTTGTTGCTAATGAAGCATCTGTAGTTACTTTTCTTTTTGAGGATATTTTTACTCGTTTTGGTGTCCCAGGGGAAATTGTTACAGATCAAGGAGCTCAATTTACATCAAGGCTAGTGGAGCAAATGATGGAGAGGTACAAAATCAGGCATAGAAAATCTACTCCTTATCATCCACAAGCAAATGGTCAAGTGGAATCTACTAATAAGGTCATTGAAGGAATCCTAACAAAGACTTTTCATTTACATAGAAGAGATTGGGTAGATAGGCTTCCTGAAGCCTTGTGGGCCTATATAACTACATGGAGAAACACAACAGGCCATACTCCTTATGAACTTGTTTATGGAAAGCAAGTTTTGTTTCCCATAGAGTTCTAGATTCAAACTTTCAAAATGGCAGTTTAGCTAGGACTTGATTTAACGGAGGCACAAAAGCATAGATTGGAGCAGATTAATGAATTGGATGAAATCAGACAAGATGCAGTTCAGAAAACAAGTCTAGTTCAACAGCAAAGGACTAGATGGCACGATAAGTACATCAAAGAGAAGAAATTCAAAGAAGGTGACTGGGCTCTCTTGTTTGATTCAAAATTCAAGGATTTTCAAGGTAAATTTCAAACACATTGGCTTGGGCCATATGAAATTGTTGAAATTTTTGACAATGGAGCAGTAAAAATCAGGACAATAGATGAAGAAGAGGTCACTTTTCTTCTGAATGGTCATAGATTGAAGCTGTATCACAAACCACTCTCAAGAGAAGAATTTGTCAAGAAGTTCCAGGAAAACAGTGATGTGAAGTTAATGAAGAAGAATCTTTCTTCTTCATCAACTTGATTGAATTTTCTGAAGCATTTCTTTTGAAAAAAAATAAATAAAATTAAATAAAATTTAAAAAAAAAAAAAAAAAAAGGTATAAACATGAAAACCAATCATTGATTGGCATGTTTATACAGAAAAGATAGGGTGAAAATCAGAGTCTTTCTGACACTAACTTTTCCCATTTTGTTTTTGCAAGCAACTGTTACAAAATCATAAGTTCAGATCCATTGTACTTATGATCCATCTCATTTCATTTCATTCCATTCACTTATCCATCCATACTCCATTTCATTCATTCATTCATACTTCACTTCATTCCATATATCATTCATCTCATTCCATACTCCATCCACCTCATTTCCATGTCAAAATTTAAAGTTTGATGTCTTGTTGCAAATGAATAACACATGTCATGGATTGCAGGCCATTTCTTATATTTTTCCACTCCATTTCATAAATTGAATTCATTCCATCATCCACTTCATACATATCATGACTCATCATCCATCTTCATTCATATAACATCTCACTTATATCCCAAACCACTCCATTCCATGATTAAAATGCTCTACAGGTACATTCTGCAGCTTAACAGACATTCTGCAGCTGATCAGACTTTCCGCAGCCAGACAGTCATTCCGCAGCTACAGATCCTGAAGACACTAATCAACAGACATTTGAATTGCAACAAGATGATCCAGTATATCCATGAATAAGAAGAATCAAGAAGGTTTATGAAGACTCCTCCAAAGGAGAACAAAGAAGACAAAGACCACAAAAAAGCAAATGAAAAGCAAAGGTAACAATTTTTCATTATAATGGCATATCATAAACTTTAGCATAGTTTTAGTTATGAATCATTCGAAAAAGTTGTTTTGATTATTTTTATTGATCATGTCTAATATACCCTCCACAAACTTTGGATAAAAATCTCTCATTTCAAATTCTATACCCGACATCATTTAAGCGGTTAAAAAGGCCGAAGTGTTTGATTTCCTCACGTCACTCCACCAAATCATTCAATGATGATTTTCTTTTCCGTTGTAAAAATCTCCGCAGTCTTTTCACTCATTAATTCGTTTTCTCCACCTCACTCCATTAACTCATTTCGTAACTACTTCCATCACTCCATTCTGTAGCCAGCCCTTCATCCTTTCATTCCACAAAATAGAGATATCCCTATCACCGTGAGCAGAGCAAAGGGTATATCAGTTTGAATATCAAACCACTATCACTGTGAGCAGAGATTAAAGCACTATGAGCAAAGATTGAGCATCATCACTGTAAACGCAGAGGTATAGCAGTGTGGAATTTGAAGCCATTTGTCACCGAGAGACAGAGGTATAGCAATGTGGAATTTGAAGCCATTATCACCGAGAGACAGAGATATATCAGTCCAAAGTTTGAAGCCATTGTCACTATTAACCAGAGGCATATCAGTCCGAAGTTTGAAGCCATTGTCACCAAGAACCAGAGGTATATCAATTCGAAGGTGGAAGTTATTGTTTTCGTGGGCAGAAAGAGTATTAATCTGAAAATTGAAGAAAGAATTATGGGTTTCATTGTAAGAACTGAACCAGTGGGTAAAAAATACCTGGAAGGCTACCCTCAAAGTAGAGAAATGTTGCAACAGGTAGGATGGCTACAATTTCTTGAGAAATTTAATGGCTTCCACAAAGAAGTCACTAAAACATTTGCAAGGTCATTTAGAGGAGCTGAGGTTGAAGTGGGAGATGTCAAATTCACTGTCACTGAGGTTTTCATTGCAGAAGAAACGAGATTGCTTAGAAATGGAGAGAGATGGTTCAAAAACAGAGAATTCCATAATGAATCATGGAAGCAAATTCTAAAATCACCAGGTATGGATGTCACTGTGTTTAAGAAGGGAATTCCAAGTTCTGCATTGAAAAATAAATGGAGAAATATATTGCTTATTCTACAAAAAATTATCACTTGTGAAGGTAGATATGGCACATTTTATGTTTACCATATTAGATTGATAATGCATTTTTTGGAGGAAGAGCTAAATTTACCCTATTTCTTGCTTCAAAGTTTGAAAAAGATGGCTTTTAGTGTTCAAAAGAGAGTCCAATTCCTAGAGACAACTCTATACCATCATGGCTTGGTTAAGATTTTAATTGAACACCATTTAGCCAAAACAAAAGATACTTGGGATAATTTCTTGGTAAGAAATCACTTTGAGGAACCAAAAGAGCCTTCACCTAAACATCAGCCTACAAGGAGAAGCAGAAAATGGAGAGCCTCTAAAATTGAAATTGACAAAATAGTACAGGAAAGTAGTGAAGAAATAATCTCTGAGAAGTTGACTTAGATTAAGAGACAACTTAAGAAAGAGAGGGTAATCAGAAAATCTGCCACAGAAAAAGGAGAGGGATCATCCCAGCCAAGAAGAAGCCATAGACTCAGGGGGAAACTAAGGAAAACTTAGATCAAACAAACAGGGGTGATAAATATAGAAGATGAGGAAACATATATTGAAGAAGATGTTGAAGAATATTTTAATGAAGAAACCCCTGAAATTGACCCTGCTCAGCAAGAAGTTTATGACTATGTTGAAACATTGGAAAGGAAAGCTTCAGAGAGTAGAGATAGAACCCCTAGTCCTCCACTGTCCGAAATAGATGTGTTAAGAAGGGATAGGTATGAGCTGGAAATACTTAATAGACATATAAAAAATGAGAATGATATTCTGAAGGAACAAGTCAAACTCAAAACCAGTATGAACTCAACCTTATCTCTATAAATGGACAAAGTGGAAAAGGCTAATGAAAAGTTGAAAAAGAGGAACAAGAAGCTAATCAGGGCACTTATCAACTTAAGGTTCCAAACTTATATGACTTCAAAGACCTTCCTTCGGGGAAAATAAGAAGGAAAGTTAAATTAATAACTTTGGGAAGTCCCTACGAGTTTATATGATAAATTGTGACAGGACATGGGAACAGGTGGGGGTGCTCACCCAGGCCTAAAGTTGTGCTTTCTTTCATCTTACTTTACCTCATTTTCCTTTGTCCATTGTTATCCCAGACCCAATTGATCAATGAAATTAATTAAAATTACTTTTAGAATGATGAACATGGCTAACTTGCTAAGTTTTGTGATTTTTGTCATTGTAATGCATTTTGACCGGAACTAGCTGCAAAATGGAGACATTACGTAGCTAACCGGCAATTCTGCAGCTGTCTTCACGTTCAGGCATGTTCCAGGTGTCCTCTCAAGAAAAACCACATATGGGTATATTCCACGTCATGTCCACATCATACGTTGCTCACCATGAAGGAAGAACCAGTTAAGACGTGGTTTCAGTACGTGGAACTCATTTAAGAGCAGGACTTCTAATGAACTGTCTGAGTCCGGATGTGTAATACCCTACTCTTTGTATCATCTTGAGTCCTAGTAGTTTTGATAAGAAGACAAAGGATCCTGTGTTGTTAGGATTAAGCATGAAATTGTTATAAAACACTTGGAAGCAAGGAGATGGTTAGATTTTGCTTAAGTTTCATTATATTTGAAAACGAAGAATACTATGTTTCAGGATTATTTCTACGTAATGAAGAAGACAACATTGCTTTGAACGCATTGAGTTGATTTGGAGTTAGATTCCGTCTGGTGGTAGAGGGCCCCTGCCTCCTGCACGGCTTTACTTTCGCAATTTAGATAAGTATCTTAGTTGTTTTTACGTTTTTGAAGTTTGAGTTCGTAGTTAATTTCATTAGCCACTATAGTTATACTTGTTCTAAGAACTCTTCCAAAAGAAGAAACTCTTCCAAAATATCATGATAATGAATGGGAAATGGCTATAGTGTTGTAGGATTTAATTGTAATTTCTTTTGTTCACTATATCACAGTTGAACTTATACTAAGCAAACTCTTCCAAAACATCCTTATGATGTCTAAGGCATGACTGTGATACTGAACGTTTCGGTTGTTTGTTTGCACTAAGTAGCATAGTTGATCTTACTCTTAAAACGCCCTTCCAAAATACCATAATGATGGGTAGGAGATAGCTGTGATGTCTTAGTTTTTAAACTTCTTTCAGTCTTTATGTTTGCATTTGCACTAAATTGTACAGTTAGGATTGTTCTAAGAAGCTCTTCCAAAATACCAGTCATGATGGACAAAACAAGCTGTAGAATCCCATGATCCATCTCATTTCATTTCATTCCATTCACTTATCCATCCATACTCCATTTCATTCATTCATTCATACTTCACTTCATTCCATATATCATTCATCTCATTCCATACTTCATCCACCTCATTTCCATGTCAAAATTTAAAGTTTGATGTCTTGCTGCAAATGAATAACACATGTCATGGATTGCAGGCCATTTCTTATATTTTTCCACTCCATTTCATAAATTGAATCCATTCCATTTCATCATCCACTTCATACATATCATGTCTCATCATCCATCTTCATTCATGCCATATAACATTTCACTTATATTCCAAACCACTCCATTCCATGACTAAAATGCTCTACAGGTACATTCTGCAGCTTAACAGACATTCTGCAGCTGATCAGACTTTCTGCAGCCAGACAGTCATTCTGCAGCTACAGATCCTGAAGACACTAATCAGCAGACATTTGAATTGCAACAAGATGATCTAGTATATCCATGAAAAAGAAGAATCAAGAAGGATTATGAAGACTCTTCCAAAGGAGAACAAAGAAGACAAAGACCACAAAAAGCAAATGAAAAGAAAAGGTAACATTTTTTTATTATAATGGCATATCATAAACTTTAGCATAGTTTTAGTTATGAATCATTCAAAAAAGTTGTTTTGATTATTTTTATTGATCATGTCCAATATACCCTCCACAAACTTTGGATAAAAATCTCTCATTTCAAATTCTATACCCGACCATCATTTAAGCGGTTAAAAAGGTTGAAGTGTTTGATTTCCTCACGTCACCCAGCCAAATCATTTAATGATGATTTTTTTTTCCCGTTGTAAAAAAATCTCCGCAGTCTTTTCACTCATTAATTTGTTTTCTTCACCTCACTTCATTAACTCATTCCGTAACTACCTCCATCACTCCATTCCGTAGCCAGCCCTTCATCATTACATTCCGCAAAACAGAGATATCCCTATCACCGTGAGCAGAGATTGAAGCATTATCACCGTGAGCAGAGACTGAAGCACTGTCACCGTGAGCAGAGATTGAGGCATTCTCACCGTAAACGCAGAGATATATCAGTGTGGAATTTGAAGCCATTATCACTGAGAAACAGAGGTATATCAATGTGGAATTTGAAGCTATTGTCACTGTCAACCAGAGGTATATCAGTTTGAAGATTGAAGCCATTGTCACCGTGAACCAGAAGTATATCAGTTTGAAGGTTGAAGTTATTGTTTCCGTGGGCAGAAAGAGTATTAATCTGAAGATTGAAGAAAGAATTATGGGCCTCATTGTAAGAACTGAACCAGTGGGTACAAAATACCTGGAAGGATACCCTCAAAGTGGAGAAATGTTGCAACAGGTAGGATGGCTACAATTTCTTGAGAAATTTAATGGCTTCCACAAAGAAGTCACTAAAACATTTGCAAGGTCATTTAAAGGAGCTGAGGTTGAAGTGGGAGATGTTAAATTCACTGTCACTGAGGTTTTCATTGCAGAAGCAACAGGATTGCTTAGAAATGGAGAGAGATGGTTTAAAAACAGTGAATTTCACAATGAATCATGGAAGCAAATCCTAAAATCACAAGGTATGGATGTCACTATGTTTAAGAAGGGAATTCCAAGTTCTGCATTGAAAAATAAATGGATAAATATATTGCTTATTCTGCAAAAATTTATCACATGTGAAGGTAGATATGGCACATTTTATGTTTACCATATTAGACTGATAATGCATTTTCTGGAGGAAGAGTTAAACTTGCCCTATTTCTTACTTAAAAGTTTGAAAAAGATGGCTTCTTGTGTTCAAAGAAGGGTCCAATTCTTAGAGACAACTCTATACCATCATGGCTTGGTTAAGATTTTAATTGAACACCATTTAGCCAAAACAAATGATACTTGGGATAATTTCTTGATAAGAAATCATTTTGAAGAGCCAAAAGAGCCCTCACCTGAACAACAGCCTACAAGAAGAAGAAGAAAATGGAGAGCCTCTAAAATTGAAATTGACAAAACAATACAGGAAAGTAGTGAGGAAATAATCTCAGAGAAGTTGACTCAAATTAAGAGACAACTCAAGAAAGAGAGGGTAATCAGAAAATCTGCGACAGAAAAAGGAGAGGGATCATCCCAGCCAAGAAGAAGCCATAGACTCAGGGGGAAACTAAGGAAAACTTAGATCAAACAAACAGGGGTGATAAATATAGAAGATGAGGAAACATCTATTGAAGAAGATGTTGAAGAAGATTTTAATGAAGAAACCCCTGAAATTGACCCTGCTCAGCAAGAAGTTTATGACTATGTTGAAACATTGGAAAGGAAAGCTTCAGAGAGTAGAGATAGAACCCCTAGTCCTCCACTGTCCGAAATAGATGTGTTAAGAAGGGATAGATATGAGCTGGAAATAATTAATAGACACATCAAAAATGAGAATGATATTCTAAAGGAACAAGTCAAACTCAAAACCAGTATAAACTCAACCTTATCTCTACAAATGGACAAAGTGGAAAAGGCTAATGAAAAGTTGAAAAAGAGGAACAAGAAGCTAATCAGGGCACTTATCAACTTAAGGTTCAAACTTGTCATCAGAAAACCCAGAAGACCTTTAGCTTCCAGGAAAAGAAGAAGGAGAGGATTAGATGTTCTTGCAGAAGTCTCTGATTTTATGGAATAAATTGCATGAGGACATGCAAGAAGACAGCAGTGGGGGTATGTTGAGCCCCAAGATTGTGCTTTATTTCACCTTACTTCACCTCATTTTCCTTTGTCCATTGTTATCCCAGACCCAATTGATCAATGAAATTAGTTAAAATTACTTTTAGAATGATTAACATGGCTAACTTCCTAAGTTTTGTGATTTTTGTCATTGTAATGCATTTTGACCGGAACTAGCTGCAGAATGCATACATTCCGTAGCTAACCAGCAATTCTGCAGCTGTCTTCACGTTCAGGCATGTTCCAGGTGTCCTCTCAAGAAAAACCACATATGGGTATATTCCACGTCATGTCCACATCATTCGTTGCTCACCATGAAGGAAGAACCGAATTCTGGACGTGGTTTTGGTACGTGGGAAATCATTTAAGGAAGCAGACTTCTAATAGGACTGTCTTAGTCCAGATGTCATTTTTCTCTTTACATTGCCATCTTCAGATTCCTAATGTGATTTTGATAAGGAAAGACAAGGATCCCTGTATTGTTGCAAGTTCTGTTATGTAAAATTGTTATAAAAACACTTGGGAAACCGAGAGATAGGCTAGATTTTGCTTAGATTTCATGCTATATTTCTGAAAACGAAGAATACTCTGTTTCAAGTTATTTCTACTTTAATGAAGAGGACAACATTGCTTTGAACGCGTTGAGTTGATTTGGAGTTAGATTCTGTCTGGTGGTAGAGGGCCCCTGCCTCCTGCACGGCTTTACTTTCGTAATTTAGATAAGTATCTTAGTTTTTTTCACGTTTTTGAAGTTTGAGTTCATAGTTAATTTCATTAGCCACTATAGCTATACTTGTTCTAAGAAACTCTTCCAAAAGAAGAAACTCTTCCAAAAGATCATGATAATGAATGGGAAATGGCTGTAGTGTTGTAGGATTTAATTGTAATTTCTTTTGTTCACTATCACAGTTGAACTTATACTAAGCAAACTCTTCCAAAAAATCCTTATGATGTCTAAGGCATGACTGTGATACTGAACGTTTCGGTTGTTTGTTTGCACTAAGTAGCATAGCTGATCTTACTCTTAAAACGCCCTTCCAAAATACCATAATGATGGGTAGGAGATAGCTGTGATGTATTAGTTTTTAAATTGCTTTCAGTCTTTATGTTTGCATTTGCACTAAATTGTACAGTCAGGATTGTTCTAAGAAGCTCTTCCAAAATACCAATCATGATGGACAAAACAGGTTGTAGAATCCCATAGATTAATGCATGATAACTTAGTTAGGGTACTCCGGAGTCAAATTGCTTTCAATTCATGCTCTGTTATTTTGTTTTAAGTTTGATAATGGCTTGTTAGTTCAGCATTGTTTTATACTAGTGACATCTTAAGTTCAGTTTTAGCTTAACTCATTGCATTTTCACTCCACAATTAGTTGTCATCCACTGCATATTAGATTACATTAGTTGTTAAACTTAACAATACGGCCTTCATTATTTACAAAACCTCTTCTTGTTCCAAATCTATAATTGATTCATAACCATATGAACAGAAGACAATATCATTTCAAGGCCTGAAGTACTTTTGCAACTTCTTTACCGCTTCATAAACAAAGCCTTTTCTCAAAAGACTACTTTAAAAAGAAATCTATAACTCTTGAATAAGGTTTAGTAATGTTAAACTAAGTTGCAGAATAGAGTTAGGAACTAGTCTTAGAGTAGAGATCTTATGATGGTACCAATGTTTTCCTCCAAATATGTTTTCAAAAATCTTTAATCATGGATAAAATGTTGTCTCATTATAAGATGATTGTTTAATTGTTTAGTTAGGAGAATTTGTATACTTAGTTGACCACTTCTCAAGCTCTCCCAAAATACCTTTGATGAAAGAATTGGACAAGTTAAGTTTATGTTTTGATTCATTTTCTTGAAGTCATTATCAAGCTTGGTATTCTGCTTAGTCATAGTTTAGGTTTGATTCTGTTTCAGTATTTGCATTTGCATTTGTCATTTGTCATCAACCAATTAGGCTTCACTCTGTTTTTAAACCAGTAGCTTCTTTCCACTAGCTTTTTAGTCATTTTCCTTGTGAACATAAAAACCACCAAAATACCAAAAACATCATAAATCATCACAAAAGACCAAAAACATCATAAAACACTAAACACAATGCATTAAGAGACAAACACCTAGGCACATACAGTGCACTTCACTTCAGCTGTTTACCAACCCTAGTTGACAATTAAATGAACTCAATTTAGGAGACTAGGTTGAGACCAAACAACTTTCTCCCACAGATGGTGGTGTAGAGCCCCCAAATATTTAAGGAGTACATATGGGTTCTTTGGGGAGATACACGATATTATAGAAATATTTCTAAACTTTGTGATGCACTCCTACATGCTTTGCCCCCATTTTTTCCTAAAGTAGTTCCACTGGATCCACTGGTCCTCTTCATACCAAATAGGGTAAAACTGTGACTTTATAAGGGTTTTGATTTTCTGCTACTTAGTCACTGGAGACTATCCCTCCATCCTCAAGTTCTTTGCATGGTCTTCCCACCAATTTAACGCATGACCCTATAATTTTAGCCACGCAAATGAAATATTTTGTTCTTCCTCAATTTGATGGACACTAAAATACACTTCCAGTTGCTGAAACTAGTGATTTTGCTTCAGAGAGTCAATCTCTTCGTGGTACGACTTGATATCGACCATCACTTCCATTTTGAACAGGGACTATGAACGATTCATTTCCCTCAAACTAGCTTTATCTTTTCAGGGTCATTTATTTTGTTGGTTCTTTATTTCTTCTCGATATCCTAATCCCCCATATGATTTGACCTCTCCATTAGAACCCTCATTTCTCTAAATATCCCAAGCTTATTGATCAGGGACACTATGATGAGATTTACATTACAATTTATATCAATGACTTTTTGTTACAATGGTGAAAACCACTCCTCTGCATGATCACAAGGGTTGTTCACAGATCTGTTACCCATGATTAGGGTTTTACGACTTTTTCCCTAGTCAATATATATCCCCTGCAAATCTCCACAATATACCCAAAGAAACATGCTATAATACTAATATGATCCATAATTTTTTATGGAGATTCCAGTAAACAGTTTTTCACAACCAATCAGATAAAATTATACTTAAAATTTCCAAAATATACACCTAGTTTTATGTCTTTTTAGATTTATTGATGTGTAGATTATTTTTAATAGCATATGCACGAGAATTAAAAGTACGCATAAAATAGGGAACAACAAAATAAAATCTCACAAACACATTTGACACGTGATCTGACCGGGGAAAGCCTTTCGGGTGAAAAACCCTGTTGCAATAAGGAATTACTGAGGGGAGGAGTGAATCAATAATAGTGAGGTTCTTAAAATTTTAAGTATTTAATTTTTTCACTATTGTCAATTAATTTCGAGATCATTTATACACAATAAAAATGAACAACAAGAAAATAAATTGAGATGCACATACACTCATGATCACATGAGCAGCATACACATATTGACACAAGTATTTTTACATGGAAATCCAAAGGGAGAAAACCACCAATCTGTTTGTTTTTATGATGTAAATTAAGCACCTAATTAATTACATCAATTTTTTTGTGAGAACCCACTCACAAGAGGCACAAACCCCCTTAAGATAGCAAGCCACTACTTTCCAAGAGGCACCAACCCCCTTAAGATAGCAAGCCACTACTTTCCAAGATGCACCAACCTCTTATGAATGCAGCCAACTACCTGCTCTAGCCATTGTTCTACTTTTCATCCCATTTTCAAACTAAAAATAGAGGCAAATGCATATACATATAAATACAAATCTAGTATGCTCCAGTACCATTCCTTTCCTTTATCTCCCTAGTTCTCCTTTGAACTGTGCTTTATGTTTCTGAACTAGCTTAGGTCTTGACCTTGTGATGCACCTTCTCTTAATGACGCTTAGCTCAATCACACACCCACAAAACTGCATTATGTAACTCTCAACAATTTTGTATACCCCCACACTTGCACAACTGCAATCATGGGTTTTGCTTCACTGAAACACAGTGATCAATGTTGTCTTTATATGGCTCCCCATATTGTTGTTCCATCAAAGTACAAGGCTACTGCAACTACATTAAGCACTAATAATGGGATCCTGAACATTTTATTCACTCAACAATTTCCACTGCATTACAATTATTGCGAATAATGGTCACTTGAGTGTCTTCCATATTGAAAATAAACTCTAGGTCAAACTAAAACCTAAAACAAGGCTCTTTCATGCTATTATAACTTGTGTTCTCAATCACGACAACTAATTTAATGCAAAGGATGGGCATCTAAGTGATTCCCTATGCTGAGAGTTAAATCGTGCACTCCAGAGAGGTGTTCCATTCTTAAAAATCGATCCCAGTAAACAACTTGTTCCTTAGGCATGGCTTTCTTGCTTCAAGTCAATACCTTATGTGCACAAACGTATTTTTCATTTAATTCTCAATGGCATGCAAGAAATATCGAGGAAAGATATTTTTCATTTGAACCAAAACCATTAAATTTTCTTTGTAAGTCGAGGTCCTTGTTTTCTTGTCTCTGTTCTCTGCAATCGCCATTAATTGTGGCACTATAAATGTGATCCTCTACCACAGTTAATTAAGTCACCAATAACACAGGAATACCATGCGAAACTAATTCTTGGAAACACCTTTCAATGTTGGTCGGGAGGTTGTGAGTTGACCTAATCTGCCTGCTTATGTGCATGTATTAGCCTCAACCCCCGACTTGCACTATGTCTGACTTTCCCGTAGGTCTGACTATGGACCTTTTCCATAGTTTTGGCCTTGTTTTTTTCATTCAATGCTAACAACCAAATACATGAGAACAACTACACAAAACAAACGCATGGTGAAAATTTTGAAGTTCTACCACATCATCAGTGTATGTCATGATCACATCATCCAAACCACATGACTCATTTTGTATGGTGACACGTGTCACTTAAATTTGTTCCACTAGGCCATCCAAAAATGTTGAAAATTTCTGCCACGTGTCCTCTCTACTACCACATCACGTTGACGTCATCTTCCACGTTGCATGTACCAAGTCCCACACAGGTTCGGGGTTGGAAGTTAGGGTTTCATTCTTCTTGCTAAAAATTTTTGCCCTGCCCGACCTCTGACTGGTCCGACTAGACCCATCTCCCGACTTGGAGTTGGTTCCCCACATGTCAGCAGTCGGGGGGTCAGGGCTTTATTCTTCTGCTAAATCTACTGCGTGGTCGGACCTTCGACTAGGCCCAACTCACCTAAGTCTGACCTTAGTTCAAAATATACCTAAGTCCTGAGTGAATGAGCTCTTCTATATGCAAACTTAAACTAACTTTAACTCTTGATCCATAAGGATTTTTCCAGACTTCAACATACTATTGGAAATTTCTTCCAGAACACTATCTTACTATGCCACTTTCAGGAGAAACTACGTTGATCTCCTGAGACATAATCTCCTCTAAACTCTAGGACTCCCAACCATCATAGTCATATTTTTATGGTTCCTCCACTAAGCCTGCTACTATGATGATTCTCTACAGAACATTGTAGCAACCATGGGACTCCCCCTGAACAACATACCCATTAATGCAGGCATATGTTTCCTCTGACCTCAATGCTAGTCCATTTAATAGCAATGCCAACATACAAATTTCCACCAACCATTCAAACAATGCAAGTTTTCCACCAATCTCCCCCTTTGGCATTGATGGAAACATCCTAATATCACCCTAAAACCAAGCATCGTTGTGCTCTTACTTGGCATTACAAATAATCTCCCCCTTTGTCATCAATGGCAAAGGATTCTTCTGGAGTATCCCCCTGAAACATTGCAGCCTACTCTAATCATTCAAGTTAAGTAGCTTCCAATACTAATTGTGATTGATTCAATTAGGAGGAGGAGTCATAGCTCTTATCTGCTGTCAGATATACACAAAGGGCTCTCTTGCAAGTGGATAAGTAAATGTCTGCTAGTTTTTCTTTAGTGGACACATATTCAAGTCATACAATATTAGAAGCAACCTCTTCTCTCAAGAAATCAAACTTGGTAGGAATATGCTTGGTCTTTGAGTGCATGACAAGTTTCTTAGAGATGTTGATTACACTTTTTTTGTCACACATGATTGGAATTGTATCAGCCAACTCTACCTTAATTTCCTTCCAGGTTTTTTTCATCCAAATAATTTGTGAGCCACAAGTGGCAGTTGCAATATACTTTGCTTCAGCAGTTGATAAAGAAATGGAGTCTTGTTTATTGTTGACCTAGGACACTAAGTAGTTTCACAAAAATAATGTTGCACAATAGATGCTCTTCATGTTATCAATATTTACTGCCCAATCAGCATTATTTATAGGCCTTTAATTTAAACTCTCTACTTCTAGCATATCACATCCCATAGTATGATGCCCTTGCAGGTATTTGAAAATCCTTTTTACAACAATGACATGACTTTCACGGGGACAAGCTTGAAATATAGCCACAAGACCCACTACTTGCATGATGTCTCGTCTCAACGTTGTGATATACAACAGGATTCCTATCATTGATCTATAGACATTCTGATTTACCAGTGGTGTCTCACTGTCTTTGCATAACTTACACCCTGTAATCATGGGACTGTCAATCGGCTTCCAATATTCTAGTCCAAATTTCTTTATAGTTTCTTGCATTTATTTGGATTGGGAGATAAATACACCAAATTTTCACTGAGAAATTTGCAATCCTAAGAAAAATGGCATTTCTCCTATCATGGACATCTCAAACTCTGTATGCATACAATTTGCAAATTTATTTCCCAATCATTCGAAATCATTGCCAAAGATTATGTCGTCCACATACACAACGACAATTAGTAGATGATCATATTCAGATTTTATATACAAATTGTTGTTTATAGTTCCCTTCTTAAGTCCTTGTTGCTGAAAGTATCGATCTATTCTTGCATACCAGGCTATGGGGGCCTATTTGTGTCCATATAAGCCATTTTTCAATTTGCACATGAACTCTTCATCTTCAGTGAGCATGAACCCCTCTCGCTACTCAATATAAACTTCTTCTTCCATATCGCTGTTGAGAAATGCTAATTTCACATCCATATGATATACCTTGATGTTTTTATGACTAGTAAAGGAAAGAAACACTCTAATAGCTTCCAGTATAGCTCATGGTGCAAATTTTTCCTCAAAATATATCCCCTCTAGCTAGGCATACCCTTTGCAAACTAGTCAAGCCTTGTTCCTAATTACTTGAACCTGCTCATTTAGCTTATTTTTTAAGACCCATTTTGTGCCTATGATGTTTTTCTCTTTGGGTCTTGGAACAAGCTGCCAAGTTTCATTTTTATCAATTTTGTTAATTGCTTCATTCATAGCTCTCATCCAAGACTTGTCTTAACTATCATGACTAAGATTATTAGGCTCAACCTGAGATAGTCTGAGATAGTAGAGAAAGATTTCACAGCTTGTACTGCCAACAAATATCCTCCTAGTCTAAACCCCAAGTATTTGATCTCCAAGAATTTGACTCTTAGGATGTTCTTATTGTACATACATGGATAATGTTTTGGGCCTTGGAGTTGTGCTTGTTTATATGTCCTCATTATCTGACCTTGTTTCTTCATCGTCTGATGTCCTGATCGTTGAACACTCTTCTCAATATGAGTTCGTGTTTCCTCTGAAGGACTCAGATTATGGTGTTATTTCATATATTACCAAATAAATGCAATCTTCAACCATCTTTATCCTTTTATTGTAGCACTTGTATCCTTTACTTTGAGAAGAGTATCCTAGAAATATACCCTCATCAACACATGAATCAAACTTTCCAGGATTTTTATCATTATTTTTTATAAAGAATTTTCTCCCAAATATATTGTAGTGTTTTACTAATGCAAGTCTTCCCTTCCACAACTCATAGGGAGTTTTATCACTATTAGGCCTGAGATGTCTTTTGTTTGATAGGTATATTATTGCTTTTGTTGCTTCTCCCTAGAAGATGTGAGGTATATCTGCTTCATCCATCATCGTCATGGCCATCTCATGGATTTTTCTAATCTTTCTCTCAACAACTCAATCTTGTTGTGGAGTTCTAGCCACAAAATATTGCCTCCTTATTTTTGGTCAAGGTTGTCATTGATGTCAATATGGCATTGTTTGTGATGGAAAATATTCTTTTCATACATGTCCTAAGCTTTGAGATTTTTCCCAAATTCTAAGTATGAACATGATGCATGATCTAAAGATGAATGAAGAATCCCTTGCCCTAATAACCCTAGCTATATACTCTACCTCGGCAGTGTTGAGTGCAACAAAAAATTTTCTTCCAGCTCATCCACAAAATTGTAGCAAAGCCTAAATTGAAGGAACCTTCGGATGTATTATTTTTGTCTTCATCACTCCTTTCAAAATCTACATTTTTATATCCCCGCAGTTGTATATCACTATTTGAGACATATCTAAAACAACAATAATTGTACCCCACAAATATCTTAATACATGATTTGCTACAATCCAATGTTTATTTCTTGGTTTCACGTGGAACTAGATTAAAGTATTCACTGCAAAGAAAATTTCTAGCCCGGTATTAACCAAATATATCAGTGATCCAATCAAATTTAGGTACATGGATGGATCTACCAAATTTGACTCAGAGTCTCTCAACTTTCTCAAATTTTTCACCTTGGGAGTTGCCATCGATTTACAGTCCATCATCCTAAACTTCTATAGGATCTCGATAATATACTTTCCTTGACGAAGGAATATTTCAATAGGCTTCTTCCATACTTCTAGTCACAAATAGTAGTTCATCAAGCCAAGATCCTTGATGTATAGGTTTGGATCAACGTCATTTTTGGAGAAACGGAGTCTTGTCAGGTAGCTATCAATTCAAGAATACCAAGCTCTAGGTTCTTTCTTAAGTCCATACAAGGCTTTCTTCAATCTACAAATGTGAGACTCTCTTCCATAAACCTCAAAACCTTGAGGTTTTTCTATGTACATTTCTTCATCAATCACACCATTGAGGAAAGAATTATCTACATCCATCTAATGTAAATTCTAACCCATAGAAGAAGCAATATAAATAATAGTTCTAATGGTAGTGTACTTGGAAACAAGAGCAAAAGTCTCATTGTAGTCTTATCCCTCTTTCTGGGAGAAGCCCCTAGCCACAAATCTCACCTTGTATTTCTCAATACTGCCATCCACTACATGCTTGATCTTGTATACTAATTTATAGGTTACCACTAACTTCTCTTCAAGTCTAGGAATAATCTCCCATACCCATTCTTCATAATCAATTGGTATTCTTCCAACATCGCATCCTTCCATACTTGCTTGCTAACTGCTTCTTCAAAGGTGGAAGTTTCAAAATAAATGATATTAGTCATTAATGTTGCATATCCATAATACATCTTCATTATTTATTTCCCTAAAGGTTCCAAGAGGTGTTTCATGTCCTTTTGTATGGTATATCTAGGCCAAGTTGGCCTTTTCCTGGTTTCAAGAACAACAACTGGGTCCATGAAATTTCTAGGCCCTTCTGGAACTTCTTGATGATCTATGGTACATTCTAAAGAATTAGATGGACGTAAACCTTCTTCATTGGGAGCTTCATGTTCTTATTCATCATTAGACTCTATGGGAACTTATTTAGATTTCCACTAAGAAATATTCTCATGAAAGGTCATGTCCCTACTTAATTCAACTTTTTGTTGTCCTAGAACATATATTCTATAGGCATTTGATGAATCACTATATCCAATGAATATTCCTTTCTTTCCTGAAGGCTCTAGATTATTTATATTATCTTTAAGTACATGGATATAGATTGGACAACCAAATATTCTCAAAATTACAACCTATGGTTTATGTATAGTGAACTCTTCTTCAAGAGTTTTGTCTTCCAAAATTCAATGAGGACTTCTATTTTGAATATAGACAACTGTCATAGACGCTTCAATCCATAGAAACATATGAAAGTGTTGATCATTCATCATTGTCTTAACATATTATTCAATAGTTATGTTCTTTCTTACAACAACTCCATTTTTTTTTGTATTGTAAGGGACTATCAACTCCCTCTTAATCCCATCTTCTTTAAAAAAGGAAATGAGATCCTTGTAAGTATATTCTCCTCCATCATCTTATCTCAGATTCTTGATTTTCTTTCCCTTCAAGTTTTCCACTTCAACCTTAAATTCCTGAAACTTTTTGAAGACTTCATCCTTGTATTCATGAAATAAATCCATCTTGCAAGAGAAATCATGAATAAATTATGCATAGTACAAATATCCTCCTATATATTTCACTAGCATTGGACCACATACATTAGAATGAACTTTATCCAAAATTTCCTTGGACATACTTTCTCTCCTTGGAAAAGGCTTCTTTACATTCTTCCCAAGCGCACACCTTTAAATACTTCTTCTTGCTCCATATGCAATGTTGGAACATGTGAAACCATATTATTTAAGGCTTGCAAAGCTCTGTAGTGAAGGTGAGCATATCTTCTATGCCAAAGTTCACATGGATTTATGTCCTTATGTTAATTCTTGAGCAGGTTGTTTCAAGAGTCTATATAACCTTCCTTCACGAACTTCGATTACTCAAGCTGAATCTATATTTGAGCCCTTTAGCCACGCAATCACTTTTCCATCGAAAAATTCTACTCTATCTCTTTTAACTGCCAAACATGAAATAGAAAGAAAATTATTTTTCAAAACCAGTACATATAGTATGTTGCTAAGATGAGTGTTTTCACCCTATTCATAATTGTTGTTGTCTCCAAGCTATACCCTTTGAAATAGTCTCCTTTCCATTAGACTTGTGAGGTTGTCACGGTCTCCCTTCATGTGTCTTGAGGCACCACTATTTACTAGCCACAAATCACCGCTATCTGCAATAAAACTTGTAAGAGCATAAAAATAGAAGAAGATTTTATTACCTAGATCTTAATTCTTAGGTTCCTTTGGAAGTTCATCGATATCGACTATGGTAGCATGTTTCTTTCCCTTTCTTCTTCTATCATTCGATATTTCAAGACAATCATGTATATAGTTTCCAAATGTGTGACAATGATAACATTGAACTTTCCACCTATATCTCTTTCCTTGAGGAGAAAATATTCTTCCTTCAAGTCTTCTTCCTTCATTTCTTCTTTGGAAACCAAACTTGTTTCTTCCTCCAACCTTCCTAAAATGTGTTTCAAAAGATTGAGAATTTCTTTCATCAAATCTTCGAATCTTTCACTTTAATATGAGCCTACATTCTTCTTGAGTGCATGTAGTCCATAAGTCTTCAAACTCTGAAGTTTCCTTTCTGCCACATATACTAGATGCAAATGAGTCCCATGAGTCAAGTAAACAATTAAGTGTTGTAGTCACTAGTTCTATTTTTTAAATGATTTCATCAATTGCTTGAAGTTGATCTCTTATTTGATAAATCCTCATGAAATATGAGGTTATAGTATCATTTATTGTCATTCTAACATCATGAAGCTCAATATTAACGTTCATTTATTGAACAATGTTTTTGATATTGTATAATCCAACTAGAGCATCATACATCTGCTTTGAAGATTCAAGATTTGTGACATAAGGAATCAAGTGATCTCTGATAGAGTCCACAATGATGCTTCTATTTGTGATGTCATCCTTCTCATATTTTATTTTTCCTTCATTATCTGAGGGTTCAATGACCTTTCATTTTAAAATACCCAAGAGATCAATATTTTTGTAGGGATGATATCAATCCTTATTTTACAAGCCCTGAAATTTGTAGCTCCTTCCAATTTTTTCTTAGACTTCATAGATGAACCAATACTCATAGATAAAAAATTAGATTGTAGATGTAGGTTTTCTTCAATGCTCCTTCATTTACCAAATCTCTTCAAGAGTTATTTCATTGTCATATCCTTTACCAAACCTCTTATACCATGTTTATTTTTCAAGTGAAATAGATATAGACACTAATTTCAGAAATACTCACATCTATTTCTAATTATCTAAATCTTCTTTGAATAATTCGAGTTTATCATTAAGCGATTACACTTCATAAATTCAACCATAAATGTACAAGTACAATAGATATCACAATGCACAAAGAACACAATATTTTCCTTGGGAAAACCCACTTGGGGAAAATTTTGAGGAACCTTTTCCATAGAGAAATTATTCAATTCAATAGGAGATACACTTAATATTGCTAGTCAATTATGAGATAAAACTGATCAAAAATACTTATTCAAAACTGGTCAAACAACCCTCTTGTCAAGTCAATATTTTTTCCTTCAACTTTGACCCTCTTTTATTTGCCTGGGCCAAATTTCTGCCTCCCATAATATGCCCAGAAACTCAGCTCTACTACCTAGAATGTTCTACCCAAAATTTTGGCCCTGCTGCCTAGAAATTGCCCATAAAATCACACATGAAAAGTAGAGAGAGAGAGAGTTATTTCTTCGATAAATTCATCCTTCTTGTCCTTATTCATCCTTCTTATTCTTTGCTTCGACACCCAAAATATTTCTTCTTATGTGAGATATCAAATGGTGTCTTGTGGAGGAGGTTGAATGCTCTATATATAGTGTTCTTCATGTCTGAATGGGTGTGTCTCTTTATCGGGGCTGACTTGACTTGAGGAAGGGCTGACTTAAAAAGTTTAGAGCCAAAAAGTCAAAATTCAAATTTTGAAATTTTATCTTTTGATATCGACATGAAAAGCATGTCTTACAATAATTCTTTCAAGGACTAAACAATGAAAATGACTTGAAGAACGTGTCTTAAAATTACATTATATATTTCAAGGCCTAAAATGTAAATTATGAAGACCAGCCATAGCTACAAAATTCATCAAGGGATCCAATCCGGATGACCTAGATTACTTCTATATTTTTATGGATGGATATCTAGTGTGGATGACCCAAATAACTCTTATCTTCATGGTTCCTTGGGTCCTAAAGCTAAACCTTTGAGCACCCATGACCACAGGTCATGACCATGTTCAAAAATGGTTCAAAAGATCAGGGATATAGGTCCACATGTGTATAAGAAATATATTGATATTTGGATGTCTTGTTTACCTCTATTAATTTAGCATTGACTCCATCTCTAGTGGCTCAACTATCACCCCACATGACCTTATGCTAGGATCACATTCTTAAATGATTAGTTATTATGGATCCAAAATTTCGGTCCATGTTAATGAAGACACTTTAAAAGTATCTAGATTATTAGATGCCCAAATTTTCTTTTCTTTTTACCTTTAGCTCTGAGTGCTAAACATTACCCTTTCATGACCTGGAGCGAGGACCACAGTCTTAAGTTACTCCAATAATGTATCCAAAGTTCATGTTATTTTCTACTCAATTCACATTCGAATTATCGAATTCCCATATGACTTTTCATTACCTATAGCTCCGAGAGCCAAATACAATCCCGTGATGACTTAAGGTTGTATCCTTGGTCTTAATTTTCCTCTTTGATGTATCTAGTGATCAATGTGCTTGTTAACAACAAGACTTGGTTCACATTCAGATTATCGTATTCCCAGATGCATTTTTCTTTACATTTTAGTACCAAAACTTGACAACACTTGGAATTTTAGGGGCTTCTTATTATGTATAGTAGATTCTAAGTACTTATGGGAAATTATAAATTATTAGTTTGGATTTCACATATGTTTTGTGAAAAAATGGCAAAACATTCTCAAGAATTTCGATTTTTTTTTAATGTAGAAAATTCCTTATATGCTTGGTTAATTTTTAATATTAATGCATAAAGGGGCGCAAGTTATTTTGATACTTGGACAAGCCTTGCTACTCTTAGGCTCTACTGAACTCGTTGCAAGGGGTTCAAGGCATGGATTCAAAGAGTGAGGAAAGGTCATTCCTTCTTTTTTTGTGATGTAGCATAGAGTTAGTGAAACAACTTTGGGATATTTCAATGACCAAAAATAGAAAATCATAGGCTTGAATGATATACAATGAGCTATGGTTGTGTTGAGGAGGTAAATCCCCTCTGCGGACAGAGGCGATCCCTACTAGCCCAGCAGGGGTCTAGCAACAATCATCAAATGTTACAGCGCAAGTTCCTAGTTACGAATAAAAGACCAAAGATGGAGGCCTACCTGGAATCCAATGCTATGATCCGTAGAAGAGAGCGTTCCCATTCCTCAACCTCGGCAGATCACGATCCTCCCACGATCTCCACTGATGGACACCTGCACACGTAAGAAACAACACGAATACAAGCATAAAATCCAGAATACGCAACTATATATCAGTCAGAAAGGATATAACTCATTGTTAACATAAGTGGAAACAGAGTGGAACCATAACCGTAATCATTCATTAAATAACAATCGAAAGATAGTACAACCAATGTTTTGATGCCACGGTCTCCTTCGGAAGGGTCCCCAGTTGTTCACGTCTCGCAAAGCTCGCCAAGGAAAAGGTAAACCTCTCTTGAGTCTCTCGACGATAGTCTCCTTACTTGAGTCGGCCTTAAGGGAAGAAAGAGGGCTCTTACAGCACAAAGGCTCTTGGGAATTTGGAGATTCAAAGCTTAGGCACTTCAAGACTAGCTTGCCATGGAATTGAGCAGGCTTTTATAGATGGGGAAGGAGGGAGTTGGGATCCCTATTATTGTGGGATTGGCTCTATCAACAAGGAAGGTTCCATGGGAGGTGGCAAAACCACTTCCCTTCCATAGAACTCCCGCAGCCAAACCTCCCAACTCAAGATAGGCAATGGTTTCTGAGTTTGTTGAAACACAACTTCCGCCATCTTTATTTAAAAAAAACTCCTTAAATTGGCTGGCACGACTACTGCTCTGGGACAGAGCGCCAGTTGGCGCGGCCTCTTTGTAGGATTTTCCTCATTGGCGCGAGTGATGAACTGTCTGCCCGCGCCAATGCAAAAGGAGATGTTTTCATGGTTTTTTGCAAGGAGATGTCTTTAGGGCAATTGAAGCTCATGTTTAGAGGAATGCATTGATAATGATTTCAAGGCATGACAATGTTCACAGGTCACAAAATGGGTCCTCCATTGTGCGGGACGGGGAATGGTAGGGATGGTGACAAATTACTGTGTAACAGATGCCCCCCAAAGTATGAAGCCCGAGAGAGAAAGGGGTGAAATGCTTTACGAGAACGTGTCCAACTGAAGCTCCGCCGTCGGAAAACCTGCGTAGAAAAATACAACTGATATCTCAAGTACATGATGTATATGCGGTATGGGCGCAGCCATCCAAAACAGAGTACACTATAATCCGGATCCAGGGTATGGGCGCAGCCATCCAGCGAGGATCAAATAAATAGACTCAAGTATGGTCGCAGCCATCCAATCAGTGAGTCATGTACATAATGATAATAATCCACAATCGCAGCCTGGATTACAACAGACACAATCCAGGGTCTTGCGCTCCATCTCGACCCAAACAAGTACAAGTTCTAGCATGCGAATGTGTGAGCTGATGTCGAACATGTAAGAACATCGTCTGATTACCAGCCAATGATGAAAGCCGTTAACAGACGCGAGAGAAACCACCAATAATGACAATGGTTCTCAAGGTACTACAGGTACAATCTACGGCGTGTGAATAAATGAGCTGACGTCGAACACCCGCAGAATCATCCGATCGGAGGCCAATAACGAAAACCTCTCGTTGAATGCGACGAACCTGCCATTAAGGCATGCAGGCTCCAAGGTACCATCAGGAGTCTCTAGACCAACTTCCTGGATAATGAGTTGAAGTCGACAGGAAGTGACCTCGATCGAAGGTGGGCCATAATGATTCCCACATCATCGACACGAGACAGAGGAACATAATGTTTTGTTGTGAATTAGGACCATATGAGAAACAGAGGAAGGTTGATATTTGCAGAGGCCAACTTCTCTTGAACATATGAACGACACGACAATGGACTTGGAAGTATTTGACATCAACGGATCAAAGGTCATGGCGACGAGGCAGTGAACAGATGAGAGGTCAAAAGAGATTACCCAAACCCATGGAAGCAAAGTGAAGCAGCGAGATGAGATGTCCCCAACCCGACACGAATGCAGATAAGTGCCATGTTCAAGAGCGACATACTGCCGACGACAACGATGATGGTTCCATTTTTCCCCCACCATTTCTGGCGAGTACCCCAATTATTTTTGATAACAAGCTTGAAGGGGATAGCATATGTTTGTAATATAAGTCCGCCCTTCGGGCGAATCCATCCTAGTGCATTTAACGAGTCCTAGGAAGGAGGAACTCGGAGAACGTCATTTCGACTGGATCCGATGTCATCAGGGTTTAACGAGTCTGACAAAGGGAGAACTCGGCGCCTTTTCATGTTTAGAGAGTTTGAAAAGACAGCAGAAAAGTAAACTCCATAGGTCCCTTTTCGTAAATAGTTCCTCAGATCCGAAAAGGTAGAAAACAATATCCGAGAAAACCTCCTAGTCGCGATAGGCTAGGGTATTCCTTTTTCGTAATCAATCCATCCCAACCCGAAAAAGGGGTAAACGTATACTGGGTAGATGTCGATTCATGTCCATTTTAACGAGATCGAAATGACAAGGGCCTCGACGATCTTTTCATGTTTAGAGAGTCAGAAAAGAGCTGAAAGATGACTCCAAAGTGACTTTTTCGTGTATTTACCGAGTCCGAAAAAGTATAAAATACAACTCGTTTCCATCGTTGAAGTCGCAAAAACCTGCTGCTGCACATACCAAGCAAGCGTAAAACCCATTTTCGACATAACATATTAAAATATTCGATAAAAATAACTTTTAAAACTCATTTTATGTCAAAAAAGTTATAAATATGCCAAAATGGTAAAAATAAAATTACATTTACTATTTACCTTGGTAAAAAGCAGCAGTGGTCCATTTGGAGTGGAAACTTCTGATGGCAATTGCGATAGATCCGGTTGACCATTCAGATTCTCGTCTGCTACAGGTAAGAGGCGCTTCCCTGTGCTTCATTTCAATCCATTTTTTAATAGTTTTCCTTTATGTATCAGCTCTTTGTGGCCACTCTTTGAAATTTTAGGGCTGCGCTCATTGGCGCGGGTATCGAGCACGGACCAGCGCCAATGGGATCTTTTATGCAAAGGGCTTGCGCCACGTGGCTCGACTATTCACAAAACAGCTGCGCCAGTGGCCGAACCTAAAATTCCGCCTAAAAATTCGAGATTTTAACCAAATTGAATGAAATTTGAAGCCTACCAGAGATCTAATCAAGGGTTAATGACCATGTGGATGCAGGAAATCAATCAAAATGGTGATTGAATGGAAATAATGAGAGCATGGAGAAGAGGATGAACATGCCATAGAAAGTGAGGCTTGCATGAATGCCCTCAGAAATTGTGGGCTAAAGAAGTTCTTCCTTACACCCTATCTACGAGCTCAGCCCGAGCTCCTCCAGTATTTGATCAGTATTTGGGATGAACATGAACAAGTGTTCAAGTTGCGAGATCAGGTATTGGAGCTGGAGGTTTCTGATGTGTATTTCATCACCGGATTGTCTCGCAGAGGTCCGATCCCCGTCTTGACTGGGAGCAGACCATCTGGCGAGAAGATGGAAGAAGTGATGGAACGAGTGTGCCAAGGAGCACAAATGGGATCAGGAAGCAAAAAGGTGGATATCCACACTATCCCCAATCTGGCATTGAGATTTGTCCTACATACCATCACGCGGGCTGCAGGGTCGCAGGCACCGCACGAGGCCACAAAGGCCCAACTCCTGCTGGCCTCAGAATGCATGAGTCCCTTACTGTTTGACTGGGCAACAGCAGTAACAATAAACATGAAGATACAGCTCACAAAATGCAAGCAAGCTAAACTGAAACAGTTTAGCTATGGTTCCATCCTGGTATCGTTCATTCTGGAGTGCTTACCAATCTTCCAGGGCCAAGGGGCCATAGTAGCAGATCCGATACCACGAGAGCCAAGAATGGCTCGCTGGGCAGCACTAATGCCTAGAGCTGGAGGCGGCCAACAGATGTCCTGGAGGCCGGAGTTCTTTAGGTGGTTACGGCGCCAGTTGATTGTAGTGGAGGACTGGCCATATGCAGGAACTGACTTCACCGGAGACCCAGATCTCCCACTGCCAGAAGGAGACGACTGGGACGAGGAGTTGGGTAAGACCTCATGTTTTTTGATTTTTATGTTTTATGTTTTGTTGTTAATACACATTTTTCGTAACACATTTTATATATGTATGCAGATGTGGGACCTGAGAGACCAGCTGGGATGTCACCAATCTCACGAAGGACTCATCTCGCCCCTGATCCTGAGGGAGAGGGCACAGGACGAGAGGAGTTGATCCAGAATCTTGAGGGCATTGCCCGAGGGATCCCGGACTATGCTCGGCTGGCAGACGTACCAATGGCATACCAGCGTCATACGGTGGGAGTTCCAAGTCGGATCCACCGAATCCTGAGATGCTTAGTGCGTGAAGTTACATGCTATCACGAGCACCATGCGGATTAGCTCTTAGGGATTATACCACACCTATTTTTTGAGAGACATATCGTCTATAGATGTACTTAAGACGATTATGTATATTTTGACTTTATGATGCACACTGTGCAAACATTTCGACACACACACACATATATATATATATATATACATAAGACTATTTTGGATGGATATTTTTCATGTGATGATGTTTTTATATTTCATGCGAATATCTAATACAAATGTAATCTAATGTATCAGTTACATAACAAACGACCCAATGCGAAATGTATTCACACAATGTATCTACTCACACATTTCATTTTTATGGAAGCTTAAAAGCACACATGAACACACACACATATGCAAACTATGCTTGAAATGAAGAAGACGGGCATGCCCCCCAGCATGGAGTCTCAATTCGAGGTGCATGCCCCCCAAGCTTCAATCCATTGAAAATGGAGTGAAGGTTCAAAAAAAAAAGTCGAATTGAACATGCTTGTGTTTCATTATTTTAACGAGGTTGACACACTTTAAAAGAACCATCCTCAAACAACTTGTTTCATTGTTTTTAGGAGCTCGACACAACTGAAGGAACTATGCTCCGAGAACCTGGTTTCATTTTTTAAAGAGCTTGACATAGGGAGGAAACCGTGCTCTAACCGACTTACATCAAGATGAACAAGAAGGCGGTGCTTCCAAGAGTTCCACTCCCGATGGAAGGAAAACATCCTGGAAGTCAGAACCCAATGCCCCCAGTACACTATATACGATGGTGTCATCACTGAGTGCAGGCACAGGGTAGGTAGACACATAGTTGACCTGCGGTGGAGCAAATACAACGGGTGAATAAAAACCAGGAGGGGGTGATGGCGGATCAGTTGCCACATTAGGACCAAAGAACGAAAGCTGATCAATGGTCACGATCCGTCCTTCATGCGGAAAACAGGCCACACGAAAAAGGGAGGAGACGAGCGCTCCCATGGCATAGGTGTAATCGCGCCCCAGGAGCAGATTTAAATCCAAGGGGCCTGGAACGACCATCACGTCCATATGGACGGTTTTACCTCCCAAGGTAATCGGTAACCTTGGAAGGATCCCCAACGGTTGACTCGTCATTCTGTTAAAATTCAGTAGATTCTGCGTAACAGGCGCAAGCGGCGATGAACCGAAATCTTGCCAGGTAGTTGAGGATAGAATACTAACAGAGGCACCTTCGTCTATAATGGTGCTGGGTACAACCAGACCAAGAGCCTGTACTGTGATCTCGAAAGGCAAGTAAGACAGAAGGTGGAATCCTGCAAATCGACTCCAATCAAAGGAGGCGACCAAACTACTCGGAGGGGCTACCATCGAACTGAGAAGGTCTTCCCCTGATGTTACGGAAGCAGAAGCCTCCTCTATGACCTCCATCTCGAAGGCGGGAGGAATATCCTCCGTAGCCTCCATCTTGGGAGGCAGTGGAGCAGCTTCTTGAAGTATAGGGACAGAAGAATCTTTCTCCAAGTCTGAAGAATCTGAAGAAATCAGAAGGACATGGGGGGTGTGAGATCCACTCTCGACAGAAAAGACCTGGTGCACCGCGGACGGGGCCAGCTCAACCGATCCCACGACCAAAGGTTGGTCGGGGATGGATTCCTGAATCTGAATTTCCGACGGAGCGGGATCGACCAAGGATGACTCTTGACCAAGCATAGGATCAGCTGGCGAATGACTCAAAGAAAGTCGATTATAACCAGGTGGAAGGCGTGGTGTAGAACCGGTTGGGTTGTCCAAAACTCACTTGGCTTCATCCATATAAGGACAAAGGTGAATGGCATGGTGCCCTTCACACAGCTTACAGGGATTGGTAATCTTACCCTGCTTCTTAGGAGTCTTACCAGCAGCAGCTGAAGACGTGCCCCCAACCTAACTCCCGGAAGCCAAAGGCAACGGCGGGCAACCGTTGGACCATAGTTCGAGTACCTTGGGAATGCCAGGGCAGTCTCGAAGAAGATGGTCTCCTGTGCACAACATGCAAGGGAACTTGACTTTCCGTGGAGGGTTGGAAGGCTTATCGAGAGGAGATATTTCAGAAACAGTAGCTGCACTTTTATCCTCTCGCTTATCAGACTTATTCTTCTTTGTCTTCTTCTTCTTCTTAACCACCTGGTTACTCGAATCCAGGCTTTCACCAGGTGAAGTAGAAGAGGAGGACGCAGAAACAGGCGAAGAAGGGGAGAGGTCCACCTTGGAATCAACATGATGTTGTTCTGGTGGAGCAACTAATTGAACAGTAGTGGAGACATTCGGGACTACAGAGGTTGAGAACAACCAAATAGGAAACCCAACATTTAACCCAGGAAGGGACAACGTTGCCATGTAAGGAGGACCAACATTCCCAAAAGGAGGAAAATAACCAGATTCCTTCGAGGGGATCCCCTTGGTTGGTAAACTCGAAAAATGTAAAGGTTACATCAAAACTCATACCACACACCTGGCCGAAAAGAGTCATGACATGACAGAATCCACAACAAGCAATATCTCATATATGTGTAATCGGTGATTAATTTTTACCACATTGAAAAATAAGAAACTTCATTTCATGTTTAAGAATGAGAACCATAAATATGACTCTATCCTTTCTATTCACACAGTTTTAGGCTTTATCAGCAGCGATTGTCTTTTTCAACTTAGGGAGTCGAAAAGACCAATGATCAAGCCAGGAAAACTAGGCACGCAGGTGTACCAAATAACCGTGAATCGCAACATGGCACTTGGTTTCAAACAATGAAAGAGAAATCAACCAAGGACTTTCCGCACGTGGCAGCACTTCTCCCCTAATGTTGTGTTCTAATATGTATAGACACAGACTGCGGCTTAACCTGGGATAAAGGATTGAAAACCTAAAGGGGTCTCCCTTTATATATGCGATGGTACGGGGAGCACAAGTCCGTACTAGCGCTGTCTAAAGCCAAAAGGCGAACGATAGCTGCTAGGTTTAAAGACGCCGGAACACGTCTCTAGCCTAGACCTCTAAATGTGTTTCGTTAGATTTCAATGCTGCCTTAGGTTAATTGAATAGATTTTAAAGTTGATCTTCAATTAGGTTTTAGTTTTCAGGCCTTAACGAATGTGTTGTTTCAAAAACTCTTGAATGCAAAGCTACATGCCACAGTACACCATTTCGTTCGATGAAAACTAGCTACAGAAGAGTTGAGAGTCTTTACACAAACAAAATGATCGGAAGACAAACAATGAGATCTCTAATGCAATTAATGAAATCGAAAATTTTTCATTCCAATCACTAATTACTAGTAAAATCGAAAATTTTCAATTTGCACTAATCAACCAAAAGCAAAAGATATTTTTTTTTGTAATTTTCAATGTTTGATAGCTAGATGCACTAAACAAACTGAAAATAAAAGAGAAGCAACTTGAGAAATGATATTGAGAGAGCAAAACGAACAAATTTCACTCAATGACACAAGCAATCAGATCTCAAATCGACCAAAGTCTCTCAAAACCAAGAAAAGACTCAAAGGCTCTAATGGACCGTGTGATCTAGGCCCAAAGCAAGACCAAACGAAATTTGAATGAAGAAACGAGCAATCACCCAAAAATCGCAACAAAAACAGTGAACAACTACTAGAAGAATGCGGAGGAGCAATCAGAGAGTTGACTGGATAAACGAAACACCAAAACTCCTAAGGAGCGCTCGATACACAAAGCCACTAGATGCCCTAGGGCTTAAAACGTGAAATCGATAGATAAAAGCAAACAACCAAAGGACGAAGGAAAATTCCCAGTCAAACAGGACCCCAACACACTCAGGTAGTCGGAAAATCAAGAAGAAAAGCACTGACCAGACCTAGAGAGCTCAAAACTGAGCAAACTCAAATACCCTACAGGAGTGGCGCGATTGTAAGGCTGCAACTGGCGCCAGCAAGCAATTGGCGCGGGCTATACAAAAGCAACATGCGCCAATTGGCGCGACTGTTGGGCTAAAAAGCACGCCAGTCGAGTTTCTCAACCAAAAACAAAAAATAACTACTCCAGAAGCAGATCAATGCAAACTAAGCAAACCAAGAAGCAAAAAACAGCAAAAGAACCCAGCCCAGAAGGCTAACCAAGCAAGGAAAATCATAAAACAATCAAAACGAGACAATTCAAACGAGACAGTGAAATCTAGATGATCCCCAGCGGAGTCGCCAAATTGTTGAGGAGGTAAATCCCCTCTGCGGACAGAGGCAATCCCTACTAGCCCAGCAGGGGTCTAGCAACAATCATCAAATGTTACAGCGCAAGTTCCTAGTTACGAATAAAAGACCAAATATTTAGGCCTACTTGGAATCCAATGCTATGATCCGTAGAAGAGAGCGTTCCCGTTCCTCAGCCTCGGCAGATCACGATCCTCCCACGATCTCCGCGGATGGACACCTGCACACGCAAGAAACAACACGAATACAAGCACAAAATCCAGAATACGCAACTATATATCAGTCAGAAAGGATATAACTCATTGTTAACATAAGTGGAAATAGAGTGGAACCATAACCGTAATCATTCATTAAATAACAATCGAAAGAGAGTACAACCAATGTTCTGACGCCACGGTCTCCTTCGGAAGGGTCCCCAGTTGTTCACGTCTCGCAAAGCTCGCCAAGGAAAGGGCAAACCTCTCTTGAGTCTCTCAACGATAGTCTCCTTACTTGAGTCGGCCTTAAGGGAAGAAAGAGGGCTCTTACAGCACAAAAGCTCTTGGGAATTTGGAGATTCAAAGCTTAGGCACTTCAAGACTAGCTTGCAATGGTAATGAGCAAGCTTTTATAGATGGGGAAGGAGGGAGTTGAGATCCCTATTATTGTGGGATTGGCCCTATCATCAAGGAAGGTTCCATGAGAGGTGGAAAACCACTTCCCTTCCATGGAACTCCCGCAGCCAAACCTCCCAACTCAAGATAGGCAATGGTTTCTGAGTTTGTTGAAACACAACTTCCACCATCTTTATTTAAAAAAACACTCCTTAAATTGGCTGGCGCGACTGCTGCTCTGGGACAGAGCGCCAGTTGGCGCGGCCTCTTTGTAGGATTTTTCCCATTGGCGCGAGTGATGAACTGTCTGCCCGCGCCAATGCAAAAGGAGATGTTTTCATGGTTTTTTGCAAGGAGATGTCTTTAGGGCAATTGAAGCTCATGCTTAGAGAAATGCATTGATGATGATTTCAAGGCATGACAATGTTCACAGGTCACAAAATGGGTCCTCCATTGTGCGGGACAGGGAATGGTAGGGACGGTGACAAATTACTGTGTAACAGGTTGGAAGGGTGGAATATAACTATAGTTATCTACTTCAATTTCTTGATTTGTTTCCCATTTGAAATATCCAAAGGTGAAGGCCGCAAATATCCAAAACAAGTTTCAAATGGAGACTTTTCAGTAGAAGTGTGGACCATTTTGTTGTAAGAATATTGTATATTTTCCATATTTTCATCCCAGGTAGTCAGATGCTTCAGGTAGCATCCCGGCAGAAGTTCCACCAAATTCATGTTCACTACTTATGTTTTTTCATCTGTATTTCAACAAAACGTTGTAGATATCTTCAACTTTATGTCCATATTATCCAACAATTTAGTCCAGAATGCACTGAGAAATATTATGTCCCAGTCTAAAACGATGCTCCTTGATATTCCAAATTGCACCCAAACCTGTCCAAAGAAAAAAATCATCGATTCTTTCCCATTGATGGTCTTTTTACAGGGCATTAGAACTCACATCTTGTTGAACTTGTCAACTAACACGAATAAGTAGTCATGTCCCTTCTTGGTTGTCGGTAAACCTCCCAAAAATTCCATGGAAATTCTCTCCCAAGGACGAGTGGGTACAGGTAAGGGATTATCTACAGCATGTTTTTTGTTTCTAGGCTTGTTGGTACAACAAAGCATGCATCCTCTTATGAACCTATCTACATGTTTTTTTCATCTTGGGCTAAGACACCTACCTTTGCAAGTTGGTCACGGTCTTCCCTACACCAAAGTGCCCTGCAACCTTGGAGGTGTCATTCTCTCTAATCCGCTGCAATAGCTCACCTTTAAGAAAACATAGCTTATCCATATTGTAGAGGAACTCATCCTGGAGATGGTATTTAATGGTGTTGTCAGCATCGTGCACATGAATATGACTCTACAACTGTTGATCCACCTCATTGAAGTCCTCATCCTGTGAATGTGCCTCTCTGTATGCATCATTAGTGAATGGCTCCATGTGCATAAAATTCCCCAAAGTTGTGATCATTGATATTGGTGGCCTTGAGAGCATGTCGGCCCACTTTCTTATGTTTCCATTCTTGTACTTGATCAACAAATGAAGTTGTTGTATAAACCCCATCCACTTGTCATGTATAATCTATTGTAGCTTACTATGGGCTTGAAGGTATTGTAGTGGTTGGTGATTTTTGTGAATTATTGTCTCTATCCCCATTAGATAGTGCTTCCACTTCATCAGAGCTTGCACCAGGGCATAGAGATCCTTGTCATAAGTAAGAAAATTAAGAATTTCCCCATGAAATACTTCAATATTGGTAGCATACAGGCTTTCCTCCTTGCATCAACATTGCTCCTATAGCATACCCATTGGCATTTGTGTCCACTCCAGAGGGTTTATGCAAGTTTGGTAATGCCATAACTAGTGCTTAATTGATATTCTTCTTTACCTTCTTGAAGAACCTTTGCTAACTCTTTCCCCATTGGAAACTCTTGCCACGTGTTGTTATGGCAGGGAGCAATGTTTCTACTGCTAAAAACGAGGCCATGAATTTCCTCAGGTACTGTGCCAGCCCAACGAAACTCCTAAACCTCATAAACATTAGCAGGTACTATCCATTTCCTTATATTTACCCTTTTGGCGAGATCTCTCTTCCCCTCTCCTCCACCTATCACATACCCCATATACACCAAAAATTATTATGCAAACTCACGCTTCTTAATATTTTCTAACATTTAGTGCTTCTTTAATGTCTCCAGCACCTGCATCAAATGTGAGATGTGCTCCTCCCAAGTAGAACTATAAACCAATATATCATCCAAATCGATAACAAATGAATCTATAAAATGGTGCAGTATATCATTCATTAATATAATAAACATAGTTGGTGCATTGCATAGGCTAAATGGCATGACTAAGCACTCGTACAAACCTTGCCTGATTTTAAAGACTGAATTCAGGGTATCTTCTTCTCTGACTCGAACATAGTGATATCCGAACTTTAAGTCCAACTTGGTAAAGTATTTTGTTTGTTTCAACTAATCCGACAGATCATCTATCTTGGGAAAGGGGTACTTTTTCTTGAGTGTGGTCTTATTCAACGACCTATAATATATACACATCTACCAAGTCTCATCCTTCTTTGGAACAATGAGGATGGGTGACCCACATAGTGATGTACTCAGTCAAATGACACCTTGTTCCATTTGTTCCTACAATTGCTTCTTCACCTCACTTCTATAACAGATTGTCTGTACAACCCAACGTTTGGCAATGAGGAGTTCGACAATAACTTGATCTTATGATCCACGTCCCTCTTAAGTGGTAATCCTTTAGGCTCTCAAAACACATTCCTATATGCATGTAGAAACTCTTTCGGTTGTTCCTATTTCATAGTACACCCCTCCAGGATTCCTTTCTTATTACTGACTATTCTACAAACTGATTTTTTATTTAAAAAAATAAAACATACTTCTTGTTGGAACTAAACAATTTCTTAGCTTAGTTGGCACTTAAAAATGAAATTTTTGACTTGTCTTTGTGCGCATTGATGGTGAATGATTTTCCATCCTTGAAAAGTTGATATTGATTGGCTCTCCACATGAATATTTCATTTTTCATGTACATGTAGGGACTCCCAAACACGACTCCACATAAATCAAGGGGAACCACATCTAGTTCTACTTCATCAATAAAATTAGCATTAATAGGAAATCAAATTTTGCATTTTTTTTTACCTTCAGCTATGCATCCTTATTTACCCATCCCAGTGGATATGCTTTTGGATGATCACAAACTTCTAACCCCAACTTCTTGACCAGCTTTGTTGCAATGAGAATTTCTTTCGATCCTGACTCAACTAGAGCATCAATCTTGGTATTCTTCACATGTATCTTTATTTGGAAGAATTTTGTCATTTCTTTCTCTTCCTGTCGTCGAAGGCTACTCAGATTATCTCCTCACCAATGTTCGACTTGCTTTCAACTTGGTTTCTCAAATCAGTGACCATCATATTCTTGCTCTTATTGTCTTTATTTTTGTTTTTTGGTAAAGCTATGGATGCAACTTCCAACACTTCTCCTCTGTATGGTTGTTAATGTTGAAGAGGTTGTAGTGTTTACTAAGATATATGCATTGATGTGTCGTGGCTGATGTCTTTTTATATTTTCCCCTTTTCTACTTCTTCTTCCCTTCCTTAGAAGCATTATGTTTCTCCTTCTGCTTCAATCCACTTGATTTCCCTTTCTTCAAGACTATGTTTTCCAAGTATTGTGCCTCTGCAGAAGCCTCATCCATCGATCTAGGCTTGAATAGCATCACTTTCTCCCGCAGATGGTGGTGTAGAGCCCCCAAATATTTAAGTTGGGGAGATACATAGTATTATAGACATCTTTCTAAACTTTTTGATGCACTCCTACATGCTTTGCCCCCGTTATTTCCTGAAGTAGTTCCACTGGATCCAATGGTCCCCTTCATACCAAATAGGGTAAAACTGTGACTTTATAATGGTTTTGATGTCCTCCCACTTAGTCACTGGAGACTCTCCCTCCATCCTCAAGTTCTTCGCGTGGCCTTCCCACCAATTTAAGGCATGACCCTCTAATTTTAGCCATGCAAATGAAATCTTTTGTTCTTCCTCAATTTGATGGACACTAAAATACACTTCCAGTTACTGAAAGTAGTGATTTTGCTTTAGAGAGTCAATATCTTCGTGGTACGACTTGATATCGACCATCACTTCCATTTTGAATAGGGACTATGAATGATTCATTGCCCTCAAACTAGGTTTATCTTTTCAGGGTCATTTATTTTGTTGGTTCTTTGTTTCTTCTCGATATCCTAATCCCCCCTATGATTTGTCCTCTCCATTAGAACCCTCATCTTCTCTAAATATCCCTTGCTTATTGATCAGGGACACTATGAGGAGATTTACATTACAATTTATATCAATGAATTTTTGTTACAGCAGTGAAAACCACTCCTTTGCATGATCACAAGGGTTGCTCACAGATTTGTTACCCATGATTAGGGTTTTACCACTTTTTCCCTAGTCAATCTAGATCCCCTACAAATCTCCACAATATACCCAAAGAAACGTGCTCTAATACTAATATGATCCATAACTTTTTATGGAGATTCCAATAAACAGTTTGTCACAACAAATCAAATAAAATTATACTTAAAGTTCCAAAATATACACCTAGTTTTATGTCTTTATAGTTTTATTGATGTGTAGATTATTGTTAATAGCATATGCACGAGCTGAAATTTTCTTGCCGACGCTCTGCAACAAGTTCTCTGAGCTTGTGGCGCCGGTCTCGGCCCTCTGGGCGCCTTGGAGGGCTTTGTTGCCCTCTTTCAGTGGACAGGTTTCCTTTGTTCCTGTGTTGTGTTGCGCGACGCTTGTTTGGGTCTCGCGGCGCATTGAAACCACAACTGCTGCCATGGGTGACCCCGGGGGTGGGGAGCCCTCTCCCACCCCTCCACTATCGCCTGAAGAAGCTTTTCGCCGCTTGTTATCACAGAAAGGGAAGAAGTGACCAGCCCCTGAGGTTCCAAAGTTCATTAAAAAACTTGACGAAATCCCTGAGATCGCTCTGCAAGAAGAACAACCGATTAAAATAGCCCTTGCCCTTGCTGACAGAGGGCTGGTTGGGAAATTTATGGGTCGATGGCCTTCTACAAAAACCACTGATGACAGGATTCAACGCAACTGGAGGCCACAGCTGAAAGACAATGTGATCTGCTATGCGGTTGGCAAAGGCTTTTTCATTTTCGAATTCACCTCCAAAGAAGACCAAGATCTGGTATTCAGAAATGGTTCGTATTTCATCGGAAATCAGGGTCTATATCTCAATAAATGGACCCCTGACTTCGATCCTTTAGTTGATGTCCCGAAGGAGGTCCCAGTCTGGGTTCGGCTCCCCAACCTCCCGATCCACTGCTGGAGCTTTCAATCTTTGCAAATGATTGGGAATGGTCTGGGCAGATTCATTGACAAAGTAGATAACAAGGGTCAATACACCTGTGCAAGAATCTGTGTGGAAGTCGACTTAGAAGCTGGTTTGCCTGAGGCGGTTAAACTTACAGTGGGAGAATGGCAACACTATCAAAAACTGGACTACGAGCAACTGCCTTTCAAATGCAGAACCTGTAATGAACATGGACACTTCCAACGGAATTGTCCTAAAGCCCCAGCAGGGACTAAGGAGGACGAAGAAGGATGGAAATAAATTAAAAGAGGCAAGGCTATTCCAAGGCCAACTGAGAAGAAAAATTCTGGGCCAGTGGGGAAGCCTCAGACCAAGCCAAAGGTCAATGAAGCTCCAAAGGTGGGCTCCTCCTCAGGTGGGAACGCAGAAACCATCGGGGCTCAAGAAGAACCGGAAGACTTGTTGAAGAACGCAAAAGAAACTGGTCTTGAAATAATCACCCCCCCAACAGATGGAGGCAATGAAGGAAATGCAGATAAAGAAGAGAATATCAGCCTAGCCTCTGAATCTGATGAAGAATCAGAAGAAAGAGTCTATGACTCAGACAGCTCGCAAGTCACCCCTATCAAATCGGCCAGGGGTCAAAAATCCAAGAAGAAACAGAGAGAGGAGAAAACTTATCCGGATGTTCTCCAAGGCTCCCAGAAAACACTCAAGGGAATGATGAATACAAGATCCGGGCGCAAGCATGGCACGGCTCCAAAAGGAGCCACAACCTCCCAAGCCAATAAATAATGAAACACATCTCCTGGAATTGCAGAGGATTAGGCAGCAGGCTGAAAGACGATGCCCTGAAAGATATAGTGAGAATGTATTCGCCTGCAATCCTTCTCATCCAGTAGACAAAGTTGGAGGAACTTCACCTCCTCCATGCTAGCAAAACCTTCTGGCGTAAAGGACATGGGAGTGTTGTTAGTGCGAGAGGCGCCTCCGGTGGAATCGCTTCCTTCTGGGATAGCTCTCTCTATGACATGATTCAGAAAGATTTCTCTCCCCACTGGCTTTTCACGAAGCTCCTCCACAAAGACTCTGGCCAACAAGTAGGTATGTTCAATATATATGCTCCAGTCCTTCCATCTGAGAAAAAATATTGTTGGGATTCGATTTTGTCCTACCTTTCGTTGCACAATCCAGAAAACATTATTATTGCAGGTGATATGAATATCACTCTAGCTGTAAATGAGAAAAAGGGTGGCTCCCCGGTTAGGGATCCAGCTAGAGAGTGGGTTGAAGACCTTATGCTGGGTTGGGAGCTGGAGGATATCAAGCCCACATCTGGGAAGTTCACTTGGTCCAACAAAAGGGTTGGCCCCAGCCATATTGCTGCTCGTTTGGACAGATTTCTCGTCCAATCCTCTTTCCTGACCTGCGATCTAATGGCCTCTTCCAAAATACTGCCAAACAGCACCTCTGATCACAAACCCATTCTCCTTGAGCTTTCCATGGATGAAATTCTTGGTCCTATTCCCTCTAGATTCAGCCCATTGTGGCTTCAGCATGAGGGTTTCCAAGAGGTGGTCTCAGAGGCCTGGAACAGGCATGTTCAAGGTTCCCCTTTCTATGTGTGGGAAGAAAAAATGAGGGGACTAAAAATAAGGCTCAAGGAGTGGGCTAGAAAGTTGAAATCTCCCTCCACCAAAAGAAAGGAGGCCTTGGACAGTCTTGCTGCCCATCAATTAACTTTGGAAAATACTGTTGTTTCCCAAGACCTCCTTCAAAAAGAAGCTGACCTGCAAAAAGATCTCCACAAAGCAAGTATGGAAGAAGAAGAGTTCTGGAGACAGAAATCCAGAACTCTCTGGTTACAGGCCGGGGACAAAAATACTAGCTTCTTCCACAAACAAGCTGAAGCACGCAAGCACTTCAAAACTGTTAAAGAAATTCACCATCAAAATGCAGTGGTTAAGGATTTCGAAGGCATAAAGCGGGCAGCCCACTCTTTCTTCAAAGATCTCTACTCTACCCCCGAAGATCCCCCCATTGATCCTCATGCCTATCCGATGGATTTAATTCCTCATTGTGTCCATGAATCTGACAATTCTATGCTGACTGCTCCAATCAGCATGAATGAACTTAAAAAAGCCCTGGATAGTATGGAACCGGATAAAGCTCCTGGCCCGGATGGGTTCCCTGTTAGATTCTATCTATCCTGTTGGACCACAATAAAAAATGACCTGTTGAGAATGGTCAGGAAATCTCAATCTTGTGCCAAGATCGAAGGCGGCATCAACTCAGCATTTCTTGCCTTGATTCCGAAAGAGAAAGGCGCATCCAATTTTAGCAGATTCATGCCAATCTCTTTGTGTAACTCTAGTTACAAGCTGATCACCAAAATTATAGCCAATCACCTCAAGAAAATTCTGCCGGTCATTATCCCTGAAAACCAAGGAGGATTCATCAAAGGGAGAAAGATTCTGGACAATATTGTGCTGGTGCAAGAAGCAGTTCATTCAAGCTATCGCCGAAAGGAGAAAGGTATGGTGATTAAGCTGGATTTGGCAAATGCCTTTGATAGGGTGAGACATGATTTCCTGTTTATTGTGATGAAGAAAATGGGCTTCTCTTCAACCATCATTAATTGGGTAAAAGCCTGCATAGCCTCTCCTTGGATAGCGCCGTTGGTTAATGGTCGACCTTCAGATTTTTTCCAAGCCTCTAGGGGCCTAAGACAAGGTTGCCCCTTGTCCCCGCTTCTTTATGCTATTCAAGCCACAGTGCTCAGTTTTCAGCTCGACCATGGCCAACAGACTCAAACCCTCCCTGGCCTTCGTATGGCTCGCAATGTCAAAGACATAAACCATGCCCAATTTGCTGATGACACACTTTTGCTTGGTGGGGCAAGCATAAACTCTGCAAGATCCTTCAAGAATGAGCTGGACATTTATAGAGAGGTCTCGGGCAGCAAGATCAACTACCTAAAAAGCACAATCTATGGCTGGAACTGCTCAGTCAAGGAATTATCAAAAATTGCAAGGTTGCTATATATGGAAGGGTCCTGGGCCTGGGACTCTTTTAAATATCTGGGGATTCCAATCTTCAAGGCCATTCCTAAAGTAGCCCACTGGATACCCCTACTAGACAAGCTTAAACTCAGAATCCAAGCTTGGGGAGCCTCATGGCTGAATAACACTGGAAAGATCATTCTGATGAAAGTTGTTCTCTCAACTCTGCCGTTATATTAGCATTCCATCCTCCTTGCCCCTAAAACCTTCATAAGCAAGATGGAAGCTCTTCTGAGGCGTTTTCTGTGGGAAGGGGGAAAAAATAATGAAAGAAGGCTTCACCTAGTAAAATGGGATACTATTAAAAAGCCATTTATGGAAGGAGGTCTCCAAATGCGCGATCTCGCTGCCCAAAATCTGGCTTTGGGATCCAAGCTGCTATGGAACATTGTCTCTGGAAATTTAAGTTGGAGCAAGAAGGTCCTGTGGAAAAAATATTTTCATGGGCAGCGCCTAAGATGCTTGGACCAGCGTCCTAGAACTCCCAAAGGTTCTCCTGTTTTTAAACTCTGTCTCAAAGCCCTGGAGAACTTCAGCCATAATCTGTTCTAGATCCCAGGTAATGGGCAAAAAATAAGAATCTGGGACGATCCAATTCTTGGTGATCAACCTTTGAATCAGATGGAAGATCTTGCCAATATCAAAGCCTGGCTTCAGGCCCGCAATTTAAATACCCTCTGGGACATCTCCATTTGGACGGAGGATGCAACTTGTCTATGGAACAGCTGGCACCTGGGGGAGATTCCACAATGGCTGGAGGGTGAAGCCTCGGTTCTTCTGGATAAACTCCAACGGAAATCCCCTTTAAGAGCTTCTGCTAAGGACGAACGAGGGTGGGGATCACTCTCAGGTTCATATTCATCTTCTGAAGGTTACAAGAGTTTGATGGCCATTCCGAATGTCCCTCCGGATCCTGCTCAATGGAAATTTATTTGGGCATTCCCCTCTCTCCCCAAAGTTGATTTCTTCTGCTGGACGTTAGCACACAATAGCATCCTCACTAGAGATAATCTCTGTAGGTGTGGTATGGAAGGACCTTCCAGGTGCACCCTTTGTTTGTCGAATGAAGAAACCGTTGATCATTTGTTCCTAACTTGCCCTTTTGCTCAAGAAGTCTGGAAGGGTGTCCTGATGCTAGATTCTAAAAAAATAGAGCTCCCAGGGAACATCCCAAATCTTACTCAAAACTGGGTCAATTTATCTCCGTTCGGTCTCTCCAAAAAACACCTTCTTAAGACTTGTTGGATGTGGATTCCCAAATTTGTTTGCTAGAAGCTGTGGCTGGAGAGGAATAACAGATTATTCAGCAATGAAAGCTGCAATCCGACCAGAGTCATCATTAAAGTCAAAGCTTTTTTGGGGGAAGCTCTAGAAGCCAATATTTCCATAAAGAATGGAAAAGTGTTGGACAGTGAGGAGGATCTCTAGTTGAAAGCTCTGATCCCAAATCATAAGGATTGTTTCATTCCTCCTGCTATTGCCCACTCCAACTGGGAAATTCGACTGGACGAGCAGGAGTTCATTAAGTGGAGGTCGGCTCTGAATGAACATTGTCTATTCTTTGACGGGGCCTCTAAAGGCAACCCTGGTATCGCAGGAGGCGGTGGGGTTCTCTTAGGTCCTGATGGTTCATCGGTGCTTCGGTTTGCCTGGGGTCTGGGCAAGGAAACTAATAACAGAGCGGAGGCTCTTGCTCTGTGGCAAGGTCTAAATCAAGCGATTAAAGGTAACTTCCTCTCCATATCTGTCTTCGGGGACTCCAGGCTCATTATCCAGGCGTTGAACACCCATAAGAATCCTTCTCAGCTCCAATTATCCACCATCCTCAGGAAAATCGGGCTTATATTGCCAAAATTCCACAAAATCTCATTTTTTCATATCTCCAGGAAGTTAAATTCCCAGGCGGACAAGGAAGCCAATCTAGGCTCTCTTCGGAGTAAAAGATCTCTTTCAGTTAATCATGCTGACTCAATATACAATATCCCATAAGACCTGTGATTTTTGGGCCTCTTCCCCGCTGGGTTCTCCTCTGTTTCCAAGCCCCATCCATCTTACTCCTTGTCTGACCCGATTCATATTCATTTTGAACGACCAGTTGCTAATGAACTTGGCTCCTTATTTTAAGAAGCAACCTGACCATTATCCCCAAACTATCAACCTGTGTCCTCTCCCTGCTTTCCCTACTGTTACTATTTGCAAACTGATGAGAGGGTGTTGGGCGATCATCTTCAGATTCAGCGGTAGAAGCTATCATGCTCTGTCATCTCTTCAAAGTGGATCTACAGGAAAACGAAGGGAGGGAACTCCTCACGGCCTACTGAACTGCCATATTACGGGCCTGCCTGCTGACACAGAGGGAAATCAAGTTGCCTACTCTACACAAACTCCAGCGTTCAATCGTGGTCCTTCCGGCATTCTCAGGGTTTCTATATCTGATGCCTTTTCCAGCGTTCCATCCGTCCAAGGAAACATTGTTAACAGAAACCTCCTGTTGGGCGACCTCAGTCCCTACATCAAGTATTTATGTCTCAATAGAAGAACTCTGCTCTGCGCTCTCAGCCAGAGCAGTAATGTAATTGCTCACGGCTGCTGTTTTGGCGCCTCTTAATAACACTTATCCATTTCTGTATAAAAAAAAAATAGCATATGCACGAGAATTAAAAGTATGCATAAAATAGGGAATGACAAAATAAAAGCTTACAAACACATTTGACACGTGATCTGACTAGGGAAAACCTTTCGGGAGAAAAACCTTGTTGCAATAAGGAATTACTGAGGGGGGGAGTTATTCAATAATAGTGAGGTTCTTAAAATTTTAAGTATTTAATTTTTTCACTATTGTCAATTAGTTTTGAGATCATTTATACACAATAAAAATGAACAACAATAAAAGGAATTCAAATGCACATACACTCCATCACATGAGCAACATACACATATTGACACAAGCATTTTTACATGGAAACCCAAAGGGAGAAAACCACGAATCTGTTTGTTTTTATTATGTAAATTAAGCACCTACTTAATTACATCAATTTTTTTGTGAGAACCCACTCACAAGAGGCACGAACCCCCTTAAAATAGCAAGCCACTACTTTCCAAGAGGCACCAGCCTCTTATGAATGCAGCCAACTACCTGCTCTAGCCACTGTTCTACTTTTCATACAATTTTTAAACTGAAAACAGAGGCAAATGCATATAAATATAAATACAAATCTAGTATGCTCTGGTACCAGTTCCTTTCCTTTATCTCCCCAATTCTCCTTTGAACTGTGCTTTATGTTTCTCAACCATCTTAGGTCTTGACCTTGTGATGCACCTTCTCTTAGTGAGGCTTAGCTCAGTCACACACCCACAAAACTGCATTATGTAACTCTCAACAATTTTGCATACCCCCACACTTGCACAACTACAATCATGGGTTTTGTTTCACTGAAACACAGTGATCAATGTTGTCTCTGTATGGCTCTCCATATTGTTGTTCCATCAAATTACAAGGCCACTACAACTGCATTAAGCATTGATAATGGGATCCTGAGCATTTTATTCACTCAACAATTTCCACTACATTACAATTATTAAGAAGAATGGTCACTTGAGTGTCTTCCATACTGAAAATAAACTCTCAGTCAAATTGAACCCTAAAACAAGGCTCTTTCGTGATTTTATATCTTGTGTTCTCAATAACAACAACTGATTTAATGAAAAGGATGGGCATATGAGTGATTCCCTATGTTGGCAGTTAAATCATGCACTCCATAGAGGTGTTCCATTCTTATAAATTGATCCCAGTAAACAACCTTTTCCTTAGGCATGAATTTCTTGCTTCAAGTCAAGATCTTATCTGCACAAACATCTTTTTCATCTTATCTGCAAGAAATATCTTCCCTTTAACCCCAATCTCAACTAGGTCTTCCTTAGAATTGACATGCAATAGCTATTTATAGTGAATTATCAGTTAACTAATTGACCACTAATTGTGAATTAAATTATATTTAATTCACTGGACCTATCACTAGATCATCTCTAAGTTAGAATTATTTAAACTGATTTTAAATCAATTAATTGAGTTAACTAATTACAACTCACAAATAATTGTAGATGGACCCCCAAAAATCATGGGAGAAATATACATGCCTCCTCTCACGCCCTAACCTCGAATTTACTAATCTAAATAATTCATTCTACCTTAGCTAACTAATACAAGTTGTCATGTGATGGAATTACAATTTCTCTTCTAATTTAATTAAGGGGAAATTAAATCAGAAGTCCCATGGGTGACATTTCTTGTTTCCATTTAAACACTCCCTCTCAACAAGAAAGGGATTATCTGCTACCTCGATCCTATCTCGATGGAACTCGAATTTGCTTCTTGCGAGTGCCTTCGTCAAGTTGTCTACATCCTGCTCTTCTGTGGGAATGTACTCTAATGACATAATCCACCTCTGCACACAATCTCTGAGATGGTGATATGGGATATCAATATGCTTGGACCTATCATGAAAAACTAGATTAACCGAGGTTGTTGCAACTCTAGTTATCACAATGTATCACTGTTAGATTCATCTGTTGACCAAACAAACCAACAAGTATCTTCCTCATCCATATGGCCTCACATGTTGCTTGAATGGTCGCCATGTACTCTGCCTCTGTTGAACTGAGTGCAACTGATCTCTGTTTCATGTTGTACCATGAAATTGTTGTTGATCTTATGTTGAAGATGCCCCCTGGTGTGCTCTTCTTGTCGGATGGACTCCCTTACCAATCTGCATTGGTGAAGCCTTGAAGCTTCACTCCCTCGGTCTGTACCATAGCCCATTCTCTGTAGTGCCTCTGAGGTATCTCAACACATGTTTCCCTGCCTTTCAAAAGAGCTTGGTAGGCTTAACCATAGATTGACTAAGTTGGTTAACTGCGTAGCATTTGTTTGGTAATGTGGTCACCAAATACATGAGTGAACCCACAAGCTTCCTGTAAAAAATAGCATCCACTACTTCGACTGAAGTATCATCATCCTTCCTCCAGTTTCCTACTACAGGAGTCGTCATGGGTTTGTTACCCTCCATGTGGAACTTCCTAAGGATCTCGTTAGCATACTTGCTGAGACATATGAATATCTCCCCATCTCTTTGCCATATTTCCAATCCCAGGAAATAGTGCAAGAGCCCCATGTCCTTCGTCTCAAATTCTCATGCAAGATCCTCTTTGCAAGACTTGATGAGCTACTCATCACCTGTCAGTATCTAATCATCGACATAAAGTACAATAATCAAAATCTTACCATGTACCACAATATGATATAGGTTCACATCTGCTTCACTTGTGGTGAAGCCCAACCCGGTGAAATAGTTGTCAATCCTGGTGTACCAAGCACGAGGTGCTTGCTTCAGCCCATACAGTACTCTTTTGAGTCTGCATGCATGTGACTCCCTGCCCAAGGTCCCAAAACCTTCTAGTTTCTCAATGTACACATCTTCCTCAATAACTCCATTGAGAAAGGTTGACTTTAAATCCATCTGATGTATCTACGATCCCATCTGCGTTGAGAGTGCAAGAATGGATCTAATAGATGAGTACCTTGCAACTAGTGCAAAAATCTCATCATAGTCAATCCCCTCCACCTGAGAGAACCCTTTGGCCACATATCTAGCATCGTGATTCTCCACACTCCCATATGTTTCTTGCTTCACCTTGTAGACTCACCTGGATCCTACAACTCACTTCCCCACTGGTCTTGGGACAACTTCCCATGCACTGTTTCTGATAATGGAGTCATACTACTCAACTATGGAACCAACTCACACTGGTTGTTGCACTTCTTCCTTGAAAGAAAGAAGTGATGGGGGGCCTTCTCTGCCTGCACTGTGATGTCGGTGCTCCCACATTTTGTCTTGCAACTAGCAACAATCTGTCAGTCTCTCTGGTGCGCTTCCTTCCATCTCTGGTGGATGTCTCTACATAAGTGGTTTCTACCACTTTTTTTTCCTCTGCATGTGGCTTCTCCACATCCTGAGGTTCATCCTTTGGAGCCAAGAGCTCCTCAAATGCATGCAAATCAAGCTCCCTCTCAAGGGACAATCGCATGGCTTTATTTTCATCGAATTTTACATCTCTTCTAACCATTGTCATTGTGTGTGTTGGAAAGTACACCCATTAGTTGTGAGGTGTATCAATGTACCCCACAAATATCCCCAACTTTGATTCTGGCTCTAGCTTCTCCCTGGCATCTTTGGTTACATGGTAATAAACAAATTAACCAAAAAATTTAAAATACGACACATCATGTCTCTTATTTTTAAAATCTTCCTCTGGTGTACTCATCCCAAGTATCTGATGAGGACTTATGTTCTGCACAAATATTGTTGTATTGCATGCCTTCGCCCACAGATGCAACGGTAGGCCCTGATCATGCAACATAGCTCGTGTTGCTCTTGTTATCACTCATTAGTTTTAACACTTTCATTGATAGGGTCCTACATGTCATTCACCTAGGTTCATGTTGTCTCATAAGCCATTTTCATGAAATTTTTGAAAAATTTGCATTTGGTGATGTCTAACTTATGTCTAAAACCCACCCCTAACTATGTCATGTCAGTCAAATCAACCTCATCTCATCTAGTTCTCATATTTTTAATCACAAAATATTCCACCTGTCAGTTTTATACAGTTTCGTAGCTAATTATATGGCAAATCCGTAGATTTTGCTACGAAAATGCCTGACAGTTCCGTAGCGAATCTGTCAACAGTTAAACGGTTTTCGCTACGAAACTGGGTTCTTTTCCTACAGAGTGTCAAAGTGGTGTGATGTGTCAATTTTCAATAAGATAAATAAAGGGGTGAGGTCATTTGAGTTTGTTATTATGGTTCCCAAACATGCATATCTTTATCTATTGTCATCATTGTCTTTTATGGTCACATGTGTCATCATTAAACTTCGAATTGTCAAAATTACCTTTAAAACTTTATCCCCAAGATGCTCTTTGTCATTCAGCGTCCAATTCTTGCATGTGAAGTATCTCACTGTCACTGTTTGAGAGCTGCTTCACCACACAAAGCAGGTTGATGTTCGAATTTGATTCTGTAGTTGTCATTAACAAGTGACGCAGCAAGAAGTATAAATCATCATGGCATCGAAGAAGAAAACAAATAAGGGTGGTTATTGCATAAGGTATGAGCCTATGGATTTGAAGCTGTTGAATGAAGATCCCACTGCTATGGAGGCTTTAAGGAAGACGGGTTGCCTACAGTTCTCCAGAAATTGCAAGGTTTCCATACATAGGTATCCTAAGACTTTGCAACAAAATTTAAAGGGACAACATCAAAAGTTGGGATTTTGAATTTCACAGTGTCACCAGATATCATCTTCCAAGCTACAGAAATTCCTAGAAGTGGTGAAGAATGGTTCAAAGGCACAAAATTCAGAATGCAACGCTGTGAAGAGTTTCTCAAGCAGGAGCACATAGGAGTTGACATGACCAATGGCATCCCCAGGGGTTATCTGAAAGAGAATTATGCAAAGCTGCTGCCGGTGATCCATAAATACTTCACTTGCGAAGGGAGATTCCACATGATTTATTCTTATCATATTAGACTCCTCCTGCATTTTGTTGAGGTGGAAAAAGGAAAGGTTAAAAGACATAAACAAACTCGCTAATAAACTACGCTACAAAACTGCCTAAAGATGCTTTGTTTTGCAGCGAGGTGTTTTGAAGGGTTTTTGAAGGTTCGAAAGGCATATGGAAGACCAGCAAGCCATGCGGAGGCATCTAAACAGATAAGGAGACATCTCAGCAAATATTCATTGCTTGGCATGTGTGCCATTCATTCAAAACAGCATGAAGACAAAATTATAGTTAATGTTGATCCTTTCCTAGAAAATAGGACAGTTGTTGCTAAATTCTTGGAAAGTACATTTGTCTTATGTCATGGAGAATGCCATTCGAGCATCTAATATTTATCTATGTAATGGTCCCACTATTAGAGAAGTGGAGGAAATAAATGTAATTAAACTCCCATTAGGAGAGAAACTCTTAAATGAATAGGTGTCTTTTTATGTTCCAGAAATAGAGTTGTCAGTTATGATTAGCTGTCAGAGTCAAGGTTCGATGATCCAACATCCTATGTAATGTAAAAAGAGTCTATTTATAGACAAAAGATCGAATATCAAAGGTTTGGAGAGTATTGTACCACACTACTATTTTTTGTAAAACTTTTAGCTTCAATAATATACAGTGGATGTTTTGGCCTTCTTCACCTGAGATTCGAATGAAGTGTTCAATGAGTTATTTGTCTTGTATCTTTCATGTTTAATATATGCAATTAGTTTATATCTAATTACTCAGAACTCATGGGAACATGCTCTGACTTCCTTTAGATGTTAAATTGTTGTTTTCTTCCTGTATTGTGTATGTGTACCATCTTTTCATTGAAACTTCCATTTCCCTCAGTTTCCACAAGAAGGATTATTTCATTGACTTGTCTAGTGTTGACTCCATTTGCCCAATGGTAGCAGTCCTTTACATTTTCAACCTGCAATCAATCATAATCAATTTACAGTCATAGAGTTAGCCATCTAATTGAGTTTTCACTAAGAATCATAAGTTACTTTGAGAGAGCCCTCTCAGACTAAAGAGGCTAATCTTCAGTTCAAAGTTGGTGGAGCAGCCCATCAGTACCAACTAAGAGATAACAGCTCCCACAATAGTTTTTTTCTTTATTTTTTCAACCCCATTTTGTTGTGGGTTATGAGGTGCTATCAATTCTCTTTGAATTCCTTCTGAGGTAGAAAAGTTCTTAAATTCGTTAGAGATATATTATCCACCTTTCTTGCTCCTTAGAGCCTTCACCTCCTTTCCTATATCTTTCTCAACAAGTTCCTTGACCTCACAAAACTTGGAGAATCTCTGATCTTTCTTCTACATGAAGAAAATCCAACACTTTCTTGGAAAAACATCAACAAAAATCACATAATACCTATCCTTTGTTGTGGAAGCTGTCGAGAACGGTCCACACACGTATGAGTGAACTCTCTCAAGGATCGTCTTGGCTCGGCTTTCCTTATCATTAAAGGTGGATTTGGTATACTTCCCCAATGTACACCCTTTGCATGTATATCTTTGCACAAGTGCACACTTTGGAAGTCCTATAGAAATCGGTTGCATGATCTTCAAAGCGCCATGGTGTAGATAGCTCAATCCCCAGTGCCATAACTCACCTATCTCGGCTTGCCACCTTCTTTGCTTGTGTGGTCAATGCATCATAGTTTTCTACATCCAGTTTGTAGAGGTTCTTTACTCGAACCCCAATCTTCTTCACATGTCTCGTGGCTCCACTATCCAAGTACCACACAAAACCCATCATTGATGAAACCATGCATGCGATGCGAGTGAAGTCCCACTCGCACTGTGAGGCAAGTGCTTCACTTGTTGCTCCTCTTGAGGCCTTCTTGTTGGTCTTCTTTTGTGGAAAATTTGTGGCATAGTGTCCATGCTCATGACAGTGGAAACATTTTACCTTTGAAAAGTCTCACTTCTTGCGTGCCTTGCCGAACTCGGATTTGGAATGGGATGCCTTCTCTTTTCCTTTCTTCGCCTTTCCAGCCAAGGCACAGTTCTCCTCATCATCATTCTTTAACGAGGATCCATCTCTGGTGTTCCGTTGAATTTCTTCTTATACCAATTTGGACCACAATTGCTCCCATTCTGGTAGCTTCTCCCTCCCATTCACAGAGTCCTAGTAGCTATGTCGGCTCTTGGGAAGGCCTAGAAGAGCTAGGCTCGCCAAATAATCATCGGCAACTGTCACCCCAACACTTCCAATCCCATCTTGACATTGAGTGAACTTCATCAAGTATTTTTGGATCGTGTCGCCCTTCTACATCTTGATCTTTATGAGTTTGTTTTTCAGCACAAGCTTCCTGTGGTCGCTACTATTCTGAAACAAATTTGTTAAGGCCTTCCACATAGCATATAGAGTTGTCTTTCCGTGGAGAATCAAGACAATATGATCTCAAACACCCTCTAACAAGATCCTTCTCGCCTTTTCTACATTCTTCTTCCATGCATCAAGAAGTTGAGAATATGTTGTTGCAAGTTGGAGAATATCATTATATATGAATGCCTTCAGTCTGTTTTCCTCCAACACTGCCTCCATCCTGTCCTTCCATGCTATGTAATTTTAATTTCCCTCGAGTGTATATTTGTGTCTCAAGCCATTGAAAGACATCTTGATTTGTTGCTGGTCCCAAAGAATAAATCTGCAAATTCGATGTACATGTTCAAAACAAACTCTGGTCCTACTCTTCTGCAGTGATACTATGTAGAAAATCTATCCAAGGGATTCAATCCGATCTTGTAATGTACTAAAACAAAATACTTAATCCTTCTACAATTTGCGGAAACAAAATCCGATCACACAATCACATAACAAGTAAGAGAAATAAATTATCAATCGCACAACACAAAATGTATTTGGGGAAAGCGACTGCTCAAAACCCCGCTATCTATATATTGCATAAAGTCAAGACCATGAAACAATACAATGTTATTCCTCTCACTGAGAAACCTTTGCACTACGTTGGTTGTCTCACTCCGATCTAGGAAAAATTGATCCAATACTCAACAAATTCTCAGCCTCTGTCTGCCCAGCCTTGCTTACGCATTCCTGGAGGAATTGTGGCTCTATTAATTAGGAAATTCCTTGGAATTGATTGCGCAATTCATCTAAGGCTTGTTGGTGACCTCATGCATGACCTGTACAATTTTCTAATTATACAACTTATAGTTATCTTCCCTCTAAACCCAATTTCAACTAGGCCTTCCTTAGAACTGACATGCAACTGCTATTTATAGTGAATTATCATTTAACTGATTGACCACTAATTGTGAATTAAACCAAATTTAATTCACTGGACCTATCACTAGCTCATCTCTTAGTTAGAACTAGTTAAATTGATTTTAACTCAATTAATTGAGTTAACTAATTACAACCCACATATAATTGTAATTGGACCCCCTAAAATAATGGGAGAACTCTACATGCCTCCTCTCAGACCCTCAACTCGAATTTACTAAGGTAACTTAGTCATTCTGACTCAGTTAACTAATACAAGTTGTCATGTATGGAATTACAATTTTTCTTCCAATTTAATTAAAGGGAAATTAAATCAGAAGCCCCATGGGTATCATTTCAACACTGTGTTCTAGAGTATCCCAGACCTATTTTGTTTCCTGAAGACCTTTGACTGTTCAGAATCTGATATAGCTTTCTTGTTCATTTTGAAAACTTTTCATTTATACCCTTCTTGGTCTCCAATATCTCAAAATACGTTTTCAAAGAGAAGACCTTTGCCTCAAGACTGAAAATTTTCTTCCCATTCATTGATCAAACCATTAAGAACTTTTCGTTTAGCTTCTTCTAATTTGACTTTCAAGGACAGAATTTCATCTTTGCATGTTCTTGAGATCATTTCCATCTTTACCTTAACCAACTCTTATTTTAGATGTTTGTTCTTTTCTTCTAGTTTCTCACATGTTCCTTGTTTTTCTTCTAGTACAAGAGCTAAAGTATCTTTGATTTTAATGGCTTCTTCAAGTTTTTCTTTTTTATAAACAAATTCCTCATTGTCTGAGTTGTACATACCTTTTTCGTCATGTTGCAGTTGTTCATTTAGCTTCATGTTCCTTTTCATGGCCTTCTTTAACACATCAAGAGCCACGATGGGTTCCCCTTCAAAGTCCACTACTCCTTTTTCTTCCTCTTCAATGTCAGCAATATTTTGTTCCTTGGAGCTTGCTCCAAATGCCATGAGTAAATACTCATTTGAATCGTCTTCTGGAGAGTCTCCATTGTCTGACACTGGTGTTGAGCTATCCTCTTTGCAATAGAGCCCCTTTTTCTTAAAGTACTTCTGATGTTTTTGAGATGTGTTTCTAAATTTCTTATCATCTTCCTTTTCCTTTCTTTGTAAGGGCATTTGGAGGAAAAATGTCCAACACTTCCACAGTCAAAGCATTTAAAGGGCACATTCCCTTTATACTTTCTTGAGCCACGCTTTAGTTTCCTGGAAAATTGAGTCAACTCTTGATTAGATTCGCAACTGGAGCACTCTTGATGATCTTTGTGCTCCTTGGCCTTCTTGGACACTTTGAGTGTTACCTCCTTGGGTTCAGACTTCTCTTTTCCTACTCTGATCTCATAGGTTGTGAGAGTACCAAGCAAAGGATCCATCTTAAGATTATTTAAATCAGCGATCTCTTCAATGGCAGAGTCTTTGGCATTAAATCTCATGGGTAGAGATCTTAAGACCTTTTGAACAATTATATCTTCTCTGACCTCTTCACCAAGTCCTCTAATCATATTGGTTACTCCATCAAATTTGAGAAATCATTTTGCTATTCTTTCTTCTTCAGTCATTTTTAAGTTTTCAAACCTCATTCTAAAGGTTTGAAGTTTAGTCTGCTTGACTTTATCATCTCCTTCATGACTCTGATTGAGCTTCACCCACACTTCCTTGGAAGACTTACAGTGCATAACCTTTACAAGTTCAGATTGATTAAGGCCAAAGAGAATGGCATTCTTGGCTTCATCATTATTTTCATACAATTTTTTACCATCTACATCAGTGGAAGGGACATCAGGGACATCATAATCTACTAGTACAAAGCTCCAAACGTCTACTCCTAGGGACATAAGATAAGCTTCCATCCTAACTTTCCAAAAGGCATAGTTTGCCCCATCAAAGACTGATATCTTGCTTGAGTGAGCATCTTGACTCTCTTGCCTAGACATAATTCCTTATGGATCTACCTTCCAGTGATTAGATTGTTGCTAAAGGAACTTTTCTCTTATACCAATTGTTGGAATAAGGAACTACTAAGTGGGGGGTGAATGACTAATAGTGACGTTCTTAATACTTTAAGTATTAAGTCTTTAATTCTTTTCACTATAGTCAGTTACTTGTGAGAGCATTTATATACAATACAAATTAACAACAAGATAAGGCATTCACATGCACATACACTCCATCACATGATCAGCATACACATAAACCCAAAGGGAGAAAATCACTGATCTGTTTGTTATGATGTAAATCAAGCACCTACTTAATGACATCAATTTGTTTGTGAGCACCCACTCATAGGAGGCGCCAACCCCCTTAAGATAGAAAGCCGCTACTTGCCAAGAGGCACCAACCTCTTATGAATACAAACAACTACATGTCTTAGCCATTGTTCTACTTTTCATAAAATTTTCAAACTGAAAACAAAGACATGCATATACATATAAATACAAATATGGTCTGCTCCAGTACCAGTTCCTTTCCTTTAGCTCCCCAGTTCTCCTTCGAATTGTGCTCTCTGTTGCCCAACCAGCTCAGGTCTTGACCCTATGATGCACCTTCTCTCAGTGACGCTTAGCTCAGTCACACACCCACAGCACTGCACTTTGTAACTCTCAACAATTTTTCATACCCCCACACTTGCACAACTGCAATCCTGGGTTTTGTTTCACTAAAACACAGTGATCGATGTTATCTATGCCAGCCTTCACCCTGCCATTCACACTATTAGAGTGTACTCCTATATGGTTGTACGTCTTGTTGTTCCATCAAAGTATAAGGCCACTGCAACTACATTAAGCACTGATAATGGGCTCCTGAGCATTTTCTTCACTCAACAATTGCCACTGCATTACAATTACCGCAAAGAATGGCCACTTTAGTGGTCTCCCATAGTAAGAATAAATTCCCAATCAAATTAAAACCTATAGCAAGACTCTTCCATGCTATTGTAACTTGTGTTCTTAGCCACGACAATTGATTTAATGCAGAGGATGGACATCTGAGAGATTCCCTATGTTGAGAGTTAAATCGTGCAACACAGAGAGGCATTCCATGCTTGCAAATTGATCCCAATGAACAACATGTACCTCAGGCATGGCTTTCTTGCTTCAATTCAAGATCTTATACGCCCATACATCTTTTTCATTTAATTCTTCATGGTGTGCAAGAAAGATCGGGGAAAGCTAATTTTCATTTGTACCAGGCCCACTAAATTTGCTTTGTTAGTCAAGGCCCTTGTTGCCTTGTCTCTGTTCTCTGCGGTCGGCATTAATTCTAGCACTGGTTGTGATCCTCTACCACAATTAATGAAGTCACCAATAACACAGGAAGACCATGTGAAACTAATTCATGAGCACACCTTTCAATGTTGATAGGGAGGTCGTGAGTTGGTCCGATCTGCCTGCTTGTGTGCCCGTATTAGCCTCGACCCTTGACTTGCCCATAGGTCCGACTAGGGACCATTTCCACTGTTTTGGACATGTTTTATTCATTCAACGCAGACAACTGAATACACGAGAAAAACTACACAAAACAAACCCTTGGCGGAAACTTCAAGGTTCTGCCACATCATCAATGTATATCATGCCGGCATCATCCAAGCCAAGTGGCTCCTTTTGTATGGTGACTCGTGTCACCTAAAATTGGTCCACTAGGCCATCCAAAAATGTCGAAATTGCATGCCATGTGTCCTCTGTACTGCCACATCACACTGACGTCATCTTCCACGTTGCCTGTATTGGGTCCCTTACAGGTCAAGGGTCGAGAGTTGGGCCTTTGTTCTTCCTGCTAAACTTTGCTTCCCTGCTCGACCTCCGACTAGACCCATCTCCCAACTTGGAGCTGATCCCACACAAGTTGGGGGTCGGGGCTTTATTCTCCTGCTAACTCTGTTACGCGGCCCAACCTCCAACGAGATCTGACTCACCTAAGTCTGACCTTAGTTCAAAATCTACCTAAGTCCTAAGCGAATGAGCTCTTTTGTCTGCAAACTTCAACTAACTATAACTCTTGATCCAGGTCTTTTCGAAACTCCAGCATAACATTGGAAAGATTTTCCAGAACATTATCTAACTATATCACTTTCAGAAGAAACTACATTGCTCTCTCGAGACATAATCTCCTCAAAACTCTGGTACTCCCAACCATCATAGTCATCTTTTTATGGCTTCTCCACTAATTCTGCTACTATGATGATTCTCTACAGAACATTGCAGCAACCATGGGACTCCCCCTGAACAACATGCTCATTAATGCAAACATCTACTACCTTTGACCTCGATGTTAGTTCGGTTGACATCAATGTCAACGTACCGAGTGCCACCAACCATTCAAACAATGTCAGCGATCGAGCAAACCCAACTGGCAGGTGAGGTCGCTCTGCTCTCTTTCTCTGAATGAAAATATGGTTACGAGTACAAAGAAGTATGGTTTATGACTCATGGCTACTACAGTGCACAAATATTCTATGTGTGCTCTATCTCCTATCCCTCTTGGTTATTCTTGCTTAGTTATGTAACAAATGCAATTGAAATAATAGAACCCATTTTCCTCTTAGTGGCTTGGTTATAACACAGCCCGATAGCCTATCAGTGATTAGGTTTAACTACCTCAACTCTTAACCAGAGTTACAATATAAACTCTTCTAAAGTCATCTTCATCATAATCACGCGGCTAGCTCCTTTTTCATGAATAATAGGGGTTGATGTGGCATCATCTCAAATTTTGGTGGTGAAAACAAGAAGGTCAACTTTTGAGCGGCATAACTTTCGCATACAAATTCCAATTGATGTGATTCTTGCGTCATTGGAAAAGTCTCTCTTTGTAAAATAGGAAAGGAAAAAAAATTGTGATAAAGTGACAAAGTTTTATCCCCAAAAACGTCGTTTGATGCCTCAAAACACTCTCAAAATGTTTCAGAGCCTAATTTGGCAAACTAGGTCCTACTGGTAAAAAAGGTCTTGTGAGTTGATTCCTCCACTTTTTTCACTCTGAAAGTATTAAGATGGATGACCAACATAATGATCCAAGCTGGATCATGATTGATCAATAATATTGACATGTTTTATAAAAATAATATTGTTGTAAAATAAATGAACTATAACAATTTTGCAAAATTTTATATGATAATAAAATAAGTTGGCCATCATTTAAATGAGGAATTCACTATTGGATACATCAAAATTATATGATTCATAAAGTGCTGACCAAATGAATAGATGGCCAAGTTGATTCATGATGAGCAAACCCAATGTTATTATTCCTCATGAATTCATCTATGAACTTTCCTGTTATAATCTCCTAGTTTTGCTTCACATTAAAATATATTGTTTCTCATTGAAACTTTGTTTTTTGTATTACTTCTAGTATTTATGAAATTACTAGTTCAGCCAACGAAGGATAAATATTTTCATTGAGCGAAAACAAAAATTCATTACACGTACATATTAAATCAATTCACAAATTTATGCCAAGAACAATGTGCATTTCTCCCAAGCAAGGAACATGTCAAAGTATAACAAAATAGCACTCTAATTTGGCTTCACTCAATTCACATCCGTGCACGAGAAACAACATCCCAATTCCCAAAGCAATGAAAATTAAGAAACAAAAAATATAAATTAATCTTATACCCATGATATATAAATCCAATCATATAATCTAGGTATTTTTCTTTACTGAACCATCATATCTTTTCTCAAATGCACTATAAGCCTTGTATATCTAGTAATACTTTTAGCCATTGTCATTTCATGCATCTTTATTATATTGTAGATAACATTTTGCTTATTGACGTATTGTAATTTTAAACAATGATTGAGCATTATCATTACCTTAATAAAAAACCTAGTGATTTTTTCTCTATTAAACCATCATATTAACCATTGTTAATACAATGTTAAACTTTTGTCTTTTTTTCTCTATTAAACCATTATATTAACCATTGTTAATACAACGTTAAACTTGCGTCTCCGGTAATGTTTTTCGTTAATTTCATTACTTTTATAATATATTGCATTCTAGATAATATATAATATTTTGTATGTTGATTAGCCCAAAGTGATTTGACTTGCTAAACCTAAATTGTAATGGCCATGTCACAAGGTCAAACCTAGTTAGATCCCTCAAATTAGGCACACATTTGATATGTTGACAACATTTACCTAAGGAACATTCACGAACTCTGAGGAAATGCCCAAAGAATTTTCCAAAATAAACTTTCCATAAAACAAAAATACAAAAAAAAAAAAAAATATTTAATTATAATTTTAAAATTGTGTCAAACTTGAGTATTACCTAATTAGTATCTATGTTTGAACAATAAAGATTACTCCCTATTCATCTCATATTTTCATGTTCACCATTTTTTCACTCAATCTTAATAAGATTGATTCACATTTATTGCAAATTATAGTCTACTTTTCATGGGACACTAGAAAGGCTAGGAATTAAAAACTTAAAGCCACAAAGTACAAACTCCTAGTTACCTAAAACTTGGACAAATTAAATATTAAACCCATGCATAGTCTTCAAATGGTTAGATGCTTGTTCTACTACTACATAGCACACTTGTTACCAAATGCAAGCTCCAAAGATGATGATTGAGGCTATGTGAATCACTTCGCTAGTTTCAATCTAACTTCCTCACCTTTGCAAGCATTGCCTAATGTGTAATGGATTAATGACCTACTTTACACACACAATCCCAAAAAAAAAAAAATTCCCATATTGGATTGAAAAAGGCTCTCAATGCTTAAATAAAAGGAGATGAGAGAGATTTTACTTAATAATTTCATACAGTACAATATTTACTAAGATTTTGGAAATGTAGCAAGCTAAGTAGACTTGACTATGGAGAAAAATTCCATGGTTAAGCACACTTGAGCTAAAGTGTTTTGGGATAGTCTTCCCAGTAAGCATTGATTACCAAGTGCAAGTGCCAAAGGTGATTATTGAAGCTATGTGATTAATTTCATTAGTTTCAATCCCACTTCTTCACCTTTGTGAGCATCACCAAATGCAGTGAATGCTAATTAAACAACTCAAAATCATAAGAAAATTGATCAATTGCGACTAACGGTCATGTATATGGATCATGAATTAATAACCGCCTTTGTGTGAATGATAAATTGTATTTTAAATTCCAATAGCCCCTCAACGTTTACACACTTCTTTTCATATGAGGAACTAGTTTATATTGTAATGTGGATTTCTACATCCACACAATTTCTTTTCTAATATAACCTCTATTTATTCTAATTCCATTTTTGCCACCATCATTTGTTGCAATAAGCTTAAAATGGTTGATTTCTTTCTTCCATGTATACTATTTCCTTTTTAATGGAAAATATGCAATGGGAAAGCAAGAATGAATGGCCAATGAAATGCAGGAGAGGAACAGACAAAGCAACTATTCAGCATCTAAAATGCACCACCACCATCAGTTCTTGCTTTGCAATTTCTCAAACCTTGAAATGGTAACAACCTATTTTTTTGGACCTATGAGGTGTTAGACCAATTAGTTTGTATGGAGTTTAGTCCCCATAAGGTCATAGGTTTAAATCTCATGGGGAGGGGTTGCAAGTGGGAATCATTCATGGGGTTACACTGTCCCAAGGGGTGTATAGCCTCAACCGAGTCTCACACAGTCCTGGTGACAGCATCCCTTATTTGAGCAGATTGTTCTTCCAACCAAACTATTTTCATATTAAAAGATTTAGAGGGGATAAAATGGAGGGATATTGTTACCTACATCTACAAGAAAATATGACAAGCTATGAAAACAACAGTCTAATATCCAATTCCACCTAAATCGGATCACTCAATTCACATTCTCACAACATTCTATTAATCTACTCATTCCCCCATTCACTTAGCATGATGATCGACAATCACTGAACTCGCCATGGACATTTTTTAAAGCTTCTCCCAAAAGCACACCTACAATCCCATACTAATGGAATTCAATATATATTAAATCTAACAGCGTAGATCCTCTGATAAAAATTACCAAGTCATTTTATCATCGCAGCAAGAATTTCTCAAAGACTGAAATGGAAAAACATTTCCATGAGATTAAAAATGGCTCTTTTGTAAATTTTGATCACAAAATGACATTTTCCATGAGTTTGTTGCTTATTGTTTAATCTGCCAACTTGCACCATTCCCCTTGCATATTTTTTGTCCATTTTATTTTCATATTCGTGTTCATTTTATTTTTATATTTGTGTAACATAAATATACTGCCCTCTCATCTCCATGAAGCCTTCAGAGTGAAAGATGACCCTTCCTTTCACACTCTCCATTGTAAGACTAGAAAAAAAAAATGATATTTTTTTTTTCTTTTGAGTATCAATATCAATTGAAAGGAAGACCTAAAACAAACATGAGCAATCCAAGTATTGAACACCACATAAAAAAAACTGAATTGAGCCTATCATCTGCTAAATATCAAAAAGAGAAAGCACTAGCATTGTTATGGCAATGGCATAATTGTATACCATATAACTAGTGTAATAATTTGTAGTGATTTAACTAAAAATCTAGCTTTATATAGAATTATTTCGGTAATAATCACATTCAAATGAACATTGTCAACATGTTTCGAACCAACCAGTGTGATCATCATCAAGACTAGGTGACTAGGTGAGAGATATGATCCAGACGTTAAGTTTAAATAGATGCAAAAATGGCTAAACTGGCCGTTAGGATAACAGCGAGTTCTATTTAATTTATTTAATTATTTAATTATTTAATAATATATATATATATATACAAAAATGGCTAAACTGGCCGTTAGGATAACGGCTAGTTCTATTTAATTTATTTAATTATTTAATAAAATATATATATATATATATATATATATATATATATATATATATATCTTTTCATTTTTATTTTTTTATTTTTTAATTTAGTTGATTAATTATTATTATTATTATTATTTATTTCTTTATTATTTAATTCGTTATTATCTATTTTATTATATTATATTATATTTACTTATTTATTTATCTATATTTAAATTTATATTCCTATTATTACCGAAAGAACTCTATATAATTTTATGATGGATCACATAAGCCAAAATTCTATAAATAAAAATCTAGCTATTCATGGGCACTTTCACGCCCCAGCCATCGTTATTTCTTTGTACTTGCTCAATCCTCGGGAATCTAATGAGTATATCAGATATCGTCTTCTCATGCTCTAGTGCTGTAAGCACTCGAGATTCTAGCTGGGTTCATTGTTACTCTATGTCCACCTGCCTGACTAGAAAATTTGCATCACTGTAAGTTTCTCTTCTCTTCACAATATTGAATAAAGGATTTAATTCGAACCTTCTTTGTTCTAAACAGGAATAGCAGATTAATAACTGAATCAAGTTGGCTCCTATAGTAGGGACTATGACAGGCACTGGAGGTTTGCAGTTGGGTTTTGCCAACTGGAAAGTTCAAGAGCTCCTTTAGCTCTGGCATGCTGATAATAATGTTAGACATGTCTAACGGTACTCTAATCATGATTCCCTTTCTCAGTATTTCTCTACTTGCCTGAAATGACTATTGGCATGGCATTACTTAACACACAAACATATTGCTTCTTAACCGTAAAGTCATACATATGTTTCAGAAAGTGAACCTCTATTTTCTGAAACAATAGAGTACATAATACATCAAGTAAATCTAGAAGACCTCTAACTAGGAACTGCTGAATTGATTTTATTTTGATCCATAGATGAAGGCAGCAGCAAAGCAAGTCTCTGTTTGAATCGTTTTATCCGCTGCCTCCGCTCAGCCCTTAACCTGCAACAGTACAAGCATATGAATCGACAATAAAACAAACAAAAAGTAAAGCAATAGTTAACTTAACCTACATGATGCATATTGAATAACAGAAGGACAAATACATGGTGAAAATGCAGCTCAACATAAAATTACGTCCAGATAATACCTATGAAACATCCAAAATTAAAATAAGAATGCATTTAGTAATGATGATAGATTCATCCCTAAGTGGGTAACTTCTAAGAACCTCTGTAGTACCCAGACCAAGTTTCATTGAATTGAAGAGAAAACTTTAAATCATTACATTAAATAACAAATAATGAACTTTTTAAGGTCCTAAACTGTAAATGCACCGCAATAAGTTTAAGTGAAGGGTATACACAAAAGACATACCTTGCACGAACATTTTTAGCATGCTTCACGTGTGCTTGTAATAGTTGATGCTCGGAAATATTTTCTATGGGCTCCTCCAACTGCAGAACAGAAGGTGCAAATACCAACCTTCAATTCAATGACTAAATAAGATTATCTGACTACAGTTAGCTGCAGGAGAGAGGGATCTGTATATGCACAAGAGCATGTAAGTTATGTATGCAATAATTTCCTGCAGTAATGATAAATGCCATCCTCTATTTGTACCATATCATTGAAACATCTACCTTCGGTGAGAAAATTCTACAATTCAGACATAGAATGTATTGTCCCTAGCAGTTGAGTGGACCCAAAACCAAAAGAAATATATAGAAATTCAGAACTCATGACAGTGGCCAAGTATCTACATTATTCGCATACACTTCTGAAGAGACATCCCCCTACACTGTTAATTATTCAAGAATCAGTAATATTATGATTGCTACCCTTGTATTAGTGAAATGTTTAATGAAATTATTCCTGTGAGCTATATTTCAAGCCAACCCTCCTCAAAATCACTTCATCCTTTAAGTGTGGTTGGAATAGCAGCGTACTCCAGAGTCCAGCTAAGTGCAGTACATAATCCAAATCACACACATTGTAATGTCGTATGCAAGACAGTATCTGCAATAAGCAAGGAATTTGCTAATGATCTCTTGTTCAAGGCATCTCCTACAAATCACCTAAACATAAGCATATCTATGGCAGAATATGAACGGGTCCTGTAAATATTAGCAACATTTCAAAAAATTGATTTGTGAGACGACTGTCCAGAATTTAAGAATCCGCCAGTCAACTATTTAGTAAATGATCCTGTTGAGCGTTGAAATATTGGATATTGGATGTTCTGATGCACATTCCAAAGAATAGTCCAAATAAGATGAGGAATAGATATCACTGGCTGCTTTGGTACTTTTTTGACGTTTTGGTTTGGTTTGGGAATTTCATTAGGTAATGCACCTTAATTGATGGCCTTTTGATGTCCAGAAAGTGGCAAGCACAGGTATGGTATAGTAAACCTAATTTGATTTCCTTTGATAAATGCCTTGTGTATTTGATATCTGTCAACCCATAAACCCAAAATGAAAGTCCAAAAAAACCAATTATATTCTAAAAGTTGTAAATATAAACTAAATTCCCAAATTTTCAAGGACTGCGTTATCTTTTCTGATTCCTTGCACGCCCTTCAGGCTGAAATTCTTCTAAAATTTGGAACAGAATGAATATTTTTGTATCTATGAGATATATGCTTTTGTGTTGGAGCTATACTAGTTTTTTTTCATTGCATATTTATAATTGTTTCGAATGCAAATCTTGTTTACTATCCTTTAAAGTGCATTTGATGTAGCATGTCCAGCCCCACGATCTCACATTTGCAAATGTCATTTGATTCTATATGTTGCAGAGAAGAGTAAATTATGTCCTCTAAATCAACCCCAGCAAGTGATCCTTTTAGTTTATTATTATTTTTAGTAGTTTTAAAATTCTTTAATTTGTTACCATTGAAATTTTGAAAATCAGCTAATTAACATAAATTCTAAAATTCAACCTTATTAGTTAAGGTTCTCGGATATATTTCCAGTTAACATTCCGCCTTAGGCCTGATCTGAAATATTAAGTACAGCAGTAATATTTTACTTCTGTTAAACCCAATTTCACCTGGAAGCCTAAGAGAATACCTACTGTTGCCGCAAAATCTAGCAGGTCCACTGAAAGATCTCATCAGTCGTTGGGACAGACCTTATGGAAACAATATGAAGGGTTGCAATTGTCACCTCAGCAACCTTCCTCCCCCTGTTTAGTGGGATTTCGACCACAAGGGAGGCTTCCCTATGCCACCTATAAGATATTCTAATACCAGGGCTCAAGGTGGCTTATTTTCAAGGTCTAAGGATAGATGACCAAGATAATCAAAGCTAAGTTTCAAGATCTCTAGGTTAGACCTAAGACTGGTGCTAGGCACATTGCCTCTTTAAGATGTTCAAAGGCCTTAGTTGCTTCAGGAGTCCATGAAAATGCATCTTTCTTCAATAATGTTGTTAGAGGTTTTGCTATTCTCCCATAATTCTTAACAAAATTTCGATAATACCTTGTTAACCCGAGAAATCCTCGCAACTGCTTTATGGTTGTGGGGACTTTCCATTCCTTAATGGCTTTAATTTTGTTAGGGTCTACCTCAACACCCTCGTGAGATACAATATGACCCAGATATTCCACCTCTTGTACTCCAAAGAAACATTTGGATGTTTTTGCATATAATTGTTTCTCCTGCAATAGTTTGAGCACCCTGTCAACATGTTGAACATGATCCTTCCAAGACCTATTGTAGATTAGTATATCATCAAAAAATACTAGCACAAATTTTCTAAGGAAGGGTTTGAAAATGGAATTCATCAACCCTTGAAATGTAGAAGGTGCATTGGTAAGGCCAAAAGGCATGACCAAAAATTCATAATGACCATCATGAGTTCAAAATGTTGTTTTCGGAATATCTTCAGTCTTCATTCTAATTTGATGATATCCTGAACGAAGATCCAATTTGGTAAAATAAATTGCTCCATGTAATTCATCCAATAATTCATCAATCACAGGAAAGGGAAATTTATCTTTAATGGTGAACTTATTGAACTCCCTATAATCCGGACACATGAGCCATGATTCATCCTTCTTGTGTACCAATACTACAGGAGCAGAGAAAGAACTTTGACTAGGTTGAATTATACCCGCCTCTAACATTTCTGCAATCATACGTTCAATTTCGCTCTTTTGGACATAAGGATATCTATAAGGCCTAATGTTTGAAGGAACCTTGGAATGATTGTCCAAGACTTTTTGGAGATCTACAGAAATAGATGATTTTGATGTTGGAACTTCTAGTGAGCATAATTGTGCAATTATGCCTCGTTGTTCTTTCTTTAGAAGCTTTTTCATGACATTACAGCTTACTATCTTTCCCAACTTCCCTGCAATACCTCGTAATTCGACTTCCTTTCCTTCTGAAAAAAAATTTCAAGAAAAGTTCTTGAAAATTAAAAGCTACCGTCCCCAAAGATTGTAACCATTGTACTCCTAGTACAACATCAGCACCTCCCATAGGAATGGAAAGCATTGGACTATTCAATACATATTCCCCCATGGTAGCTTGATATTATGCCATTTTCCAGAGCAATTTATAGTTCCTCCATTTGTAACCATCACTTGACATTCTGGTGTTGGGTATAGAAAACAATTCAATTCCTTGGCTACCTTACAATGAATAAAATTATGGGTACCACCTGAATCAATTAACACTATTACCTTTTTCTTCTTGATATGTCCTTCTATCTTGAGAGTTTGAGGAGTGGTAATTCCTGCCAATGCATTACATGATATGGTCGAACTCATTTCTTCCTCTTTTTCGGTTGGTTCCTGATGTATATCCTCTTCTTGTTCATTTTCTTCTTCCTCTTCACAATCTATGTAAAATAATTTCTTCTCAGCACACTTATGACCTTTAGTGTATTTGCTATCACAATTGTAGCAAAGCCCTTTTGCTTTTTTTTCTTCCAATTGTTGTGGTGTCAACCTTGTAGGTTGTGGAAATCTAAGAGAAGCAACACTTCCCTCTTTATAGAAGTGAGTGGTGGGCTTCTTTGTGGCCATAATTTTACATTCAATTTTTCTTGCCAACCTGAATGCCTTCTCCAATGAATCAGGTTCCAAAACGTGACCTTCATGTTGGATGTTATTCTTTAAAGTACCTATGAAGAGATCAATCCTGTGTTCCTCTGGAATATCAGTTACCCTTATATTCAATTTTTGGAAGTCCTCAATGTGCTCCCCCATTAAACCCTTTTGTTTGAGATTTATCAATTGGCTAAAGAAGATGTTGCTCTTTGTATCCTCATAATGTGCTATCATTTCCTCTGTAAAAATTGACCAAGTGACAATTTTTTTACGGGAGCAAAGCCATCGATACCATACAAATGTATTTTGTTCTAAATGTAAAGTTGCAATGCATACCTTTTGTGTGTTTTGCATATTATGGAGATCAAAATATTGCTCCATCTGTAGTATCCATGTTACAAGATCCTTTCCATCAAACTTCCTCATATCCATTTTTGGAATATGGTGTTTCTTCCCTCCAACATTAGATTTTATGAAATCACGATTAAAAATTATTTTGTTCTCATCATGAGTTTCCTCTACTATCTTTTCACCATTAGGAAACATTTCTTGTATCAACTTTGTCAAACCTTCCATGTCTGCTTTTAGATCATTCTTCATGTTTTCCATTTTCTCTTCCATGTCATCCATCTTAGATTCCATGCCAGCTTCCATGCCATCTATCTTAGATTCCATGCCATTCTTTAAACCATCCATCTTAGATTCCACGCCTTTCTTCAAACCATCCATCTTAGTTTCCATGCCTTTCTTCAAAACTTCCATGTCATTTTTTGTTGTTCTTTGCGAGAGCGAAATTTGTTGCACTTGCTCTTGTAATTTTGATATGTCATGTTGCCATTCTTCGTCTTCATGAGTCATAGTAGAGCCTTCTAAAGGCTTAATGGGTGTTGAATTCTTTTTAGGGGCCATTTTAGAATCCAATACCGATATCTATTCTACAATATGCCCTTGGAATCAATTCAACTTGATTCTTCAAACAAGACTTGTGCAATTCAAAAAAAAAATACACACCTTTTACTTGCTTTTGAGGAGCTCGATATTGAAATTGAATTATCTCTATAATTGCGGATCCTCAATATCTGAAATTCAGCCCTGTAGTATCCCTCTGAAGCTTCTTTCAAATGCCAAAAGTCTGATCTGATTTGGATTCTTCAAGGCAAAGTTATGTCCCATCTCCCACAATGACCCAATTTTGGACTGGTTCAGTAGAGCGAACTTGTACGACTTGCCACATGTCACTGTTTCCTCCTTTGGCTCTGAAATTGATAGCCCGAAAACTAAAGTCCGTGTACTTGCAACCACTTTTTACAGCATTCCAATTCGATGCTCAGAGAGAGAGCTATGAAGATTTTCCCACGATCACCTCTTTGAGATGAAATTCAGAAGCCTCAAACAGCCCTAACTTCCACAGATCATATCTCCAAAAATATTGCGAACCAATATCTGAAATTTTGCGACAATGTTCCTCAGGATTGTAGCTTCGCACTCTAAAAATTTCAGCTTCTGAACCTTCGTAGAAAAAAAGTTATTACGAAAATACCAAGATGACCTATTTAGGTTAAATTCAAGAGCTTGCAAAATGACCTAACTTGCACAGATCATATCTTTGAAAATATTGCGAACCAAGCTCTAAAATTTTGCAACGATGTTCCTCAGGATTTTGGCTTCGCACTCTAAAAAATTTAGATTCTAAACCTTCGTAGAAAAAAAGTTATAGTGAAAATGCCACGATGACCTGTTTGGAGCAACGAAACCCTAGAATCTCAAAGCTCTGATACCAAATGTTGTGAAACCAGTTCCAAAAAGAGAAGAAAAGAGATATCAACGCCTTAGAAAAACGAGGGGGCAACCTCCAATACATTACATGAATGAACAATTCTTGGATGATTCAAATTACAAAACCTCATTTCTATATATAGGAGTCCATGGGGCCACAATGTAATCCTAGTGGGGCCACAATGTAATCTTAGCCGACCTAACAATAATAATTTAAGGACACAATAATAACAATATGGAGGTTACAAGGGTACAATAATAACAATAAGGGGGCTACACTAACAACAATAAGGGACTATACTAGTAATATAGGGACCTAACACAAGGTGCCCTGCATCACCCACAAAAGAGGAAAAGGGGTAATGTGGCATCAAATATCTCAAGCATTGGAGCTCCAAAGTGATGAACAAGCCCTCCCTTGTCATCACAAGGATGACCATCATCATCTATGCTCTGGATCAAGTGATTCCCATCAAATTGTGTTAAGGCAACCCATGGGGCATCCTAGGTCCACTAAACACATCATCAATATCTCCAACGCTAAGCATCATGGGTTAGTGTTTCGGTGTCAAGAAGCAAGTGTAGTCCTCAAATAGCCCAAAGCTCTGCTCTGGGTACGCAATGTTGCACCATCAAAAGTCAATCTCTCTCCCTATATTAGATAGTACAACCTCTACTACTTTGTTGAGGAGGTGGGGCAATCACCTCAAGAAGCCTCTGATGTTGTGATGTAGACCACCTGATAAAACTTCCCCAAGATAAATTGTAAATCAATCAACAATCATTAGGTAACTAAAATCATAGATGCATTATAGTGGACCATACTTAATGTTAGAGGCACAACCAATACTGCACACAAAGATCACCTTCAAATATCTAACTAGACCAATTCACGTAAAGGTGTTCCATCCCTTATGTTAGGCATGGCTAGGATGGATAACCCTATTAGGTGTTTCCAACCCCTAAGGGGAAGCAACAGGTACTAGGTTAACCCATCAATCCATAGGTGCAAGTGTAGATGGTGGTAATGGAATGGGCATAACTTGATGGGAAGGTGCCATAGCCAAGTGAATAGTTAGTGGTGGTCCAAGATCCTAAGAGTATAGATGTAAGGAGGGAGGGAGCAATCGTAGAGGCATGAGTTACCCCTTTCCTTGAACTATTTATTCCACCCCTCTGGTGCGCCTTTTACTTCTTTATGGTAATGCTTTAATATGGGTGCATAGCTCAAGATCCCAAGCTTGCATTTGAGAGATTTAGCACTTATTACCCCTTAGGATGAGGCGATTTATCACTCACTAGGGTTGGGACAATACAAGGGTTCCTTTTTGTGGATGGAGCATCAAGTGCTCTAGGAACCGTGTGATAGCTAATGAGGGGGGTAGAGCTCATGCTAGGGTTTTTCCCATGTGATAATTTTTGTCCACCCATCTTTTGCATTTTATCTTTTTCTTTCAATGTTGTTGTCTTTTCTTTTATCGTTCTTTTAGTTGCATCAAGCTCCAAGGCAATGTTTTCCAACCCAAACCCAAGGATGAGGATGATACGGTGTCAATCCCCTTGACGAGTGACTACCTGTTCGAAAGAATGGATATGGAATAGAGAGAATAATGGAAAATGTTAAGCATGGAATATAATGTACACGCAACTTCAATCAAAGCCTCCCCAGTAGTGTCCTTCATATAACCCTACGGCCTAAAAGGTGGTCCTATTGGACTAGGATCAAAGACTAATTTCCTAGGTGAAGCGAGGGGACAAAAATTATAGTCAATATCAGTCAATCATCTAGATCACCCCTTGATTCATATTAGTATGCCCGCAAAACAATAAGTAAAAGCACGTGACTACAAAATGGTAAAGTACCTGCAAATGGATGATGCACCTTCCTTCAAAGGGAATGTCAAATGGAAGAAAGAAATATGACCAGAGTATACATGTGGAGGGTCCATGGCATCATGTCGAGTGTTGATCAATAGCATTGTTGGCTAGTTATCCAAGGAAGAGAAAATTTTCTTCTATGGGTTACACACTTGTTGGTGGGTAACGCCTACCATATAAATGTACTTCAATACCACAAACAAATCAACATGAAAAACGAGGGTTGAAATCTACTCAATCATGAAAACAACATAAACTGAATCAATTCCACAAGTGCACAAAATGTGGAAATCTAGAAATTATCTATCTATCTATATATAATCTAATTTTAAGTCACAACCGAGCCAAATAAGAAATCGGTGTATGAGACCCCCTTATTTGTGGGGCAAGGGACACCCATGCATCAATTGTCCCCCATGCATCAATTTTGACTGCAAAGTCTTCAATGGTGTACACGCCCTACCCCCCTTTAGATTTGAACATGTAATCTCCTAGGAGGAAACACATGTTCATAATCATTAGGCACACACATAAAAATGAATACCATTGATTTATCACAAAGTTAGTACAAGTCAAGCTCTCCAGAGTCCAAACCCTAGCTAGGAAAATGATAGGAAAATCCTAGCCACCAACTCCTCCTGACTGGGAATCACTCCCAACCAAATTTGGTTACTCCACCAAAGATCCTCAACAAGCTAGCATTAACACCGACAAGTCCTTCGTAGCACATAGACCAAGCTAGTATCACACAAGCTCTCCACGGCAGCAATATTTTGTTCATTATGGTTGACAAACCTGACCTATGTTGCATCAGACAAGTAAATGCCAAGACAACTCTAGTGCTATTATTCATATCTCCATGCCCATCCTGAGGTTTGACTCCTCAAGAGTCAAAACTTAGGCCTTGAACTCTCGCATCACCACAAGCACCAAAACCTCTACATATCATCAAGGATACAATAATTCAGTCTTCTCCCAATCAAGGCATCACACCAAGCTCGTCTCTCCATCATATAGCCCTAGCCTCACATTCCACAAGAACAATTCTACAAAAGCATACAAGGCATTAGCTCTACTCTTCAAGCCTTCTATTATAGGGTAGAAACCCTTATGCTACAACAATATCCCAACATGTCATGATCTTCTCTAGAAATTAGCATGCACAACTCAAACCCTTGCATCTCACAAAAGCAATCTCTCGAGAAACATCCAAGATGTATCTCTTTATGTCTCTCTTCTTGTCTTTGTCCTACAATTTCCTTATGAACCCTAAGGTCTTGCTACTTACAAGACTTCTCTTCTCTTTTCCTAGAATATCCTCATGAACCCTAGCATCTTACCCCCTAAAAGATGTTCCGAGACGATAAAAAAAAAAAGATAGAATGGAGATCCAATGATCACAAGATCTCGCTTCTCCCTTATAAATACAATAGGTGAGGGAGGATAGCATAAAATAAGGATGTGTCCATATCAGTGTTGAAAATATCAGTATCAGCAAAATATCGCGATATTTTGCCGAGATTTTCAAAATATCGTGATATCTTCAAGTCTGAAAATATCACGATATTTACCTGTCAAAATATCGTTTCCCTGAAAATATCGCGATATTTGCGATATCTCGCGAAATATCGCCAATATTATCAACATTGGTCCATATAAGTAACCAACAACACAACCCCACATGGAGTGCTCTATAATACAAAAATATACGAGTGTCACAAAAGTCTTTATCCAACTCCCAAGATCAAACACCCTTCATGCATGATGCTCCTTAGGGTCACTGCCCCTACTCCAAGGTGGTGCACTCATCAATAGCAAGAATCACCATATGGATGTGAAGATAGCATTCCTCAACGCAGTTATTGACGAAGAGGTATATGTAGAGCAATCACAAGGTTTTGAGGTACATTACAGAGAGTCACATGTATGTAAGCTTAAGAAAGCGTCGTATGGACTCAAACAACCACCAAGGGCATGGTACTCCAGACAGCTATTTGCAAAGCATGGGCTTCACCAAGAGTGAGGTAGATTCCAACCTACACTTCATACTGGTTGGATCTGAGCCCCTCATCTTGGTGTACTTTGTGGATGATTTGATTCTTATTGGTGCAGAGAAGTTGATTGTTGGGTGCAAGTCAAAATTGGCAAAAAGATTTGAGATGAAAGACATTGGGTTGATGTAGTACTTTCTGGGGCTTGAGGTTTGGCAAAGATCAAGAGAGATCTTCCTTGAACAGGGTAAGAATACAGCGAAGATAATGAAGAGATTCAGGACGGAGAATAGTAGATCTATGGCTACTCCGATGGTGACCAACATAAACAAGGTGAATTCTTCAAAGTCAAAGTTGGCAGATTCTACATAGTACAAGCACTTGATTGGTTCGTTGATGTATATGGTCAACACTTGAACACCTTCAGTCAGTACATGGTGGAGCCAAGGAAAGTACATTGGATCATAGCAAAGCATGTTCTCAAATACTTGCAAGGCAAAATGGAGAATGGCTTGAAGTACCTTGGTGGAGATGGAGGGAAGTTGCAAGCCTATTCAAATTCAAGATTGGGCAAAGAGTGATACAAAACTCAATAGCACCTATGGATGTTGTTTCAATTTGGGGTGTACAGTGATTTCCTGGTTGAGAGAGAAGTAGACTTCAATAGCACTCGGTTCAACAAAAGCTAAGTATGTGAAGCAATTTGGCTTCCCAAGTTGCTTATAGGATTGTTTGATCAAGAGTTCGAGCCTACAATGATTCATTATGACAACTAGAGTTGCATGGAACTCTCAGAGTATCTAGAATTTCATGACAGATCGAAACACATCAAGATCATATACCATTTCATCAGTGACAGGAACATGAAGGGCACAGTCAAACTCCAATACGTTCTGACAAATGAGCAGGTTGCAAACATATTCACCAAACCTTTAGTGAAAGGAAAGATTGTCTTTTTTCGAGATAAGCTTGGAGTGGAGGACTTTTTTATTTTTCGAGCAAGGAGAAGAATAGAAACAGTAGTGCAGGAGAGAGTAGTGATTAGTTTGAAGCCATATAGACCATATGTTTCGGCATGTTAGAATTTTTGAACCCAGCACCCATTATTCGGTTTCGAGCAATTAATTATTCAAAGAATACACGGCTAGATTCCTACACAAAAAATATAGCGAAAGAAAAAATTACTCGATCCAAATCACATACACAAACAAATTTCTGCCAAATCAATAGTTCTTCATTAATACATTAGTCACAAAACTTACTTGAGCTCCCATACCAGGGATAATGGCCCAACTGAGAAAATACAATACTAATCACCAACATCACTGCACTATCTCGGGCCCAACACACACTCACTGAGAAGCCTCTCTCAATCACGTACTATTGTTGTATCTTTATACCTCACATTAGGCTCAATTTACAACTTTCCTAAGCTAAGATTGACAGCCAAAATTAGTTTGTCAAGTTAACTAAAGATAAGTGGCATTACTTTAGTTAACTATCCTATCTTTAGCTTTCTCTACTTTAACTCAAGTACAAGATATAAATTTAGTTTGCGCAACACATCAACATGCATGCAACTCACTTGCACACTCTGCATGTCGAATGCAAGCTCCTAAAGAGTCAAATCAAGGTCCTTCTAGTCAAGACACAAGGCTAAAAATACCTTCCAAGCTATAAAACTCAACACTCCCTAAATTCTGGAAGAACCTCCTCCACATGAATTTCTCTCCAAGCCCACCTTTGTATCTGTAGCTTCTCCCTCTGACACTAAAGCATGTCCTACTACCTGAGCTAAGAACTTGTCACATCCAACCATGCTCCTAGGATTCTACTCCTGAGCATCCATCAATGTCATACCATACCAGCTAAGGCTCCTGGAAGTACCTAAAGAATCATTCTTCCTCGCAACCTGCTCCCTCAACAACTGACACTGATCCTGTATCCACGATCTCCTCGGATATACCCACAGGTTGTCCCAACAACCAGTATGAATACCCATGTTTGATGCCAACCGCTACAGATGCATCCAAGGTCGCTCCCTCTGAATATCCAAGCACCTGTCCATCCCGGAACCAAACTCCATATCCAGCATCCTCCAAGACTAATATTGAGAGCATGTGTACCATTAACCCAGGAACAAATAATATCCCTATCACCTCCAAAAATCCTACAGAATCTAGCTGGAATCTGACACATCCAACCCCCTTCACTGTATGCATAGTGTTAGCTCCACTAAACACACTATAATCTGAGCCTGTCTCTGAAATACTACAGAACACTGACCTCATCCCTGTCATGTGACTGGATGCTCTATTTTCCACTAGCCATAGCCCATGTCCTCATACACAGCAGTACTACTGTCAGAAACAGAGGCAACTAGAGAAAATTCCTTATCGAATTTCTCAGTAAAGTCATCAATCTCAGTTGATGTTGATGCAGCCACCTGATTCTCCTTCTTGTGTGGACATTGGCTCGCATAGTGACCGGTCTTGTGACACGCAAAGCACTTCACTTTGTTCATGCCCTTCACAGAAGCAAATCCCCCACTTCCCTTTAATTTACTTTTTCCCTTTGCAGCAAAAACAAAATTCTCCTCATCCTTTCCATCATGTCACCCTACAGTTTTGGAACGTCTCCTTGTCTCTTCTCATATGAAGTCATCCCACAATCTATCCCAACTAGGCAGATTCTCTCATGCAACGATCCCATCAACAAAGGCATCCCATTCCGAAGGAAAGCCACTCAAACCTAATCTAACTAACTCTTCATTGTCAAGTGTTTCCCCCATTATTGCCAACTCATCAATAATTTGAATAAACCTGATTAGCTATGATGCAACTGTGTCAATTTCAGACATCTTGGCATTTCTAAGTTTCTCCTTCAATACCGTCTTCCGGTTTTGGTTTGTACTCTAGTAGAACTTGGTTAAGGATGTCCACATCTCATAGGCATACTTATTCCCAGTCACAAGAGGTATAACATGGTCTCTAATGGAGTCCAGGATTATTCTCTTGGCCTTCACATTTATCTTATTAAATGCAACCAACTGAGTAGGATCTACAGGAATTGAGACAACCTTCTCAACGATGTCCCACAACTCCTGCTCCTCAAATAATAAAACAATCCACTCCCTCCAAGGATTAAAAGTTCCTGACCCATCCAACCTATCCTCTTAACATAGCCCAGTAGCCATCTCAGTCAAACTAACCAACAACTAATTTTTCACCCTTTGCACCTTGCCCAAGTGTGTTTCTTGTTGCCTGAATCTGCTACTCGTCAACTAAACTTGTTGCCTGCTACCCAAAACTTCCTGCACACTTCCAAAGGCTGTCAAGAGCCTTCTTGCTCCCTACCTAGAAATCGTCGGTGCTACCCGAACACTAGCAACAACACTCACCTCCAAATCTTGGCTACTTGTCTTATTTCTCTCAGTTGCTACCTTTGTGTCAATTGTGCCTGTGTCGAGCTACTATGTTGCTAGGCTAGTCTTCTTGTACTTATTGTTGTTTCACCCTACAGAACACCCTCAACATAGAAATTTCCAACTAATGCGACCACCGAAGCAGCAAGCCACTATTGTTTGTCACTCATCGGCTTTGTTGACCTCACACAATGCATCCCTTCTAGCCATTTTTCTTTGCAACTTTTCTCGACAGTGTTGAGAAATCAATGCTAGTAACATTTAGGGTTTGATTCCTCTTTCTTGATAATTACTTGTGAAATATGTTGGCTTCTTTTACTTTTTACTTAGTTTATCTTTCATCAAGCAATACCAAATTATGTGTATGAAGACCACAAGAACAAGAGACACGAGATGTAGGCGCACAACCAGGGAAAAATCCCTATAAGGGGAAAACCCAGTCAAGAACTTTCCCTTCAGTGGATTCTAATCAAGATGAGACACTTCCAAACTTCTAGTCCTAGACAAAGTCCTTCTCCAGCCACCAAGTCAGCCTTGCCTTCTTGTAGATGTCCTTTTCTCAGCCTTCCAAGTGTCAACGCTTCAAGGTGCAGCTTTAAGTCAAAATTTCGGCCCCAGCAGCAGATTTTCAACCCCCAGCTTCAAAACTTCGATCCTGCAACAGAAACAGAATTTCATCCCTAGCTTCAGCCCAATATCTTCGCGCATGAGAGAGAAAGGTAGTCCAAAAACTCAATTTTCTTCTTCCCAACTTCTCTCCTTCTCCTCCTGCAACTTCGCATGTTTGTCCTACTACTACCTCTTAGAGATTAAACTTGTTGATGATGCTCTCCAAATGAAGTCGAGTTGCTCAATATATAGGCTTCTTGTGATGCCCGAATCTAGGCCGACTTGTTGAGGGCAAGGCCGACTTGGTGTGGAGGTGACAAATTACCTTTTTGACTCAAAAATAATTTTTGACTCAAAAATAATTATTTTTACATGATACAAAAGCCAAAGAAGTGTCTAATAATAATGACAATGACTTTAATGACTCAAGACAAAACATAGAATTCATTAATGGGGACTTTGACCTAGAAAACATTGACCCAAGCATGAAACCCATGCTTTAATAAGTCATTTTCTTTAATAATAAATTTTCTTTTGACAAGTACAATTATGAAAACTGAAGCTAGTTACATTCTTCAACACTCCCTCTTAACTAGGCAGGTATTCATAATTACATATATATACAAGTACATGGAAGATTTCAAAATGATCTTGAACTACGAAGAGTTCTAGCACACTCAGTGTTGGGGACTAGATTCCTAAACAGGGTAATCTATCCGGGTGGGACTAAGATAGACTAAAGCTTTCAGCCAGTTTAGGTACCATCAGGCTTATTAACTAACCATAAACCCAGGGATCTAGGTATCCAAGGTCAGAGCTCCAAGACCAATGCCACCCTCTCTCTTCGAGATCTAGACATAAAACACACATAGGTCGGCCAGATGTCCTCCCAAGCATCCTCCATTAGATGCTTCATCTCACCCTATCAACTAAATCTGTAATATCGACCAACCCAATCATGCTTCTAAAATATTCAGACTTCTTATTCGAAAGATACTTCGTCAACACATCAGCTACCTGCTCATCTGTCGAAATATATTGTAGATTTACAACCCCATCGTGTACCAGGCTCCTAATGTACTGGTACTTCTTGTTGATGTGCTTTGTTCTTGCATGGAAGACGTCATCTTCAGACATCTTGATGTCGCTTTGATTATCACAAATTATTATGGTAGGATCCATAGGCTTTCCAAAAAAATCTGATAAAAGTTTCCTTAACCAAACAGCTTCCATTGGTACTTCACATGCAGCAACATATTCTGCTTCAGCACTACTCATCCATGAAATCATTATCTTATCCACATGTAGTACTTCTTCCATCAATCTCACTGCCACCCTCATCAGAGTCGGTATAACCCATTCACTTGATTTCTTTTCCATTATATTTTAGGTAGTGATGTATAGCCACGTAGATATCTCAAAATATGTTTGGAAGCTATCCAATGGTCATGACGAGGCTCCAACAAATTTATGCAATATCTTGATTATGTATTTTCCTTGACCCAAATATATTTCTCCAGGTTTCTGCCAGACTTCCAAACCCAAGTAATAATGCATAAGTCATAGATCTTTCATTTCAAATTCGGTTGCCAGCATCTTCTTCCATTCTTGTATTCTGTGCTATGTTAGCACTCCACCGAATCTCCGAAGGTTGATAAGGAGACCAGCAAAGGTAACCACATACCACTTTGACCTAGTAGCTAGCCCTACTAGGCTGAGAGGGCTCTCTCAATGAGATTCACAGCCAAATTGACTGGATCATGGAGATTTTAGGCTAGATATGCAGATTAGGGTTTGTTTGATTTGGATTTTTGTGCTGGATGAAAATGGATCATAAAGCTAGGCTTGAAAACTCTGATTAGGGTTACAAGAGCAAAAATTGTAGCAAAATAAAGGGGCAAGGTAGGCAAGCATGAATGACCAATTAGGCTTTGTGGTTGTGGTATACGATGAGCAGAGAGATCAAGAACAAGCATATAATTATGAATTCATTCCTTAAGAACATAATAAACACAACATCATCATCTCATCAAAACAAGGCATGCATTACTCATGAATCCTGCTTAAAGAACTGTAAAGACAATGGGTGAAAGCAATAGATATGTAATGGAAAGAGAAAGTATTCAATGGAGTGACTTACTGAAAAGAAACATAGCCATACAAGCTCACCACATGAATCCCTAAATTTAAGTTGCAACTTTTCTCTATAATCACTGCATTACTTAGTCGAAATAGAATACACTAGTTCAATGTCCAATGTTCCAACATCCATTACTTTAAATGATGAAGTATTTATACAATTTATAAACTAAAATATCTTGAAAAAATATCAAAATTTATTACAAACATCTCTAACAGTGTTACACAAATAGAACTAAAATATAGGACATTCAAAACTAATGAATCTACTTGGCACTATTTTTGTGGATTGCTAGTGACAAAGAAGAGCAATTTGAATTTGATAACAACTCTTATTAGATGAGGTGGCCTCCAAGTCACTAATTGTCTTTGAGATTTTTCCTCCCGAATTTCTAAACAATAGGGTCCAGCTATCCCTTTGAATATCTCAATCTGAGATAGATATGTAAAAAGTGAAAGAAGTTATTGTAGATGAAGGTGTTTGTGAGATAAACCTCTCTCAATTTTCCAAAATTATGCTCCAGTTGTTCACAATATTCTCTGCAAAAAGATGTCTAAAACGGGACTTTGCACAAGAAGACAAATAGGCTATGAAGATGTGAATGTATCTCTCATTCTGTAATACCTCTGTAAAAAGTGAGATAGGTTTTTGTAGTTTGGAATCTTAGGAACATAAACCTCCTCCAGTTTCTCAAGATTCATCACTAATGGGTCACGATCTGCTCTACAAAAATATGACTAAACAAGACATTTCTAGAAAATGTGCCTTCAAAGATTATTTCAAGTTTCCCAAACCATAATGTTTGTGTAAAAACGGAGAGAGGTTTTTGTACATACAGATGTTAGCAACAAAAACTTCTTTCAGGTTTTGAAAATTCATTTACACCTGCCCAAAAACAGTGTTTGAAAATACTGACCAAAAACAAGAAAAATTGGGAAAATATGCCTGCAAAGATTTCTCTGAATCTCTCAAACCATAACAGTTGTTAGAAAACTGAGATAGGTTTTTGTATATGAGGATGTTATTAACAAAAACCTCTTTCAGGTTTTGAAAATTTGTTTTCAGTTGTTTGTAAACCATGTTTAAAACTACTATTATGTATAGGGAAAAACATAGTTTTAACTTACCATGAAACGAAGTAATGACATGGAAGCGAAAGGAGACATGGAGGTGGGAGATAATTAGAGATTTTCAAACCATCATAATAATAATCCTGTATAAAATCCTAAGACCAACTGCAACCTTAAACACCAAAAAAAAATTTCCCATATAAATAATTTTTAACAAAAATTTATATGTGATAACGCGTTACACACCTGTAATAAACAAATCATCCACATATAGTAGAATAATGATCTGCAGAGCTTTTGACGAACCCAATTCTTCAGAGATATGCATCCATCCTTGCATATCGTGCCCTAGGAGCTTGCTTGAAGACATATAGGGCTTTCTTGAGTCTGCAAACATGTGTGTCATTGATATTTATTACAAGGCCTTTTGGTTGTTCAATGTATACTTCTTCATCGATGATTCCATTTAGGAATGTTGTTTTAACGTCCATTTGATGGATATTTCATCCCATAGTAGCAGTGAAACCAAAGATCTTATAGTAGTATACCTTGGCAGTAGGAGCAAAAGTTTCTTCATAGTCTATGCCTTCCTTTTGTGAAAAACCTCTTGCAAAGAATCTAGCTTTGCATTTGTCTATGCTTCCATCAATAGCATGTTTGATTTTGTAAATCCATTTTGAAGTGGCAACCGATTTGTCAGTTGGTCTAGGAACGATTTCCCAAACCCAAATCTTCATGATGGATTGATATTCTTCTTGAATCGCCTTCTTCCATTCTTCTTGGTGAGCAGCTTCTTCAAATATAGTTGGTTCAACTTCTATTAATCTTGTCATATATGTTCCATATCCTGAATATTTTTTGGTCTTTTTCTTTCTCTAAAAGTTCCTTTAGTAGCTCCATGTCCTTCGACATCTTCAAGAGTAGATTTTAACCAATTAGGCCTCTTCCTTGTTTCGACTATGATCACATGTTGAACACACACACTTGGTCCTTCTTCTTCTTCTTGGTTTGTAGTTGATTTATCATGGTGGTCTTCATCTTCAAATAGTGGTATATCTTCGTCATCCGAATCAATAGGAATATCCTTGAACCTTTTGTAGGCATGATTTTCATCGAATATAACATCCCTACTTACTTCAATTTGTCTTCCTTCCTTAATGAAGATTCTATATGCCTTTGAAGAAAGATTGTAACCAACGAAGATCCCTTTAATGCTTGTAGAATCTAATTTCTTTCGCTTGTCCTTTGGAACATGGATGTATGCAGGACACCCACAGATTCGAAGATGGTCCACACATGGCTTCTTTCCTGTGAATGCTTCTTCAGGTGTCATATTCTCAAGGATTTTATGAGGACTTGTATTTTGTATATATAATGCGGTCATTGTTGCTTCTCCCCATAGAAACTTTGGTAGACCTTGATCAAAAATCATAGTTCTTATACATTCTTCAAGTGTTCTATTTTCCCTTTCTGCAAGCCCATTCTGCTCGGGATTGTAGGGAACAATGAGCTCCCTCTTAATACCTACTTCTTTACAATATGTAATTATTCCTTTTGCAAAAAACCCCTTGCAAAGAATCTAGCTTTGCATTTGTCTATACTTCCATCAATAGCATGTTTGATTTTGTAAATCCATTTTGAAGTGACAACCGATTTGTCAGTTGGTCTAGGAACAACTTCCCAAACCCCATTCTTCATGATGGATTGATATTCTTCTTGCATTGCCTTCTTCCATTCTTCTTGGTGAGCAGCTTCTTCAAATATAGTTGGTTCAACTTCTATTAATCTTGTCATATATGTTGCATATCCTAAATATTTTTTGGTCTTTTTCTTTCTCTAAAAGTTCCTTTAGTAGCTCCATGTCCTTCGACATCTTCAAGAGTAGCTTTTAACCAATTAGGCCTCTTCCTTGTTTCGACTATGATCACAGGTTGAACAAACACACTTGGTCCTTCTTCTTCTTCTTGGTTTGTAGTTGATTTATCATGGTGGTCTTCATCTTCAAATAGTGGTATATCTTCGTCATCCGAATCAATAGGAATATCCTTGAACCTTTTGTAGGCATGATTTTCATCGAATATAACATCCCTGCTTACTTAAATTTGTCTTCCTTCCTTGATGAAGATTCTATATGCCTTTGAAGAAAGATTGTAGCCAATGAAGATCCCTTTAATGCTTGTAAAATCTAATTTCTTTCGCTTGTCCTTTGGAACATGGATGTATGCAGGACACCCACAGATTCGAAGATGGTCCACACATGGCTTCTTTCCTGTGAACGCTTCTTCGGGTGTCATATTCTCAAGGATTTTATGAGGACTTGTATTTTGTATATATAATGCGGTCATTTTTGCTTCTCCCCATAAAAACTTTGGTAGACCTTGATCAAAAATCATAGTTCTTATACATTCTTCAAGTGTTCTATTTTCCCTTTCTGCAAGCCCATTCTGCTCGGGATTGTAGGGAACAATGAGCTCCCTCTTAATAATAACTTCTTTACAATATGTAATTATTTCTTATGAAGTGTATTCCCCACCATTGTCAGATCTCAACGTCTTTATCCTTCTTTCAATTAAGGTCTCCACTTCATATCTAAATTCCTTGAACTTTTCAAATACTTCATCCTTTATCTTAAGAAGGTAGAGCCATGTCCCTCTAGAATGATCATCAATGAAGGTCACATAATAAAGATGACCTCCAAGAAATTTGTTAGACATGGACCCACACACATCGGAATGAATGAGGTCTAATATTTCCTTAGACCTCGTTTCACTGCTTGTAAAGGGTTCCCTTGTATTCTTTCCCAAAGCACGTCCCTTACATATTCCTTCACGATCTTATTTGATGTTGGGGGTGCCATTTACCATTGGATTGAGAGAGGAGATGACCTTGTGATGTATATGCCCATATCTTCTATGCCATAGTTTGATAACATTGATCTCCATGTGAACTAGGTCTTGGGGAGATAGTGTTATGACTCTATATAACCTTCCTTCACGTACTCCAATAACTTTTTCCTTATCAATGCTTGAATGCTTTCCACATACCAGAACTTTACCATCTACAAAGGCAACCCTATCCCTTGCATCTTCTAAATAAGAAATTGAAAGTAAATTCTTTTTCAAACCTGGAACATAGAGTATATTATTGAGGTGTAACTTTGCTCCAATTTCGAGCTTCAATGATGTTGATCACAGGCCCTTGACTGCATCACTGTTGTTATCTCCTAGCTCCACTGCATGAGATGATGGTTCCTTTGATAGAGTATGAAGTTGTCCACTTTCTCCCGTCATGTGTCTTGATGCTCCACTATCAATAATCCATGCACTGTCATCATCAAGAGCACCTGCGAGTGCAGCCAAGAACCCTTCGTTTTGACTTTATTAGATAAGTTGTAGATTATCCTTCCAATCCAACTTCTTGCAATTCTTATAATATTGAATCCCATCTTCAAGTAACTTGTCATAGAGGGAGTAACCTTTCCTTTCAAGCCAACAAAGTGATCTCCAATCTTCTTTGACCTTAGCTCTCATTCCATGTTGAGAAATCAATGTTTGTAAGTTTTAGGATTTGATTCTTGTTTCTTGATAATTACTTGTGAAATATGTTTCCTTCTTTTACTTCGTATTCAGATTATCTTTCATCAAGCAATTACCAAATTATATGCGTATGAAGATCACAAAAACAAGAGACACAAGTTGTAGGCACACAACTAGGGCAAAACTCCTATAAGGGGAAAACCCAGTCAAGAACTCTTCCTTCAGTAGATTCAAATCAAGATGAGACACTTCTAGACTTCTAGGCCTAAACAAAGACCTTCTCCAACCACCAAGTCAGCCCTCCCTTCGTGTAGATGTCCTTAGCCTTCCAAATGTCAATGCTTCAAGGTGTAGCTTCAAATCAGAATTTTGGCCCCAACAGCAGATTTTCGGCCCCCGTCTTCAAAACTTCTATCCTGCAACAGAAACAGAATTTTGGCCCCAGCTTCAACCCAATATCTTCACACGTGTGAGAGAAAGCTAGTCCAAAAACTTAATTTTCTTCTTCCCAGCTTCTTTCTTTCTCCTACAACTTCGCACTCTTTTCCTGCTACTGCTTCTTAGAGATTGAACTTGTTGATGATGCTCTCCAAATGAAGTCGAGTTGCTCAATATATAGGCTTCTTGTGAGGTTGAATTTCCCTAATGCAGGTCGACTTGTTGAGGGCAGGGCCGACTTGGTGTGGAGGTGACAAATTACCTTTCTGACTCAAAAATAATTATTTTTACATGATACAAAAGCCCAAGAAGGGTCTAATAATAACGACAATCACTTTAATGACTCAAGACAAAACCTAGAAGTCTGCAATGGGGAATTTGACCTAGAAAAAATTGACCCAAGCATGAAACCCATGCTTTGATAAGTCATTTTCTTTAATAAAAGAAAATTAATTTGACAAGTACAATTATGAAGACCAAAGCTAGTAACATTCTTCAACAGGCAGTGGTCTCAGCCCACAAATTCCACTCACCTGTTGCAGTCTATTGTCAATTGCACTGTGCTCCTAGTTGATTTTTCCTGATCCGCCACCGGATCTTGCCTTGGCTTCCCCACGTTGATCTCTTGCATGCTTGCCTGATCTACAAGGTTGGTTGGCCACACTGCATCGGTTTTGTTTTTTGGCCTAATTGGAACGAACAAAGTTTGTACCTTGAGTGAAATACTCCATAAGACTTGGAATATAAAGATCTCCATTGAAGATATATATATATATATATATATATATATATATATATATATATATAATGTATGAATAGGAATGACGTTCAATTAAGAAATGAGGGCTTTCTTATATACCAGGCACCTGCCCTTTCATGAAAGGTCATGTCTCTCTCTCTAAGACATTACTCTTCATTACTAACTAAATAACCATTAGTTAATTATTTATTATTTATTATTATTATATTTATATTTATATTTATTATTTTTATATGAATTATATTCATAACATTGCCTGTCTCTTCAAGAAACTTTGTCCTCAAATCTTACCGAGAATATCTTCTCATCTTTGAACTTTCATCTTCGTTGATACAAGATTATATGATGCTCTAAGTGATAGACAAAATTGTTGTACTAAGAACTGATCGAACCATCCTAGATTAATCTTTTGTGGAATCTTCTTATCTCTGAAAATTTGTGATGAATAGTTATCGTCGAACTGGATTCTGCAACCTTCAGTATTCTTGGGAAAATAAATTTGTCATTTATGTTTTGAGTGATACTGGTAAGTAGATTGATTGGAAAGTTTGCTCTTGTGATTCGAATGTCGATAAATAGTTATTCTGGTTGGACTTCCCCTTATCATGTTAGTGGTTGTTTCCTTATTTCCTTCAAGTGTTGTTGTTGTTGAGTTGGCTAGTGAAACATCATTTGGAATGTCCATAGTTTGAATTTGCATGTGTCTTCACTTCAGTAGGTTTATTTTGTTGGCTTTTTTTAGTTCTTTATTATGTTATCTTTCATCAAGCAATTATCAAAATAAAATGAGCCCATGTGGTGTAAAGCAGTCGGTGATGGGGTGCACTGTTAAGGCACTCCATATGCAAGGTCACTGGTTTGAAACCCGTGGGTTTAGGATTAGTCTAAACTACCAAAAAAAAAAATTATCAAAATAAAATGTATGAAGATCACAAGAACAAGCAACACAAGATATAGGCACTCACCCAAGGAAAAACCCCTATCTAACGGAAAACCCAGTCCAACTCTTCCACTAGTAGATTCAAATCTAAATGAGACAATCCTAAACACTTTTGACCTAGACAATGACCTCCTCCAATCACCAAATCAGCCCCTCCTTTAAGTGGATGTATTACGCCAAAGTCTCCAAGTGTCAACTCTCCAGATGCAGCTTCAAACCAAAATTTTGACCCCCTAGCTACAGAATTTTGGACCTACAACTACTTCAGAATTTCGAACCCTAGCTACTCATCCAAAAACCCTAGAAGACTTCGCACGTGTGAGATATAGATGCCCAAAACTTCGATTTTGTTTCTTCGTTCAATTAGGTCTTCTTCTTCTCCAATTGGCTCTCTTTTTCATCCTCTTTCTCTTGTAGATCGAACTTGTGAGTGTGTGCTTCCAAAAGAGTAGAGTCGCCTCTATTTATATTGATTTTCTTCGGTCAAATAGCCCTAATCCTAGCCGACTTCATCCGAACAGGACCAACTTGGTGAGGAGGTGACAAATGACACTTTGATTCAAAAAAAAATTGTTACATGATACAAATGCCCATGAAGGGTCTAATAAATGTGACAAAGACTCTTTTGACTCGTGACAATATCTAGAAGCCTTCAATGGAGGCTATGACCTACAAAATAAATAAAAGAGCATGAAACCAATGCTTCAAAAATATTTTTCTTTTAAAATAATTTTTTCTTTTGACAAAATACAATTATGAAAATTGACACTAGTTACATTCTTCAACACTCCCTCTTAACTAGGGAATTATTCATAACTACATATATACACAGAGGTACAGGGAAGATCTCAAAATGATATTCTCTATGAAGAGTCACAACACATTCAGTGCTACAGATTAGATACATGACCAGGGTATCTAACCAGGTGGGTCTAAGGTATGTTCCAAGCTTTAGCCACTCTAGGTACCAGCAAGTTTTAACTCAAACACCAACCCACGGATCCAGGTGTGTATTCGAGATCGGAGCGCCAAGACCAACACCACCCTCCCTACTTCGAGATCTAGACATCATCACAGGTTGACTAAATGTCCTCCCAAGAATCTTGTCGCCCCAAGATACTTCATCTCTCCCTATCTATTAAATCTGTAATATCAACCAATCCAAGCATGCTTCTGAAATATTCAAACTTCTTATTTGGAAGATATTTTGTTAACACGTCATCTACATGTTCATCTATCAGAATATATTGTAGCTTTACGACCCCATCCTGCACCAAACTTCTAATGTAGTGGTACTTGTTATTGATATGCTTCATGCAGGCATGAAACACAGGGTCTTCAGACATCTTGATGTTGCTTTGATTATCACAACTTATTACGGTAGGATCCAATGGCCTTCCAAACAAATTTGACAAGAGTTTTCTTAACCAAAATTCTTATTGTCCTACTTCACATGCAACAACATATTCAGCTTTAGCACTACTTAAAGCAACAAAATCCTATTTTCTACCCATCCACGAAACCATTACAGGTCCCAAACTGAAACAGCCACCGGTAGTGCTTCTTCCATCAGCGTCACTGCCACCCCAATTGGAATAAGTAAAACTTGTTAGTTTGACTTCCTTTCCATCATACTTCAAGCAGTGATGAATTGTTCCACGTAGGTATCTCAAAATATGTTTGGCAACTATCCAATGGTCATGACGAGGCTCCAATTGAAATTGACTAAGAACGTTTACAACAAAGCAAATGCCAGGTCTGGTATTCACCAAGTACATCAAAGAGCCCACCAACTTATGATAGCTTGTAGGATCAACGGGACTAGAGTCAGAGCTTCTCAACTTCTACAGATTTGTGATCATGGGAGTATTCATAGGCTTGGAATCCATCATACCGAACTTTTATAACATCTTGATTATATACTTTCCTTGACCAACATATATCTCACCAAGTTTCGACCAAACTTCCAAGCCCAAATAGTAGTGCATAAGTCCTAGATCTTTCATTTCAAATTCAGTTGTCAACAACTTCTTACATTCTAGAATTTTGCGCTCCACACCTGTAATAAATAAATCATCCACATATAAAAGTATAATAATTGGTTCATTCCTCACTTATCTTGATGTAGAGGTTTGCATCAGCAAAAATTTTGACAAAGCCAACCCTTAAAAGATAAGCATCCATTCTTGCGTAACAAGCCCTAGGAGCTTACTTCAAGCCATAGAAAGCTTCCTTTTCTCTGCAAACATCAATATCCCTGCTATTAATCTCAAAGCCTTTCGGTAGTTCAATATATACTTCTTCATCAATGGTTCCATTTAGAAAGGTTGTTTTACCATCCATTTGATGTATATTCCATCCCATACTTGCAACTAGCGAAACCAAAGAACTAATAGTAGTGTACATGGCAGTGGGAGCAAAGGTTTCTTCATAATCTATTCCTTCTTTTTGACAGAAACCCCTTGCAAAAAATCTTGCTTTGTATTTTTCTATGCTTCCATCCACTGCATGTTTGATTTTGTAAATCCATTTGGAAGTGACAACAGATTTGTCACTAGGTCTAGGAACAATTTCCCAAACCCCATTCTTCATGATAGATTGATATTCTTCCTGCATTTCTTACTTCCATTCTTCTTGATGAGCGGCTTCTTCAAAAGTAGTTGGGTTTTGCTTCGATTAACTTCATCATGTATGTTGCATACCCCGAGTATCTTTTTGGTCTTTCGCTTTCTCTAAGAGGTTCCTTATGTTGCTCCATGTCCTTCGGGATCTTCAAGTGTAGTTTTTAACTAATTTGGCCTCTTCTTTGTTACGAGAATGATTGTAGGTTGGATAGGCTCACTTGTAACTTCTTCCTCTAGGTTTGTACGTGATTGTCATGTTGCTCTTCTTCTTCAAATAGTGGCACATCTTCTTCATCAGACCGGATAGGTATATCCTTGGATATTTTATGATTTTCTTCAAATATAACATCTTTGTTAACTTCAATTCTTCTTTCTTCTTTGATGTAGATTCTATAAGCTTTTAATGCAAGGTTACTTGGGAGTGGGAGCGGGAGCGACATTTTCAGAAGCTCTCGGTTTGGGAGCGAATCTGGGAGCAAATTTTTATATAATATATATTTTTTTATATTTTGATGCATATATGTCAACAAAAGCATGTAGAATGATGAATTAGATATAAAAAGCATAAAAGGATAGATTGAACCATATAACATCCATCATCTAGAAGTTATACTCTTCATTAACCACGTCCACAAGTTAGTAACATACAACATATTGAGTCTCATGATTCATCAATCTTAAAGTTTCAAGCCTTCAAAATTCAATATACAACATTTATCATTGTTGATCACCAAAGTTGTACTTGTAAGCTAAGTGTAACCATTACAACAAAGAATATCTAACATGAAATGAAATGTTATAAAATGAAATGAAATGAAACAACTTTCAACTTTCACGAAGCATCATATTCATAATTCATTACAAATGAGTTATAATTGCCAACTTCAAACTTCAAACTTAAATTGTCATATATTTTTTACAAAAAATATCATAAGAAATATGAAAGAGTCAACAGTTATAAAAACTACTAGAAACTAGAAAAGACAAGTAAATCTATTATCTATTGCTAATGCTTGGGCCTCTTGCTGCCACGAGAAATGTCTAATTTTTTAGTCTTGTTGGAAAATCAGGATCTTTGTCATTAATATCACCCTCTAAACATTAATATCGAGAGGTATCTGTGTCATTACCTCTGGATCTGTATAGGGATCTTTGTCATTAATATCAGCCTCTAAGCTTTGACATAAGATAGAAAAAACATAACATGTCAAGTCAAGATTTTGTTTGAGTGATGGGTACATTTTTAGTAGGGTCATGATACAAGAGTTCGACAACCAATGTCACTAACATCTAGGTATACATGGAGGGATTGGTGCTCTTAATTGAATACGAGTTCCATAACCTAATACATGACAAAATCCAATGGAAACATTGCAATCCCCCCAATCTTGAAATCCTGAAAAACTGATAAGTCTGTTGGATTTTGAATGAGATCTAAAATTCTACTTTCTTCATATGAAATCCAATGAGGTCGTAACCACTCTCAAACATCCAGAGTCATTTCATGGTATTGTTAAAAATTTAAGTAAAAGTGACATTCTCCTTGATCTTCATTTTCATCCTTTTACTTTAAGAATTTAACATTACCATGAATCGCATATCAATATTAGGGCCATAGGCTTGATCATTAGGCTGCCCCACTCAAACATTATTTGTTTCTTTGAAAAAAAAAATTGCATTTGGAATGTTACTACAATAAAAAATTGCAAAAAAGGCTAGCGAGCGAAAATTGGGAGCGATTTCAAGAGCGCGCTCTTGGGGACGCTCTCGAAGGAAGCATGCTCCGGGAGCGGGGTCGAGGGGGGGAGTCGCTCCCCCACAACCTTGTTTTAATGAAAGGCTATCTCCAACAAAGATACCTTTTATACTTGTAGAGTCTAAATTCTTCTGCTTGTCCTTTGGAACATGAATATATGCAGGACATCCAAAGATTTGGAGATGGTATACACATGGCTTCTTACCTGAAAACGCTTCTTCCAGTGTCATTTTTTTAAGGATTCTATGAGGACTTCTATTTGGTATGTATATTGTTGTCATGGTTGCTTCTCCCCAATGAAATTTTGGTAGGTTTTGATCAAATATCATAGTCCTTATGCATTCTTCAATGGTTCTATTCTTCCTTTATGTTACTCCATTTTGTTTGGGGTCGTAGGGAACAATGAGATCCCTCTTATTGCCTGCTTCTTTGCAATATCTTATAAGTTCTTTTGAAGTGTATTCACTTCCATTGTCGGATCTCAGAGACTTTATATTTCTTTCGGTTAGGGTCTCAACTTCGGATCTAAACTCCTTGACTCTTCTAGTTAGATTGTAGATGACCCTTACACCAAATCTTCCTACAACCTTCAAGAGGTTGAGTCCCATCTTCAAATAGCTTTCCATTGAGAGAGTGATCTTTCTTTTAAGACTTCCTTCCTTCCTTGAAATGATAGCCAACAAAGTGATCTTCAAAGAGTCAGTCCTTCACCTTAGCTTTGATGCCATGTTGAGAAATCAATGCATGTAGGAATTAGCGTTTGATTCCTCTTTTATTGATAATTACTTGTGAATTATGTTGGCTTCTTTTACTTCTTTATTATGTTATATTTCATCAAGCAATTATCAAATAAAATGTATGAAGATCACGACAACAAGGAACACAAGATATAGGCACTCAGTCAGGGCAAAAACCTATCTAGGGGAAAACCTGTAACGACCCATTCCCAAGTATATACAAAACGATATTAGCATGTGAACGATATAGGCATTTGATAGCTACACTTGCCTATACCGCCCACATCGCACTAGTACACTTACCTACTAATATCAAGAATTCATAGATTGGGATAATTACCCTGCTCCCAGAGTTCTAAAATTTGTACCTATTTGAACTTCTGTTTAAGTAAAACAGATCTAATAAGACATTGAAATGGTATAAATTGAAATTTCAGCTTGCATAATTAATCCATACGTAGCAAAATACCTGCAAATCAGCACAAACTTACGAATCCTGAAGCGACTGAAGATTAGCTGGTGATGTCGTGAACAGAACAGATTACTGGGACAATCGAATCCTCCCAGCCAAATCCGGGACTAATCCCAGACCCAGAGGATGTCTCCTCTGCCCCCGTGCCCAGATTTCCAAGAACAAGAGACTCCTCCCCAAACACTGCAAGCCGGCATTTCCTTCTCCCTTCAGCAGAAATCATTTCTTTTCCTCCAAAAACATTCCCCCTTTTCTCCTCCATACCACCTCCTTTAAATAATCTCCCTCCACCGCCTCTAACTTCCCGAAGTCTTATCCTTATTAATGGTGATATTTTATGTATTTATGGTGGTATACTTTTCATTATGTTTGGATATGAATATAATCTAAACAATCTTCCTCCACCGCCTCATGTTTACATTAAATGTTGTTATGGTGGGTGATCCCCATTAATGTGCGTACGTATACACATTTATAAAGGCAGGATTTTATTTAAGTACTTTTTAATATAAATCTTTAATATTGCATACTCATTTTTAACTTAAAGATTCATTAACTTAAAGATTTTAACTTTATTATTTCATTTCTTTTATTACCTTGTTTCATAAAATTTTATACTTAGTTGAATTTAATATAAAATCTGAAATCTTAATATTAAGTTCCCAATCTATGAATTCTTGATATTAGTAGGTAGGTGCACTAGTGCGATGTGGGCGGTATAGGCAAGTGTAGCTATCAAATGCCTATATCGTTCACATGCTAATATCGTTTTGTATATACTTGGGAATGGGTCGTTACAAAACCCAGTCTAGCTCTTCCACTAGTAGATTCAAATCAAAATGAGATAATCCTAGACCCTTTTGACCTAGACAAAGACCTCCTCCAATCACCAAGTCAGTCGCTCCTCCAAGTAGATGTATTATGCCAAAGTCTCCAAGTGTCAGCTCTCCAAATGCAGCTTCAAACCAGAATTTCGCCCCCCCCCCTCCCCTGGCTACAAAATTTCGGACCTGCAGCTACTTCGGACTTTTGGCCCCCAGCTACTCGTCGAGAAACCTTAGAAGACTTCGCACGTGTGAGATATAGATGCCCAAAACTTCGATTTTGTTTCTTCCTTCAATAAGGTCTTCTTCTTCTCCAAATCCCTCTCTTTTTCGTCCTCTTTCTCTTATAGATCGAACTTGGGAGTGTGTGCTTCCAAATGAGTCAAGTTGCCTCTATTTATATTGATTATGCTGGGTCGAATAGCCCTGATCTAGATCAACTTCATCAAGACAAGGCCAACTTGGTGAGGAGGTGACAAATGACACTTTTGACTCAAAAATAAATTTATATACATGATACAAATGCCCAAGAAGTGTCTAATAAATGTGACAAAGACTCTTTTGACTTGTGACAAAACATAGAAGCCTTCAATGGAGGATATGACCTAGAAAATAAAGACCATGAAACCCATGCTTAAAAGAAAATTTTAAAAATTTCTTTTACAATAAATTTTTCTTTTGAAAAAATATAATTTTGAAGCCCGACACTAATTACGTTCTTCAACACAACCAAGCCCGAGGGTGTGACCTTTCATTACGTAATCGAGTGCTTATGCTTGCTTTTCTTGGACACATTTGGGCATGGATTAGTGGGGGGGATTCGGCGGAAAGAATGGGCTTGGATTGTACTCTTGTTCTCTTGTCCCAACTTGGTGGTTAACCTTGTATCCTAGTCCTGTGGGATCTCCTTTATTGGCTACTAGCTTTAGGAAGGGCACTACATGGGAAACCCTAATTATGGTTGTGTGGTCTCGCTTCCCAACACCATATATCTCACTCCCCTCTGCTCATTATAACCCCTTTTCACGCTTTTCTCATCTGGGTCCACATTTGTCAATTAGGTCCACGAGGTGTTAGCCTGCCCCTCCCCTTGTCCACGCTTTGGGTCGGGCCTAGAATAATGCCTCGGAGATTGATGAAGCTAAAAAGAAAGTTAAAAAGCATAATTTGGCCATTTCCAATCGGAAATGTACCACAAAATGCAAAAGATGGTTGCGACATAAAAATTTAGCACATGGGCAAAAAGCAAAACGTGAGCTCTAGCCCCTATCATTATGGCCATCACCCTCATTCCTAGTGCCCATATATGTGCACCCTACATTTATGGAACCCATGATTGTCCCAACCCCTGGTGGGCGATGAAGTGCCCAACCTTAAAGGGGTAATCACTGTTACATCATGCACATCATGCTCGGATCCCCTGGATACCCATGCAGTAAACAAAGAAAAATCAATAAAAGGCAAAAGGCATATTAATAAGGGTGGCAAAAAAAAGATCGGGGTAACCCATGTACCACGATTTGTCCCTCTTACATTGATATACCCAAGATGTGGTCTTCCCTCATTCTAGATTCGCTTGTACCCTGGCATGAGACTTGGAGCCTTCCCTATTGCCCCACTCTATTCCATCATCATTTGACATGACACCTGCCATTTGATGGATGTACCATGGACTTGTCGCTCCCTTAGAGGTTAAAACCACCTAATAGGGTACTTTATTAACCTCTCTTGTCGAGCAAGGTAACTCCTATACTTTCGAAAGCCCATTTGGAAGGGCATCACACTATGAAGTATCCACTTCTATCGTTGATTTGCAAGCTTATTTACCCAATTGCACTAACGATTAATTGTACTGGAAGGGGAGGGGACACATTGGATCTTATACAAGATTCCAGGTGGGTCTTAATCTTGGACTTGGTCTCCCTATACTAGGTCTAAGCCTTCCAGAGGGTCATAATAGCACTTATAGGGTGAGCATTGAAAGCCTTGGGCCTCCAACATAGCAGAGCACTGATTGCCACATCATGGGCCTCTTCAGCATGACACGTTGTTTGTTGATGCCCCAACTGTACAGAGATAATGATGCACTTGGACCACGTTGCCCAGTCGGCCACACACTTGCACCAAGCACTTGGCAGATGATCCAGGGCCCAAATGATCTTCTAGCCCTCACTCGTGAAGCATAGACTTGTTATTGAGCCACTCAAGACCCATGAGACCATCGATTGTGACTCACAGCTACTTCGGCGCACCACAGGATGTTTTGCTTAGAAATCAAGGGCCACCCCCTTGATCATCATTTTGGGAGCCTGCCTCTTCATCATGGCACTTAGAGGGCCTATTTTGGCCTTCCAACAACACTCTTTGCTATTATACTATCATTTCGGCTTGCATTGGATGCCTTATTTTTCACTTATTGAGCTTTCTGGTGGGCTTGTCACCAAAAGGGTTGTTATTTGCACATTAAAATTTTATTAGGGGCTTAATTAGGCTAATCAAACCATTCGAACTTGTGAGAGGCTCATATAAATTAAGGAGAGCCTCATTTTGTAGATCATCATCATTTGAATTGGGATTTCTCTTGTAAAAAGAATTTGGACCTGCAATTGATGGACGAAATTGGATGTTATTGATACATTTTGATGTTTGGGATTTTTGTTATTTTCTCGTGGAGCTCCTATTTCAAATTTGATTGATGGTATACTCGCTTTATCTTGTAAGTGTTATTTGATGCTACATCTTTACATTGTTACATGTCTAATGTATGGAATATCTTGTCATGATCTTGTATGTGCCCTAATTTAATGTGAATTTTATGAAAACACTGAGATTATTGAAGCATTTCATGCATTACTCATAGATGATGTGAATGAATGTTCCTAGAGGCTTGTTTTGCATATTGCATCCTCGAATCTCCATCAATCCTTGTCAAGCGAAGTATAAATACCTATTATAGTTGAGTTGTTGCTTCTTTAGAGTTAGCAAAGGGTTGCATAAGTCTCCTTGATACAATGAAGTTCTTTCATCAAGGGAAATCTTGACTCCATTTCTCCCAACTAATAAGGCACTGGTCTTAATCCTAAGTGATCAACTTAAAACCATTTTTATTGGTGCTTTAATGTTTGGTCTCTCAGTGGTACGGCCTTGTTAGGGCATCATGTGAAATCTCTTAGATGGGTGATCTTTCAATTCTTCTTGGAACAATCTCTACGTTGGTGTCCCTGTGAAAATTTATGAATCTAACAAATAAAAATCCTACTACAGTTAACTGATTTGCATTTCCTACTTGTATTCTTCAATTAATCAAGTTATTTATAGAATTCTTCAGTAAATATCAATGCAAATACACTGCAACCTACACAAATATACAGATCAAGTACTAAAAAATAAGATGAGACAATCACACAAAGGACACACTTATTTTTGGACTAAACGTCCACGGAAAAACCCAATGCGGGAAAACAGGTGCAACAAATATGAGGGTTTTATTATTAAGCAGATTTCTAAATACAACTAAGGTGCCAAATCCGGCTCACCCAACAGAGAAAAATCCTGGTAGAAGTACCTCTATCCAGAGACAGATATTTTTGTTGATCCAGCAACAGAATGATCAAACCCCACAGGTGACTACGTTGTCCCTAGTGTTGCGCAGCAGCAGCAGCTCCCAACTCTGCGCTGAGACTGCGTCACCCCCTCTAGGAGCTGCATCACCCTCCTCATGAGCCTTCCCGACTCATAAATCGATCTACTGAATTGTTGCCCAGTCTGCCTCTTTACTGACTACGTCACCTCTCTCAGGCTCTGTGTCACCTTCCCAAGTGCTGCATTGTCTCTCCTTGGTGTTGCGCTTCCTCTCTGCAATGCATTCTCAGCGTTGGACTGAAATCCCACTGCTGAAGTACCCCTCTCTGCACTAGAACTCACTCTGAAATTCTCAGCAAACCACGCCCCAGAATTTTGATTTAGCTCAAGTGGTGCTCTCCATGTGTGTGTTCTCCAACTGACCCTCAAGCCTTCCTTTATACTTTTCCTGTTGAGAGATCAACAGTCGTGATCAAATCTTTAATCAACGGCTAAGATTAAAACAGACTTGATCCTCGTCACTTAGAAGCTTCTCACCCACATTTACATTAATTCACTTTAATTCCTAAGTTTTAACTTAGGCTCCATTAAAATAATTATTTATTTGAACAAATGCATTCCGGGCGGAATTCTCCAAATGATTTTTGGGTCTTGGAGATCTCATGTGTTCTAGCCCCTCCCACAAAATTTCGGAGCTAGAGCACATCCAATGCTACCCAAAAATCAACACTCCCTCTTAGTGAGGAATTTGCTCTAGCAATACTTCTCACCAGAAGCATCACCCTGATCCACAGCATCAGTCCTCTGCGTTGTTGATGCTCAGCCTACTGCCCCTCATCCACTGCGTTGTTGCAATCTGTATTGCTGCCCATGACACTGCCACTGTCACTGTTGCATTTGTACTGCAGCTCCCTCTCAATATGTTGCATCATGTTTCCCATAGCACTGCCACCGCTAACTGTTGCACTGCAACTAGTAAGTCTAGATGCACCTCGATGTTGAAGCTTCCTCTGCTACTAATCTGTGTTGACCCTCTAATGCTACTGCGTTGTTGTTGTATCTGCTCTATGCCTCATGCATTGTTGCAACACTCCACTGAGTTGCTTCAGACTTTGGCGATCTACCTTTGCCACTGTCGCTCCATCATCCCTCGCACCAACTAGCTCTCGTCATTCTGCTTCTGTCATTAAGGGCTCCCGTAGCCGTATGTGATCCAAGAGTTTGGGCACCTCAAGGATCCTGCCCTTAGACTTTTTGTAGCTCCAACAACGACTCCATATCGCCCCACCTCTTCTCTAGAGGTGCATGAGCACTCATGGCGCAATCATCGTCATCCTCCTCATCAGCGTGTGCTGGAGCAGCCTTCGAGCCAGGCTTCTCTTCTTTGTCCTTCTTCTTCAGAGGGCATTGTGTGGCAACATGTCCCATTTCCCCAGATCTGAAGCATCTGACTTTCAAGAGGTCATTTTTCTTCCATCTCTGTTGCCCTTGTTGTCCCTTTGATGCGAGAGTCGGATCTTCCTCTTCCTCCTTCTTGACTTTGATCCCCTTGTTGCTTCTTCCCGCCTTGGTCCCCCATTTGAACTCTTCATGTCGAAGAGCTGCCCACGTCTCCTCCCAACTAGGAAGAGTAGCCCTGCCCAAAATGCTTTGGACAAAAGTTTCCCAATCTTCAGTGACTGCATTTAGGGCAGTCCCGACCATAAATCCAGCGTCTAGTGTAGCTCGTATGGAAGCAAGTTGATCTCGGATCCCTTGCAATTTGATAAGGAATGGATCGATTTCTTCTCCCCTATGCATCTGAAATAATCTCAGTTGATTCTCAAGCAACATCTTCCGCTGGAAGGAAGATCCCTCGTATAATGTGGTCAAGGCCACCCACATTTCCCTTGTTGTGTTCTTCTCAACAATATGTGGGATCACATGATCCTTTACTCCATCCATGATCATGCGCTTTTCTTTCGCTCGAGCCTCCGCGTACTTCTTGAGAGGATCAGCATCAACCATAACAGCAATCGTGTTCAAGGCATGATCCTTGATGCAAAGTTCATCCAAAACTGCCAAGATCCTGGTCTTCCAGATGACAAGGTTGGATGCTCCATCCAACCTGTCCTGATCCCTTAGTCCACTTGCGGCCATCTCTGCTCAAATGAATGTCGAACAAGGGATTTATTTGGCGCGAGAAATCCTCTAAGGAACAAGCTCCCTCTGAATCTCGATTTCCTTCACGGAAATCCTTCTACCAACAAATGTCGAAGCACCCCTCTCTGATCTCTCTATTTTGCTTCTTAGCACTGGATCTAGACTTCTTGGCAAGAAATCTTCTGAGGAACTGATTCCCTCTACTTTGCTTCTGCCCCACTAAACATTGTTCTGCACCAACAGAATCAGTGTCCCACCAGCAACTCCAAATAGAAATTGTACTGCACCTCCGGCCACAGTAACCGGAAAAAAATGAGACTCAATAGCCTTTGCGCTGGCCCAACAACCACTGCGCTACCTTCTGCAACTACAGCGTCACCCTAGCAAGTTGACGCAGGTTTTGCATGGACCTTCCTTGGTGACTATGTCACCCTTCCTCTACCTCTCTGACCCAAAACTGTGCTGTCTCTCAAGACAGTTGCTTTCCTGCAGCAGATTTTCCTCTGTCCTTTCATTGATGGCTTCAGTCCTCCTTGATCTGCAATAGCTCTGATACAATGTGAAAATTTCTAAATCAAACAAACAAAAATCCTACTACAATTAACTGATTTGCGTTTCCTACTTGTATTCGTCAATTAATCAGGTTATTTACAAAATTCTTTAGTAAATATTAATGCAAATAAACTGCAACCTACACCAATATACAGATCAAGTACTGAAAAATAAGATGAGACAATCACACAAAGGACACTTATTTTTTAACTAAACATCCCCAGAAAAACCCAATGCGGTTAAACCGGTGCAGCAGGTATGAGGGTTTTATTATTAAGCAGATTTTTGAATACAACTAAGGTGCCAAATCTGGCTCACCCAACAGAGAAAAATCCAGGCAGAAGTACCTCTATCCGGAGACAGATATTTTGGCTGATCCAGCAACAGAATGATCAAACCCCACAAGTGACTGTGTTGTCTCCAGTGTTGCGCAATAGCAGTTGCTCCCAGCTCTGCGCTGAGACTGCGTCACCCCCTCTAGGAGTTGCGTCACCATCCTCCGGCTCAGAAATTGATCTGTTGAATCGCTACTCGATCTGCCTCACAGAAACCTTAGCGTTGCCTCTTGAGTGACTGTATCACCTCTCTCGAGCTTTGCGTCACCTTTCTAGGTGTTGTGTTGTCTCTCCTTGGTGTTGTGATGCCTCTCTATAATATATTCTCGACCTTGGACTGAAGTCCCACTGCAGAACTACCCCAGAATTTCGATTTAGCTCAAGTGTTGCTCTTTGTGTGTGTGTTCTCCAACTGACCCTCAAACCTTCCTTTATACTTTTCCTGTTGAGAGATCAATGGTCATGATCAAATCTTTAATCAACGGCTAAGATTAAAACAAACTTGATCCTCGTTACTTAGAAGCTTCTCACCCACATTTACATGACTTCACTTTAATTATTTTAACTTAAATTTTAACTTAGGCTCCATTAAAAATAATTAATTATTTGAATAAAATGCACTCCGGGCGGAATTTCTCCAAACAGTTTCTGGGTCTTGGAGATCTCATGTGTTCTAGCCCCTCCACAAAATTTCGGAGTTATAGCACATCTGATGCTACCCAAAAATCAACAGTCCCTTATAGAGATCCTCAAGGATTCACAACATTCCAACAGTTCATTTATGAGAAAATGCAAATCCTAGCTTGGACTTTAAAGACCTATCTTTGACGTCATTGTGAGAGGCTTCTCTGAGGGTTGTCCTTCATTAAAGCTTAATCTTTTTCAATCCTTTCTTAGTCCTACCTTGACCTAGTGTTCTCCTAGGAGGTTTCCCTTTCATGATCAATCCTAAAAACCTAGGTCTCGTGTGGACCCATTCTAGGTCTCTCAAGTCAAGCAACACTTTTGATAAAAGAAATTGCTTATTTCGAAGAGCTAGTTGAGAGGTCCTACCTTATCTTGGAGATCTCAATTGTAGGTGTCTGATTTTCATATCACTATATATCCCTAGGTCTTGATTTCCTCCCTTTAGGTCTTTCTTGGAAAGCCAACAAGCTTCATTGAAGCAAGTAAGCCTCATGTTGAGCCTCTCCTCTGAATCGCCCTTGGAAATCATTATAAACCTAATTATTGTTCCTATCATCCTAAGTGATTTCCATCATACAAAGACTCCTCCCATCGGTGAAAGTCTGTAAAGAGCAGGGGACACTAACTGAGGTGACAGTGTGTCTTTTTACCATTGTAACGAGTCAAACATTAGAGTGTACCAAGAGAAGGATACATATGGCTCTGTTGTCACTTCTCGGGAAAGGTGTCTTGGTGTAATTTCCCAAAGCACACCACATGCATACATCATGATGCTTTTGTTGATCTTAGGTAAGCCAATAACCGTCTCCCTCAGCATCCTGAAAGCTCCACGGTGCCAGTGTGTCATCCTCTTGTGCCAAATCTCACACAACTCACTATTGTTGGTCTATGCCACCAAGGCTCTAATAGGTTGAAACATAAACCTATATAGCCTCCTTCTCCGAACTTGAATAGATCTGGCATGCTCTACACTAGATCCCCTGGGATATATCAACACATGTCCTCTACGGAACACCACCTCACGCCCCCTATCCTCTAAGCTGGAGACTGATATCAAGTTCTTCTTCATCCTTGGAACACAAAGAACATTTGTCACTTTCAGAGGAGGTAATGACTCCCTCTAAAATGATATTGTCCCCACCCCTGTTGCTCTGACCTTGGAGTTATCTCCAAGCACATACTCTAAGTCAATATCATCCTCTGAGAGACTCTTGAACTGCTCTCTCACTCTAGTCCTATGGCAGGATGCTCCACTGTCAACAAACCATGCACAGGAAGATGGAACATGAGTACCTAAACTCACCACCAAGGAAAATTCATCCACCTCTAATGATAAGGCAAACTCTGTGTCAAATCTGGAACTAAACTCGTCCACCTTTGTTGAAGCTACAACTCCCTGCTTCTTCTTACCCTTTTTGTTGGGACATTGAACAGCATAGTGGCCCATCTTCCCACAAGCAGAGCATTTCACTTTGCTCATGTCCTTCGCCCTTTGCTTCCCCTTCTCCTTATTTTCTCCACTAGAAGACCCCTTCGTGGCCTTCTTCTTCTTGCCCTTCGCTGCAAGAGCAACATCACCTCCTCAGCTCCCCCACCACTTTGGCTGCCTGCCTTGGCACTCCTCCTGGTCTCCTTCCGGTCTCCTCCTGGATGAAATTGTCCCACATCCTCCTCCAGTTTGGAAAGAGCTCTCTGGCCACAATGCCATGTACAAATCCATATTATTTCTGGGTGAACCCATCAAATGAAATCATGACCAAGTGGTACTCTGGGGCAGCCTCTCCCACGACAGCCAACTCATCCTTCACCTATGAGATCCTGGTGAGGAATGAGGTCACATTGTCAGTCTTGGTCATCTTGTTGTTTCCTAGCTTTTAACTCAACACCATCTTCATGTTCTCATTGGAACTTTGGTGTAATGTGACCAAGGACTCCCACATTTGGTAGGCAAAAATCATCTCGATCACATGAGGGGATAAATGGTATTTAATGGCATCTAGAAGGATCATCTAAGCCTTCACATTCTTTTTGTCGAAGTCCATGAACTGAGCTGGATCAGTGGGTGGTTGCACAACAGCCTGCACCGTATCCCACACTTCAATTTCCTCCAGTAAAACCATCATCCTCTCCTTCTAGGGGCCAAAATTATTATCCCCACTCAATCTGCCGTCCACCCTCAAACCAGTCACCATGACCCTCACAACCAACACAATGGAGCAAATTTGTTACTAGACAATCTCCTCCCTCTCAGCCAACACTACTTTGGGTTTCTGACTGACGTTTAGTGATTGTTGTTCATTGAGATGGCAGAGTTTTTGCTTGATAGTCTTTATATCAGCTGAGGTAAAGTTCAAATCTGACTGCTCTCAGGCTCTGGTACAATGTAGAAAATTATGCTTATGTCGTAGCCCAACCCAGTTTCAAGTTTCGCATGGTTTAATGCCCAAAACCCATCATAAACATGTGATTGCTATACATATTAAATTTTCATTTGACTTGAAACAAAAGACTACTCTACCACATTTCACTTTTCAGCTGATGTAAGAGAAAATATGCAAGCACACACACAATATTTTACACTTGTTTTAGGTCTAATGACACTGAAAAAACTCACAATGGGAAAACCAGTTCTAAGGGAGTATTTTATTGCTTTTAAGGAGATTAATACATAAAGAGAAAAATCAAACTTATCTCCCTTATTGTCTCGCTAAATTCACTGCCAGGTCACCTTGAAAATCGGGCCCTCTTCCTTAGTCATACACTCAGCGTGAGTAAGCTTAGTTTTCTGTGCACTAACATTTAGTTGTTTTGATGCCAAACTGAGCCTGAAAATGTAGTGATTTTCTGCCACTTATACCATTGTTGACAACCTCACACTGTGAACTAAAGGTAACCTAAAAATCACACTGACAGGGAGCAGACACTTGGTATTTATAACCCAGAAAAACTCGTCCAAACTTCACTTGATTTGTAGCCAGGTCTCTACACAAATAACGACTTGTTCTTTGCCTGAAACTCAGTCAGACTGCCTGCCAATAAACCTGATAAATAGCCTGCAAACTCGACCCTAGACTCGGCCTCTATAAATAGCAGACTCAGCCTGAACACAGCCACGAATTTCGACCTGGAAGTATACAGATATTCAGCAAAAATTTCGGCCCACAACTTGGCCTAAATACCTCAGCAAACTTGACAGAACTCCTGGAGCAAAAACTTGGAAACTCGTGCTTGAACTCTCTGCCATAAATTTGTGCTGGAGTCCCTCTAGAAGTTTGAGCTCTTCTCCTTGTGCTCGACAATCTTACCCTCCCATCTCTCCTTATGCTCGACAATCTCACCCTCCCTTCTCTCCTTTGCTCTCCTTTGCTCAATAGCTTTTCATGAGAATGAATAATGAGTGGTTTTTTTCTCCTTTTCCCTCCTTTGTCTCTCCAAAGTGAGGAGAACCCTAACCCTTAGATCTAATGGTTGAGATTAAATCTCAGCGCATTAGATAAAGGGTGGAGACCAATCCCTCTCTTGATCCCCTCCCTCATGTGGTCCCCCTTCTATTAATGAGCCTCCTAGTACTTTTTAATATTTTGTACCATGGTCATTTTTTCACTCGTAAAGTCACCTTTAGAATATAAAAGTCACTTTAATAATATACAGTGTACTTAGTACTTCACATAAAGTGACTTTTAAAACACATGCGACTTTAATGACTTAAAGTACAATGTACATCTCCCAAAGTAACTCATAATATCACTTAGACAAAACAGTCATTAATGTGTCACCCTAGGCCAAAGGGATAAATGTGTTGGAAACACTTCCTTGGTACCCTTATTTTCAACATTTTCCCTAAGAGGGAAACCATTGTCTTTGTTCCCTCAACATAAAGACTTTCTTGAAGGCTTCAGGAGTCTTGCCATAGCTAACATACATTGTAAGAAACCATTTCTCCTTGCCTTGACCCTGAGTTGCTCCAACACCCATAAAAATCAATTAAACCCTAGGTCTTGTGCCTCCACTTCTTGGTGTCTTCTTACAAAGTGAATTGCTTCCTTGTGTAGCCTAGGACCAAAATTGAATCTTTCTTGAAGACCTCCTAGTGAGATCATTTCATACCTTAAACCTAGAATACCTATTATAAGTGGTCTCTTTCCTACCGAGACACCTCACATCGCTGAAAGTCCCTAAAGAGAAGGGGATTTTGGTTGTCGTGACAGTGGGCCACTACCCCATTGTTGCTTATAAGTCTAGTTAATACCTTGTAGGGTTTCCCTCTCCAAGGCCTGCCAGATTTTGTGGCAACAATTATTGTTGTTGTTCCAACGGTCGAATAATATTTTCTAAGTTCTCTTCAATTTTGTGAAACAACCTTCAATTGGAAGCAAATTTCTTAACTTAAAATGGCAAAGGGCATGTGCGTGTATATTTTTCTTTTTTTTCTTCCTTCTTTGTTTTTTTCTTTTTCATTGAATTGTTGTCAAAAATTGATTTACAGAAACTTGATGTAGGAAGGTGAAATCTTCAACGCAATGCTGAATTTATAATGGAAAAAGCCCAGAACGTGGTCAAAGATCAAAGCCAAAGAATCCCTGAAATTTTTTTAGTGTGGCTAAAAGACTATATGGCCAATGGCCGAGATTAGAAAACAATGCTCTGATACCAACTGTGACAACCAAATCTCGCTCACCAATTAAATATCCAAAATACTTGAAAAATGAACAAATCCATTTAGGATAACCATAATATATATAGAATATATGTATGAGAAAAATGATATAATCAGACTACAAATGAGAGCCCTATATAAATACCTAGGAAGGAGTGCCCCTTCATTAAGGGTCGTGTCCCTTAGTTGAGACATGTCTTTTTAAGGATGTCTATTCATTAATCACTAATTATTGATTATTATTTGTATTTATATTGATTTATATTTACTACAGAACTGGACCAGAGAAGGGTCTAAACCAGCGTTGCGAACATCTCGATAACATCACGATTTTATCTCGAAATCACGACTTTTTGGCCTTGCCGATGTTTGTCAATTTTTAAAGATATTTTTATGGTATCTTAATTTTGCCGATTTTTACTGATATTTTCCCGATTTTTACGATTTTTTGGTTTTCCAGACCCTTCTTGATTTTACCCCGATGTCGATGTTTGCCACATTGGTCTAAACATTTTGAATCAAAACCTGTAAATTTTGACTACTACTATGGAAAAGCATCTATAGGTAAGGTTGTACATAAATCTATGACCAAAAACTTGAAAATTATATACTGTGGTAAAGTAGGACACTTGAAGGTTGAGTGCAGAAAAGAATGTGGAATGTGGAGCATAGCCAAGCAAAATTTAACTAAAAGCAAACAATATTGTCCAGTAGAAGGAAAACGAGATTGTGGCTGTCGTTCCTGCTCAGACAAAACATAAGTCCTCAGATGATTGGTAAATCGATTCTGGAGTTTAGTGAGGACAAGTCCAAGTTAGAGAAGATTATTCCGGGTGACGAGTCATGACAGAAAACAATGCATTGAAGCACGAGACAGAATGCAGATTGAACCGAGTGGTAAGATATTTGTGTTTAAGAATGTCCTTTATATTCCCATCTTGAGAATATTCTTTTTGAAAGTAAAATAAGTGAGCATAAGGCTGCAATAATATAATAAAGTCACATCATGTAAATTACTAGTCATTTCGATTAAGTGTAGTAGGTGACATTAATAGAGTTATTATTAGAAGGTTGTCAGGATAACTTGTAGGTGACATTTAATAGAGTTATTATTAGAAGGTTATTAGGATAACGTGTTAGATCCTGCAACAACCTATGATCTCTATAAATGAGATCAACCCTATTGAATATGTGCACTCCACAATTAATGAAATAGTTATGTTATATTTTTGTATATATCTTTAATGAATATAAATTGAAGACACCTAGGAGAGAAGGGGAAAAAGCAAATAAATTGTTTCATTTATAAAGGAAAACATTTTCATTGAAGGTTGTTTCAACCAACAGCAAGGTAATCAACTGGCAATATAGAAAAGAAGGGTGGTTATGCTTTGTAAACTAAAGGAAACCATAAAAGAAGTTCCCCAAATATCTGACATTGAGCGAGTTTCAATAAACAGATCTATTTTTAATCAGAGCAACCATCTGTGACATTGAGGCTTGTATTTTGGTGGTTCTTGGATATACACAAATTATTTTCTAAGACCTTTGTCAAAAATGTGCAACATAGAATACGGAGGCTCCATATACGTAAGAGCCTAGAGGTTGAATGGCAGATTACTGCAGTCGCCATAAATTGGGGAGATTAGGCTTTGTGTCCCATAGAATGACTGTCATGACTTTAATATAATGAACACTCACAGGTATCACGATGCCCTACTATGTAAGTTTTGATATGGCAATATAATATTCTCCTTTAACCCAGGATATCATGTATTACTTGCTGACAGTTAAAAGCTACACACTATTTCCTCTGATGCCATTCACATTATTGTTTTCAACTATTTGTGCCATAGGAAAGCAACAAAATTAAAGGCTAATATTTTGAAGTTTACCATAGAAGATACACACACACATACAGTACCTCAGAACTGATTTCAATTTTTGTCCCCTCCTCGGCATCTTCTGTACATTTATCCTTGCTGCCTTCTGCAACACCTGTAGATAAAGGTCTGGGAAGAGGCCTTACAGTCTCCCAAGGAACATGCTACAAACGGCAGCATTGAATAAGTTAGAAATGGGTATAAAGAGGGCAATCAATTGACAAATTTCCTGACAATCCAACAGTTAAATCTTCCATTCCATGTTCCTGACAATTATTTGAATTAACTTTGACAAGAAATCAAGGCAATCCTAATGCCAAATGGCCGCAACAAAGATAAACCTAAAATGCTTTGAGAAACTGAACTAAATTTTTGAAAAATAAAATAAAAAATCAAACAGTAAACATATATCCAACCACAATGAAACACTAAAGTAATAACCATGCAATTCTTTGAGGACATTATAAATCATAATCTACAGATATGATGAGCTTCCAACTTAGCAATTTACCAAAATTAATTATGCATTTTAAATGGTATAATCTCTACTTGTTATACAATGCAATCAGACCATGACAGCTGATAATTCTAAGCATTACAACCAAATTCAAGAAAATTATCCTTTGAACACAACTTAATAATGTTTAAGACCGCATCAGTTCATAATGGCATTACTGCAAGCACAGATGATGAGCACTGCAATGTTGGACAGCTGGATGAGAAAGAAAATTTTGATTCTATATATATATTTCAGTCTGGACTTTATGCATATATTATTTCTGGTTAGTGAGATACAGGAATTAAATGCTTCCTTTTTAAGAGATGAAGGGCCAAGGAAAGCCCTACCCACAAGCCAAAGGACAAGTTGATGTGACTGTTGATTTTTGGCAGCATCGGAAGTGCTTTAAGTCTCAAAATTTGTGGAGAGGCTTAGGCACATGTATTCTAAAGAACTCAGATATCGTTTGTGGAAATTCCACTCAGAATGTGTTTTATTGAAAAAATTACTTATTTTAATGGGGACCCTAAGTCTGAACTTAGGGAAATTAAATAATTAAAAGGTATTAATAAAACAGAGGGTGAATCTTCTAGAGAACATGGATCAAGACAAGTTATAATCTTATTCGTTGATTGGAGATCTAATCTCGGTCGTTGATGCCTCAACAAGACGACTATAAAGGAAGGCTTGAGGGTCATTTGGAAAAATACACCGAGAGAATCTAGAGATCAAAATTTCTGAAGTCAGCAGTGCTCAAGATGAGAATCAATGTAAGTGATTCCAGCGTAGAGAGGGGCGGAGATAGCTTCCAGAGAGAGTGATTTTCTCAGCTGAAGAATCATCAGCAGAGAGAGGCATAGAGATATCCAGCAGAACCAGCACAGAGCCAGAGAAGCTGACCCAATTCAAATTCTATTTTGATTTCTTGAAGCAGAAGGCTTCTTCAACATGTGTCCTCAATTTGCGTGGGGTCAACAAAGCATTCGAGGAAGACTCCTTCAAGATCAAAGACAAAATTGGACGTCATTTTCAAAATACCTTTTCCCATTATGTCAAGAGTAAAAGCATAGTGAAAGCTAGACATGTATGCTGCACAGTAATTCCTTGTAAGGTGTCCATGGCTGACAAAGATAGGATGGATGATAACTTTTCCAAGCATGAACTCCTTGTTTCTCACAACCCAAAGAAGAATAGTAACTCCCTGACATTCATGGTCTTCCTTGTGAGTTCTTCAAGACCACGTACAACACAGTAGGTGATGATCTTACTTGCATGGTCAAGGAGGCCTTCTTCTTGAGTACCCTTACAAACTCTCTTAATTAAATAAGTATCAAAGAATGCAGCCATAGATTTCAATTAGGCATTTGGAGGCCTTAGTTAGGGTGATGATTGATCTCAACATGGGATGCAAAGAAATAGGCCATAGAGACACATCAACAATCCTTGTTTCTCAATATACACTTCAACAAAGCATATGAAAGACTTCACATGTTGCTTTATCTTGGTTTTACATCTAGGTGTGTTGCCATGGTGAACAAACTGTTCTCCAACACCAGAGATTTTGGTTTGTTGAATCGGTTGCTTTTGGCTTGAATCCCTCTTTATTGTTCAGTTCCACAGGGTTTCCTCCTTGTTGGTCATGCCCTCAACTATTTATTGGATGCTACCAACAATCAAGGATTACGGAAATTCACTTCCAAACCATCCAAAAAGAGTAGACAGGCACTTTGTAGAGGACACTTTCCTCTCAATTTGAATGGAGTTATCAATGCAGAATGTATGAGATTGCCTCAACCAATTTTGTGTAGCTCCTACAGCAATTGTTAGTTATACGAAGAATAATTTTTGGTTTGTTGGCTGCATTGGTATGGACAGGCCTCAAAACCGAATGGCCTCAATCTGGAACTAATATGCACTATCTATATGGATGGATTACTCCAAAGCAAGCTTTATCTATCGCAGTTAGATATTACAGTTGCAGAAAAGCTAATTCTTGTTTCACAAGGCCTTACACATATGTTATGTCTCTTGTTCACCCCTACCAAGGCTGCTTGGAAGCAGGAGCAGAAGCGGAAAGCATAAGCGGAAGTGGGAGCAGGGAGTGACAATTGTCAAAAGCTTTCGGGTCGGGAGCGAATTTTATATAATATATATTTTTATATATTTTAATGCATATATGTCAACAAAAGCATGTTGAATGATGAATTAGTTATAAAAAGCATAAAAACATGGATTAAACCATATAACATCAATCATCTAATAGTTATAATCTTCATCAACTACAAGTCCACAAATTACAAGTTCTCATTTATATAGCACATAAGGGTGCACATAACCAAGATAGCATCAAGTGCAATCCATCTTTGAACCGAAAATACATCAACAAGCAGGCTCTAGATGGCTTCTAGCATCCAAAAAATTCATGCTACAGCAAATACCTACATATCATCAAAACCATTTCCTATCTTTGGATCTTTGTAATTAATATCAACCTCTAATCATCAACATAAATAGAAAAACCGCGGCATGTCAAGTCAACATTTTGTTTGAGTGATGGGTACATTTTTAGTGGGGTCATGATAGAGGAGTTTGACAACCAATGTCACTAACATCAAGGTACATAGAGGGCTCGGTGCTCTTGATTAAATACTAGTTCCATAGCCTAGCAATTTGACTTCTCCAAAATTAGCCCATTCAACTTCAGTAAATGCAGCCTCCAAAGACAGTCAAAGTCAGCCCAAAACAGTCCTGAAAAACTCGGTCAAACCTGGTCAACGCACTGGTCAACTCTACGGTCAATTCTGCAGTGAAAGCTGCAGTCAACCCAAAAGTCAAACTGCCCAGAATTCTCAGATTTCGTGCCAAGAGCTGCGGCCTAACAAGATCGAAATTATGCCCAAGAAATCGAAGTCAAAATGTGAAGGTTGGCCCTTGGTCAACACTGGTCAATGCTCTACTGCAGCCCTAGAAAACAGTCCGAAAATCACAGCAACAAATTGTCATTCTTTTCACACGTGCGAGGAGAGAGACAGGGTCCTATGAGGTTGTACGAACCAATGAGAGGGAGAGAGAATGTGTGATGAGATGATGTCCAAATGAGGATTGACTCTCTCCTTTTTATATCCATCAATGAGGGGTGGAGACACATCTTCTGGGGGTTGTGAGCCTAAATTACAATTCTGGCCGACCTTGACAAATGCACATGTGGGAGACTAAATTCAAAATCCAACTTTTGCTCATCCAAACAAGATGATCTATAGATCAATCTTGCACATCTCAGAAAGAGGAATCCAACAAAAATTATCATCTCCATCACATGACTTGTCCAAAGTAGAGTTTGGCCCTAGTTGCAAAATTTAACACTCCCTATCAACTAGGGAGAACTCCACCCGTCAATCCATCTATCAACTTGTGCAATCTTGTACCATCATGTACCATCCTGTCATCTTGTGTCATCATGTTGTCCCTGTACTTTGCTCTGCTAAACCATGAAGAAATAATGAAGAAGATTTGATCGAGAGTGAGTCACAAGACCTTGCCACTCTACACTGACCCAAAGTCAGTTAAGAGATAAAAACCTCAATCAGACTTGATCCCAGATCAAGGTGTTGGACACAACCCATCCTAGACATAGAGAGTACAACAATACACGATGCGTACATCGGTAATGCTATGGTCTCTATCCTCATTTCCCAACTCATTGTCCATATGAGAGGTATTTCCCATGAGTCTTGGACTACATGGGTAGGATGTATGTGGGGCATAGATCAAGGGAGGGTGAACCAGCTCAATATCATAACGGTGGGGAAATAGCACACCAACAAGGAAAGGCGAACCTTGCCCTGTGGTTGCTTCTAGCTCCAAGAGGTTATCCCTAAGCCCCCTGGAGCTCACAGAGCTCAAAGTCCAACTCAAGCGAGACCCTCATAAGAGGGTTTGTCCACGATTCCAAGCTTCTCACGAAAGGTTAAGAATTTGACCTTCCCCAAGCGCTTCGTGAGAATAACTCTGACCTGCTCATCAGTCCCAATGTGATGGAGCCTTATGGCGCCTCACTGTACCATATCCCGGATAAAGTGGTACCTGATATCAATATGCTTGGAGTGGTCGTGGAACACGGGATTCTTTGAAAGACGAACGCCACTTTGGTTGTCGCAATGGATCATGGTGCTATCCAGCACATGCCCAAATAGCTCATTGAAGAGCTTCCTCAACCAAACAGCTTCACAACAGGCCATACTTGATGCAATGTATTCGGCCTCGGCGGTGCTCAAAGCAACCAATTTATGCTTCTTGCTCATCCAGGAGATCGAAGCATAACCTAGAGTGAAGCAACATCCAAATGTGCTCTTATGATCCACCACACTGCCAACCCAATCAACATCGGTATATCCATGGAGCATCATATTCCCGACAGTGTATGTCAGTCCATGATTGATTGTGCCTCGGAGATATCTCACGAGATTCTTGGCAACAATATAATGAATGTGATGAGATTCGACCATATATATGTTCAGACGTGAGTTCACTAAGAACATCAGGGCCCCTACAAGTTGAAGATACTTGGTAGGATCTCCCAAATCAGGCCCAGCAGCACTTCCACACAACTTAAATTTGAGTTCCATCGGAGTAATCACAGACTTGCAGTCCACCATCCCAAATCTTTCCACTAGCTTCATAATGTATTTTCCTTGAGAAAGAAAAATCACACCTGGATTTTGCCAGACCTCCAAGCTAGGAAGTAGTGCATCAGTCCTAGGTCCTTCATCTCGAATTCAGAAGCCAACTCCCTCTAACATTGATGAATGAGAGGGTCTGCAACTGTCAGGAAGCGATCACCCACATAGAGTACCAAGATGAGAGGCTTGTCATTATCAACCTTAAAGTAAAGGTTTGGATCAACTTCACTTTGAGTAAAGCCCAGCTTCATCAAATAGTTATTGATCCTCTCATACCAAGCCCTGGGGGCTTGCTTCAACCCATAGAGGGCTTTCTTCAATATGCATACATGTGTATCTCAATCTCGAACTTTAAACCCCAAAGGTTGTTCCACATAGACCTCTTCCTTGATTGAGCCATGTAAGAAGGAAGTCTTGACATCCATCTGTTGTAGACTCCATCCTTGCAATGCAACAAGGGCAATAATTGAACGGATGGTGGTGTAGCAAGCAACAGGTGCAAATATTTCATCATAGTCTATACCTTCCTTCTGCGAGAAGCCTCGGGCAACAAATCTAGCCCTGAACTTTTCAGCACATCCATCTGCTCCACGCTTCATCTTGTAGAGCCATTTCGAGGTGACAACAAACTTGTCCTTTAGTCTAGGGACCACATCCCAGAAATCATTCTTCATGATCGACTCATATTCTTCTTTCATTGCATCCATCCAAACTTGGTGCTTCACAACTTCTTCAAATGTTCCAGGCTCATACTGGACAATGGTGCTCATGGCTACTAAGTACCCTTGGTACCTGTTCGGCTTCTTACTTTGACGGAATGTTCCCCTTGGTGCAATATGTCTCTCAGAATCTTCGAGAGTATCTCTAAGCCATAAGGGTGTTCTCTTTAAGGAAGTGGACTCTCTAGGAGGTGGATCAATAGGATCCATCGGGCCTTCAACATCGGGCATATGTCCATCCTTCAGTTCTTCCTGCTTTCCTGCATCTTTTTTTTGTCTTCCTTTGAGATGGGAAGATTTCTAACTTTCCCCAAGGGTAGCATCTTCGTCGAAGGTGACATCATGACATATCTCCACTTCCCTTTGACCAGGCACATAAATTCTATATGCCTTCGAGGTTTCACTGTAACCCATAAATGTTCCATTCTTTCCATAAGCATCCAACTAGCTCCTCTTTTCTTTCAGCACATGAAAATATACAGGACTTCCAAAATTTAAAAATGAGAAACATAAAGTTTCTTACCAGTAAAGACTTCTTCGAGAGTTTTGGAGTCCGATGCTTCATGTGGGCATCTATTTTGAACATACACAACAGTGTTGGCAGCTTCTCCCCATAGGAATTTTGGAATACCTTGGTCATGTAGCATGGCACAAGTAGCTTCCATGATTGTTTTATTCTTTCTTTCGACAACTCCATTTTGTTCAGGAGTATATGCAGTCGTGGTCTACCTTTTAATGCCAGCTTCCCTTCAGTATTCATTGAACTCATTTGATTCATATTCGATTCCATTATCGGTCCTCAAAATTTTGATCTTCTTCCATGTTTGATTTTCAACCAAGGCCTTGAAGGTGCGGAACCATTTGAATACTTCGTCCTTTTTATTCAAGAAGTATATCCATGTCTTGCGGGAGAAGTCATCTATAAAAGTGACATAATATAAGCATCCTCCCAAGGATGTTACGGGCAACATACTAGATAGATCAGAATGAATCAATTGTAGAACGACAATAGTCTTGGTATCATTTGAGGGGAATGGTCCCCAAGTATGTTTCCCTTCGGCACAACCCTGACATACACCTTCATGATCAACTTTGAAATCAGGCATACTTGTGATCACCTTCCTTGCTTCGAGAAGAGCCTTATAATGAAGGTGAGCAAACCTCCGGTGCCATAATTCGAATTGAAGAGTTGTGTTGCATGTCATGGCTCCCAACGAACTTCCTCCAACCTAATAAAATGTATCAAACCTAAAACTAATAGTGAATGCTTCTTTGAAATTCCTCTTCCAAACATGTACCTTTCCATCAATGAATGCCCCTTGAATCCTTTATCTTCCATCGCCGAAATAGACACCATATTCTTCTTTAAGTCAGGTACATATAGCATATCTTGTAGATGAAGGACTTGACCTTGATTTAGATGAAGAGTCACAATCCCTGTCCCTTTCACGGGATAGGTGGCATTGTCTCCAAGCACAATCTCCAAATTAGTTTCTTTTCCAATCAAATGAGAGAGGACTTCTTTATATCCAATGAAGTGCCTTGAGGCACCACTATCAATAACCCAATTATCCAGGGTGTCAGGAGGAGATACAGCAGAGGGGGGAGATATAAGAATAAATTCATTTTTCTTGTTATCAAAAAAATTAGATTCATCATACCTAAAGTTCCTTGACTTCTTGAATGGTTGACCATTTCAATTTCCATCTAGAGTAGAGGGTGCCTTTCTCTTTCCTTTGTTGTTGAACCTATTGTTCCTTTGATTTCCATTTCCCCTGAAGTTGTTGTTATTGTTGTAGTCATCATCTCGGGGTGAGTCCCTTTTAGTGGGACACTCTCTAGCATAGTGGCCAAACCTGTTACAATTTTAACATCTACCCTTCCTTCTTATGGGTCCCACTCTTCCTTGACCTTGGTTTCTTGGACCAACATTATTCTTCTTCTTTGCATGAGCAATGAAGGCAGTAGGTTCACTTCCATTGGAAGGTTTGTCTCTCTCCATCATCCTTGTCTCCTCTTGAGTGCATCTCATCAACAATTGATCAAAATCAAGAACTATGTTATTATTGAGAATAGTGGTATTGAATACATACCATGCCCGGGGAAGTCCTCCAAGAGCAATGGGAGTGAGCTCTCGGTCAGCTATGACCTCTCCAATAGATAAGAGATCATTCTTGATTTTAGTGATCCTTGTGAAGTAGGATTGGATGGACTCTCCCTTATCAATCTTGATGCCCTTCAACTTGTTCTTCAAAAAGAGAATTTTGATTTGCATTTCTAGCCCTGAACATGCCAACCAACTTGTCATACATCTCCTTAGATGTGCCCAACTCGCAGATATAAGCAACCAAGTGCTTGTGAATTGAGTCCCTGATGATCTTCTTCGTTTTGTTTTCCCCTTTCTTGTACTTTGTTTTAGTGGCAGTCGGTGCATTTGATCGAGGCTCAGTAATCTTTCCCTGCACATAGTCCATAACATCTTGTTCCTCCAAAGTCAAGTCCAACGACATTTTCCAAACATGATAATCAGACTTATCATTGAGCTTGTCATCAGATTTGAAGTATGATGAGGAAGCCATTCACCCTTGTCCTTGTCCAAGAGATTTCAATGATTGCTCTTCTCATTCTTGCTTGGGCTTTGATTTCACCTAAGCTATGATACCATGTTAATTTTAGTTAACAATCGTATGTTACTTCAATCTTTTCTTATTAGCCCAATTCAACTTCAAGATTAGCAATCACATTAACATTGACAGTAAATGTTGATAGAAAATAAACAAATAACCAGAGGACAAGCCAAGACAAGAGGACACAATATTTCGTAGATGCCAGGGAAAAACCCCAATGTGGAGAAAACCCCTTCATCACATCTTCTTATTATTCTTCAAAAGTTCAGCACAGAGAGAGAGAGTACAATATACAAATTTGCTTCAGTGAAACAACAGTCAACAGGATGCCCTAACCAGAAAGTCAACATTGGTCAAATCAGCGATTTGACTTCCCCAAAATCAACTTGGTTAACTTCAGTCAATGCAGCCTCCAAAGACAATCAAAGTCAACCCAAAACAATCCTGAAAAACTCGGTCAAACCTGGTCAACGACTGGACAACTCTGCGGTCAACCCAAAAGTCAAATTGCCCAAAATTCTCAGATTTCGTGCCAAGAGCTGCAGCCTATCAAGATCGAAATTTTGCCCAAGAAATCGAAGTCAAAATGTGAAGGTTGACCCTTGATCAACGTTGGTCAACACTTTGTTGCAACCCTAGAACACTTTGTTGCAGCCCTAGAAAATAGTACGAAAATCATAACAAGAAACTGCCCTTCCTTTCACACGTGCAAGGAGAGAGAGAGAGAGGCTCCTATGAGGCTATATGAACCAATGAGAGGGAGACAAAATGTGTGATGAGATGATGTCCAAATGAGGATTGACTCTCTCCTTTTTATATCCATCAATGAGGGGTGGAGACACATCTTTCGGGGCTTGTGAACCTACATTACAATTCTGAGTCCTGACCGACCTTGACAAATGTACATGTGTGAGAGAATAAATTCAAAATGCAACTTCTGCTCATCCAAACAAGATGATCTTTAGATCAATCTTGCACCTCTCAGAAAGAGGAATCCAACAAAAATATCATCTCCATCATATGAGTTGTCCAAAGTGGAGTCTGGCCCTAGTTTCCAAATTTAACACTAGTACATGACAAAATCCAACGGAAACATTGCAATCCCCCCAATCTTGAAATCCTGAAAAATTGACAAGTCCATTGGATTTTTAGTGGGATCTAAAATTCTACTTTCTCCATGTGAAATCCAATGAGGTCAGAACCACTCTCAAACATCTTGAGTCATTTCATGGTAATGTTAAAAATTTAAGTAAAAGAAGAATGAAAATGAAAGATAAAGAAGAATGTCGCTTTAATTGTTAACATTACCGTGAATTGCATATCAATACTAGGGCCATAGGCTTGAATATTAGGTTGCCCCACTCGAAAATTCTTGTTTCTTCGAAAAAAAATTGCATTTGGAACATCTTTGCTAAAAAATAATTGCAAAGAAAAGCTAGGGAGCGAAAAAAAAATTTGCGGGAGCGGGCTCCGAGGGTCGCTCCATGAGCGCTTCCATCTGGAGCACGCTTTGGGGCACTAACCCTTACTAGGTACCATTTCAAACAATTGGAGCAAAGCCTTCAATCTATCTTGTGGTCTAAATATGGCAAAAAGAAAGCTCTCCCAATGTTTCCCTAAGATATTTGTACTATGCCCAAGGAAGGAGGAGGTTTGGGCATTATTGATGTTGCTTCTTGGGGAAGCATTTTTGCTATCAAATGGGTTGTGAGATGCCTTGAGGATTCCTGCCTTTGGCATGTTCTACTATAACACAAGTTTAATTCGGCTTAGATTGTGGTGAAGATCCGAGGCACTTTTCGATCGTGTGACATTAACTCTTCCCCTCACATGTTCTGGGTTTGTGGGTCCTTCATCTGCAAAAGCTTATAGGAGACATGAAAGTTTGTTAAAAGAATATAGGACACAAGGAAGTTCGTTGCCAATCTAATCAAGGGAAACTCTTCAAAAATTGGGTTGAGTTGGTAACTAGCATAGGGCTCGATTTGGAGCTAGAAGCTTTAAGATGAGTGTATTGTTTGCACTTCCACGTTTACAAGCTTGCTCATTAAGTAGGGTATATTTCAGTGTTAGAGGGATCTTTGGTATCGTGACGTTAGTTCATGGAAGAACTAGATATTGTTAGCACATCAAAAGACCCTCCCTTTTTTCTATCAAGATTTTATCAAGGAAATTGTTTGGTTGATTTCTTCAAAGGACATGTTGAAACTGAACATTTATGTGTGGGGACCCTAGTAAAGACATTGGGGTTGGGTGTTTGGTACGCAAATCCAATAGTATGATTTAAAAAAACTCTATTCCCTATTATAACCAAAGTAAGTTTTCTCATTGATTCTCAATGATCAATGGAATTTATCCAACCTAGAGGAGATGTTGATTCAAAGATTGCACAAATTCTAATCCAATCGATTGTTTAAAATCACAAACCTTTGCTTTGGTTAGTTAACCAAGGGTTGTCCACCAACGCTCACCTGGAAAAAACTAAACTCATGGATGAGCCTTGTTTAGTTCATTACAAACGAGAGACAATATAACGTATAGCTTGAGACTGTTGCTTTGCCAGGATTTGCAAAAATATGCTCAAGTTAACACTCAACCTTAATTTAGGGGAAACTACAATAGAGGCCCAAGGGTTGTGCTATTTTGAAACACTAGATACATTGTGCATTATCCTTTTTCAGGAACCTAGAAATGCCTTAGAATCATTGTTCTATTCACTAACTCGAGCTAACGTGCCAAAGAGATTTTGAGAATGAGGTCAAATCATTATAGTCTTTTTGTTGTAATTGGTGGGACAAGGTATGTACACCATTGTCAGCATCCCACTAATTAAGGATGTTAAATAAGAGGCTAAAGCGTACTCTACTTTTAATTTCACTTTAAGTAGCAGTAAGGAAGATGATATGTCCCACCATTGAATGAAAACCTTCACTTTTGTTCTCTCTTCATTTTGTACATATACCTTCTTAATATAAGATTTATTTTTCAAAAGAAAGGCCACCCAAGAGAATGTTAACGTTGAATGTTGTTGTCATTGATGCCATCATTGGTCTTTGAACGCTCTTAATATTCGTTTATGGATTGCATTAATTGGAAGCTCCAATGGTCAAGAAACCCTGGAAGGAAGAGAAGGAAGGAAGCCCCTATAGTGTGGTCATGATGCCCCGTTTTTGAAGAGGAATCTAGATGAGAAGTTCGATGAAATTGCAAGCGAGACCATCAGCATTCGATTGTCCTCGTTGTGATGATTCCAACAGTAGGTGGCATTCCTCATAACTCCTCACAGTTGAGGAGATATGCCTGATCAAAGTTTGTACCCCAAAAGTATGGACAAGGTCCGCAAAATGAGATGATGATGGCAGCGTAATCATTGGCTAGATTTTGGATTAAAGATGGCATTATTAATTAAAAAAACGTTTTTGATATTTTTTATGGGCTTTCAGCTGCCCTAGTCGGTCCTCTTTTAAGCAGAAAATCCTTTTAAGTCGGCGTCATTTGGTGGTTCAGTTTTGGCCCCAAATTTTTTAAATTTGAAAATTAAAATTTTAATCTTTCCTTAGGTTGGCTTCATGATTCTAAGGCCATGTCGGCCCCTCTAGAAGCCTCTCCATTACTATATATATATATATATATATATATATATATATATATAGAGAGAGAGAGAGAGAGAGAGAGAGAGAGAGAGCTCGGATTTCTCATAAATGGCAATCAATTGATTTCACGCAAATATCTATCTTTTATCTGATCTTCTAAGGCCTTGAATAGTCACACTAATCTAGACTCAAGCCGAGATTTTCTGAGGGATCATTCATTGAAGTAACATTCTTTGTTTCGTCACCGAATTTCCGAGGATTGGTTACAATGGCAAGAGCCTAAACTACATAGCGCAATTTGTTTATATTATGGTGGGAGAAAATCTCTTGGTTATAGCGTAATTTCGATGATAGAGTGTGGCAGATGAAGAATTAAACCTGTGGTTGCGTTTTACCAAGTGGTTGACCTCAAAAAAAAGGCGAAGGGAGCAAAGAAAGCGTTTTTTTTATTCAATCTCCATCACAGTGACAAGACTAGGTTCAGGTTATACGGATCTAGAGCTACTACCAGCATATTGAGATCCCTAACCATTGATTTGACCGCGTAGCATAAACGGTCCTAAAACCTGAAGAATTTATTTTTGCTTTGTTCACATCGCATTCGTGGGCTTAATATCGAAGCTAGGCAACAACGACAGTGCAAGTTTGATCAACAACATCTAATCCAGGTACATATCTAGATGTGGAGTCTGCATCCCCACCAGTTCTACTAGTGTACTTAATATGTAACATATTGTGCCATGTCTCGTGTATGACCAGACGCTTCTCAAGATTAAGTTTCCAGCATGCATCCCTATGAATGATCTTTCGTGCGTTGAGTTGTATATAACAAATTCAATGATCTTTCATGCACCGAGTTATACGGTTTTTTAACTTAACGAAGTCAAAGTTGTTGAAAGGAGTGGAGGTCAAAAGTCTGACGTAAAAGCTTGGTCGACCATATATGACAAAAGTTCGTTGTTCTACAAAGAATTAAAGCTCGGATCATACATAGCAAAGTTCAGCGAGGAGCAGTTATGAGTTAAAATTTATGCACAATAGTCACGTAGAATTGTTGATAAGTCGAATCCGTGACAAGGCGAGGAACATTTAATTGGAGAGTTGTTAAGTAATTCCCCGTGGTCCACTATGGTGACTTAACAGTCGAAGCCTTCAAGGCAAGTGGTGGCTTGTTGAGTAGGGTGGCAGGGTGGTGCAAGGCGAAGAGTGGAGTCTCCTTCAGGTTGGAGCCTAAGAACACTTCAAGGTGGCAAGGTGGTGCTAGGGCAAGTTGGAGCTTGCAAGGTTTCAGAGCATCCTTTCAGGTGGAGCTGGTAAAATTAGGGAGTTGAAGTCGGTAAACTAGTGTGTAGGCAAATCCTTTCAGTTGGAACTAATAAATCAAGGGGTTGGAGCCTCCTTTCAATTGTTGTTGGAGAATCTCAAAAGTTGGAGCTTCCTATTGATTTAAAGCTTAAAGACATATATTAAAAGCATTCGGTGGTTTTTCTCCAGAAAGGTTTTCCACCTAAAAATTTCTAGTGTACTCTCTTCGATGTTATGCATTATGGTAATTGAAGAGAAATATCAATTCACCTCCCTCAGTATTTCTAGCAGTTTCAAACTCAATGACCTAACACATCTAAAATTTGGTATCAACGAGATATAATTATCCAAAAAAGATAAACAAATAGACATTCCTTGATCCTTAAAAGGGATGGCAGAGGTTGTAAATAAGTTGCATAAACCATCAACAAAGCTAATTCCTTGATCTTAGAAACTAGCTTCTGGTTATATTCATCCAAAACCCAAGGAATGCTTCTAATAATAGAGTGCTAATCCCTACAACCTGTGTGACAAAGATAGTAGGTACGAAACAAGTGTAAGTCCCAAATGGAATGCCATTATGAACTATGTTGACTTTTGTAACTATGGTCGGTCTTTATAAGGTATATTTGGCCACTTGATGTATTTATATTGATTATTGTAAAGCATATTTTAAAGGTTAGAGTCAAAAGAAAATTATATTTTGAGTCAAGTCCCATTTGGACTTCTGAAAGAAGAAAATTTGAATTTTTGAATTTGAAATATTTGGCTCCAAGTTCGTCAAGTCGGCCCAGGGCAAAGGACACACTCATTTGACCCAGCAAATCACTATATAAATGCAGCTCGACCTCATTCTCTTAGCACCAATTTGCACTCTCTCAAGAAGATAGTTTATGGGCATCCTAGCAATGATCAAGGAGATCAAGAAGTATAAATTAGATCTCTTTTTCTCTCTCTCAAGCTCGCACGTGTCGATAGTTTCTCTCTCTTTTGGTTTGCAGATTTTTTAAGCAATTTTGTTGCAGGGTGCCAAAATTTTGGGAATTATGGCAGTTGCAGAAGGACCAAAGTTATGGGTCAGATCTGGCAGACCAAAATGTTGGATCAGGTTGGAGGCTAGACTTGTAGGGTTTGACCAGGTGTGACCTAGTTAATGACTAGAAGGTTTAGGTGTGTCTCTTGTTGAAAAGAAGAATTTCTCTATTGAAAAAGGTTGGGTTTTTCCCCTTAGTGGGATTTCCTAGGGTAAATCTTGTCTTCTCTTTGTGCATTGTGATCTCTATTGTTCCACTGCTCTTGTATAGTTGAATTTCTGAAGTATAGTTTGTTGAACGATATATTGGAATAATTGAAAAGAAGATCGTCATCAAAAGTAATTATCAATATTTAAGAAATATTGTGCTAGTCTATATTGCACTTAGAAAATCAACATGGTATTAGAGCTTTGGAAGGAACACTAGGATCATCCTTGAAAAAATCCTACATTAAAATCACTATTTGCATCCATGGCTTCTTCTATGAAATTTGAGAACAAGTTGAAAGGAGCCTCAAACTTCAAAGCTTGGAAACTTAGGATTGATCTTATTCTCGCAAAGAACAAAATTTTGGATATCATGACAAGGAAAGTTGTAGAACCAACAAATGTTACATGAAAGGAGAAGTCCAAGGAAGATGACATCACTGCCATGATTCTTATTATGGACTCCGTCAGAGATAATCTAATTCCCTACATTGCAAAGCTCAATACTTCTAAGAAGATGTACAACGCCATAACTAATCTATTTACTATCAAGAATGTTGGTCAAGCCATGAGTCTGAAGAATGAACTTCGTGATGTAACGATGACAAATGATGAGACCGTTGCTTCATATTTCGTAAGGATTTCACAAATAAAAGACCATATTCAAGCAATTGGAGAAATTGTTTCTAATCAAGAGCTTGTGACTACAGCACTCAATGGTCTACCTAGATCCTAGGATGCATTTGCGGCAAGTATAAGTAGCAAGAAGGAAACTCTCTCGTTTGAAGAATTGTGGGCCTCTTGTGCTCAAGAAGAATCAAGGCTTATATCAAGAGATGGAAAGGAAGAAACTTCTCAAGCATTTGCAGCTCACTTGAAGAATAAAGGAAAGAAGTTTGGCTCTCAACACAAGAAATCAAGAAGAAGATCACCTCCTTCCCAAAGGAAGAAGGACATGTCGAAGATTCAATGCCATGGTTGTCAGAAATTTGGACATTTTAAAAGGGATTGTCCTGAGATGGCTAATAACAAAAAGAGAAAGGGAAAACAGCATGCTTTCACAATCGATGTTGAGGATGAACATCCAAAGAAGTCTAAAGGTGATAAAGATTTATTTTATTTTTCTTCTCTAATAAGTTTTATTGCAGATGATGACGATATGTGGCTAGTAGATAGTGGTGCACCAAAAACATATGACCAGGGATTGTGGAAATCTTAATAGCATCATGGAAAAGAGGTTGTCCCAAGAGGTAGATCTTGGAGACAAACACAGCTATGCAGTCAAAGGAGTTGGAAAGGCATCCATTGAGATGGAATCTGGTAACAATGTACTTCTCAGCAATGTTCTATATGTACCAGGTTTGAAAAATAACCTAGACTCTATTTCATGTTTAGAATATAAAGGAGATAGAGTAGCTTTTGTGGATGGCAAAGTACTTGTATGGTCTAAGGGCTCGAGTATAGTTGATGCTAGAGTTATTGGAATTCATGAAGGAAGATTGCATAGGCTCATGAGTCAACCAACTCAAGCCCTAGTATATGACGAAATCAATCCAACAGAGCTATGGCATAGAAGATACGGTCGCCTTCATTATAGATCGTTACCTAAATTGAATCAAATAGTTTCAGGTGTCCCTGAATTACAAATAGATCATGAGAGTGTTTGCAAAGGTTGTGCACTTGGAAATAACATCAAGATACCATATCCAAGTAGTGATAGTGAATCTAAAGAAGTTTTAGATCTTATTCACTCTGATGTATGTGGTCTAATGCCTATGAGAACGCTTGGAGGTTCATTGTACTATGTGACATTTATTAATGACTTCTCTCATAAGACATGGATCTATCTCATGAAGACCAAGGATTGAAGTCAGTCGGGATATCACATTCAATTAGAAAGTTGCATATAGTCTAAGGAAGTATCCATGGATTCTTATGATGATGTAAAACATGAGGCTTCAAAGGAAGAGCATTTGAGCTTGTCCTGAAGGCCTTGAAGGGCGTTTTGAACCAACAAACCTAGTTGTTGTTCCAGAAATCAAAAAAAGACTAGCATGGATTAGATCTACATAGGAAGCAGTCGAAGGACATGCAGCTCGTTGTTGAGAGTTTGGTAGGGCAGTGTTTAATTCAAATTCTCTACTTGATAATTACTTGTGAGCTTACTTCTTTTACTTATGTCTTCTTTTCTTAGCTTATTATGTCTTTCATCAAGTTAATTATCAAAACACAAGAGACTCAAATTTAGGCTCTTCGAGCCAGGGCCAAAACCTTTCCCTCTTGGAGAGGAAAACCCACAAGAAATTCTTCTTATAGAATTTCCGATGACAAGTACCGTGACCATGACACAGACCCTTGACCTTTTGTATGCCTCCACGACCTTGTCACTGCTTCTTCCTTGACTCCTTAAGTTGTTCCTTCTTTTCTGCACCATCCTGCACTATTCTGCACCTTTCTGGATCAGCCTTAGAAAACTCAGTTTCTAGTTCTCGGTGTCTCCTTTAATTTCTTGACTTTATCTTAGATCCTTCTAAGCTTCTTCTCATCTCATGTTATAACCAAGACAGTGGTACATACATCTGCATTGATTCTTCAAATGCATCCCTAGACCGAGCATGCAACAAACCTTCTTTTCTCCAAAAATGCCTTCGTCCTTCCTGAGTTCATGCGTGGAGAAGGCAAACCTTAACACAAGAATATATACAGGTCCCTTCCTTCGTTAATTAGCTTCCTTCTCCACACTGCCTCCTATTGTATTACAGTCTGAATGTTATGAATTTAAGTTCATAACCATTAAAGTGTTCTTTGATTTAATTTAATTGTTAATATAATTAGTAATTTAAGTAGTTATTTAGTAAACTAAAGAGACATTAGCTCCCAAGGGACATGTCTCTCTGATCGGGAGTGGCCAGTCAACTCCTATTTAAGGAGCACCGCCTCAGCCTTGTAATCATCAATTCAATTCATATCAATAAATATTTATCTATTTTATCTCTTGTCAAGCCTTCAAGGATTATTGAGCCTAAGCATACAGTTTAGTTGCTCCAGTTGGCATCAGAGCCATGCCGCACAATATAGTCTTACGAGCCTTTAAACGTAGTTCACCGTACAATAGGCCATTACGTGTAGATCCTGAAGAAATTGAGCAGATTAGAAAAATTCAAGAAAAGCTTCAGCAATTAGAAAAATCGTGTGCAGAAGTTACAGCATGTTTCAAGAAGAGTTATGCAGAACACCATAATAAGGAAGATGATATCGACAGTAAAGAAACAGAACAAGACGAAGCTGATATAAATCAAGATGATGATCTAGATAAAGTTGATCTTGATGTGGATGAGAATGATACAGATCAAGATGACCCACATGAAGATGTGAAAATGGTTGATTCTAATAATAGTGATGAAAGGGAAAATGAAATGAACGGAGAGATACGAAGTGGAGGAAATGAATTTGAGGATGTAAATATAGTTGTTGTTGATGAAGATGCGAATATTACACATTCTGATGACGAAAAGGAAGTAAAAACGGATAATTCTGATAACAGAAAGAAGGATATGAATTCACACAGTAAGAAAAATGAGGAGAAATCAACCTTGTGTAAGAAAAAAAAGTACCACACCTTCTGATGTGAGTTCTAAGAGATTAAAAAGCTCAGAAGTGAGTGTACATACACCCACAAAAATCTCATAAGTGAGTGCAAAACCACCCAGTAAATCTGATCCTCAACTTATAAAATACAATACATGGGATCCATTGTACACAACCATTGTTTTTAGTTTATGCAAGGCAAATCCTCATAAAAATATTGTTGATCCAACAATACAATTGGAAAGCAGATATAAGAAAACCAAGAGGTCCCAATCCAAGATTTCAAGGTTCCTAAGTTGTTGGTTTGTTGAAAATTCCAAAAAATTAGATGTGGATCATGATTTTCAGCTCAAAGTTAGCCAGCCAAGTGGGAGCTTGGATCATGGAGTCTGCCTCTGGGATGCAAACACAGCACAATCCCTTTGCTCACAAGACTTCAACGGTCCCATTGCTCCCATTGCATTTCATGCTCAAGGAGATTTACTAGCTGTAGATTCAGGCCACGGGTTATATATTTGGCGATATAATGAAAAGGGAGACACAGTAGCACCTATAATTATACTCTGGATTGGAGAAACCACAATTGATTTAAACCTACAGGAAACCAGATATACCCATCACGCCTCAGCTAACCAAGCCTACTGCATCTACAAGGGGGATTTAAGGGATATGTTAACATTGGTGGTTTTTGGTGTCCAGATTTCTGATATTGATAAAAACAATCAAATTGTTTCAACAGTAAACAATGGTAATGTCTCGCAAACCCTAAGGGCGTCATTTCCCTATGTTAGAATCGAAGGTCAAAGGGTAAAAATAGATTCCAGAAGTAGCATTTTTGAGACAAGCGGTGAGAAAATTTGTAATGGAATACTCTCCTACTCTGTGCAATCCCCTACCACAATTTCCACAATCCCCTGTCAGTTTATGCCCTCTATCCCCGCTCCGCGTTGTATTGTTTCGCTGCCCTTTTCATCTAATCTGCCCCTGCGTCCTCTACCAATCGATATGCAAGGAAACACGAACCCAAATACTCGGTTAGCACAAGAGTATCGCAGGCTTCTCGGCAAATGCAATCTCTCTCACACTGGTTCGAATAAATGGCGGAGAATTAATTCTCTAAATTCGAAGTATAACGTCTTCGCACATCCCCGCTACATCCACGCTATCGTCGGCCTGCCACTGCACCGAAGCCCATTCTCTGCGGTCCCGAAAATCGACAAGGATTGTTCTAAAATCGTGACCCTATTCCGACAGACAACAAAGGAATCCACAGACCCTGTGCCATTGTTCGTACAACAATCCACAAAAATCGTGACCCTATGCCATTGTTCATACAGCAATGAGAAAGTCCGCACATGCACACACCATTTAAAAATAATAATAATTTGTCATTCCCCGTCTTCAAGCAACGTGTCCTCATTCGAAGGTCAACGGGTGTTATTCATTGTGCCCCCCCACATCAAACATCGTGCCCGGACAACGATTAAAGGTGTCAGTCCTTGCATCGTTTCGTACATGGCTCTAGCGGATAAATTGGTCGCAGCATTCCCATAGCAACATTCAAACTGAAATAATAATTCCCATAATGAGCCGAATCGGTAATTCCATCAACATCATTCGAACCGGAATAATTACCAGCGTAATTCCCAGGAGCATTTGACCATTTCGATTCAATACAGGTCAATACATATATAAAAAGATGTTGTTCGGATATATTATAGACGTAAAAGGTTGGTTTGATACATATAAATTATAATTATATATATATATATATATATAAAATAAAAATTACAAATATATATATATATATATTAAAAAAAATCAATAACCCTAAATTCAAGGCAATATCACCCACAAAATTATACAAGACGAGGTACCAGTATAGTTATATATGACGAGATGATAAGCACAATATTTTTAGCAAATAAGCTTTGAGGACAAAGCTTTTCAAAGAAGGAGGCAATGTTATAAATATAATTCATAACTAATAGAAGAAATAAATGTAAATAATAATCAAATGATGATTATCTTAAATAATAAATAGTCGTTAGTTAAGTGAAAAGGCATGCCTAAAAGACATGTCCAATCATGAAAGGCCACCTGCCTAGGTATATAAGCAGGGCCTCATACTTGCTTGGAAGTAAATTCTCAATCCGAACTGACCACAACAGTCTTCAATTCTTACTTCAGCAAAAGACTTTATCAACAGAGCAACAAAAGTGGATGGAGAAGTCGTCAGCCTTCGATTTAGAGATATTACATAAAAAAGGAAAGGAAAATGTCGTCGCAAATGCACTTTCACGTAAAGATGACGACAACACAACTTGTGTCGCCATGATCGTTGTTCCAAATTGGTTGGATGAAATACGAACCGAATATGCCAAGGATGAAGATTGTGACCCTATGATTAAGAATATCAGTCAATATGTCAATTTCGAATGGAAGAATGACATCTTATGGTATAAGAATAGAATTTACCTAACACCAGCATCCAAATTTAAGTTGATAATCCTAAAGGAATCGCACAATTCACCTATAGTTGGACATGTTGGATTCTACAAGACTTACTACAACATTTGACATCGTTCTATTGGAAGGGCATGACCAAGGAAATTCAGAAATATGTTGCTGAATGTGATATTTGCCAAAGAAATAAAAGTGAAAACATTCCAACACCAAGTCTGTTACACCCCTTACATATACCAAATCAGAAATGGGAAGAGATTTCAATGGATTTTATAAAAGGATTACATGTATCTGATGGCAAGGATAAGATATTTGTCGTAGTAGACAGGCTCACAAAGTATGCCAATTTTATGGCTATTAAGAAAACTGACACAACTAAGCAAATTGCGGAGACATTTTGTAAAAACATATGGGTTTCCCAAGATTATAGTCAGTGATAGAAACGCAAGGTTCAAAGGCAATTTCTGGAAGGAATTCTGCCACCAGGCAAGAATATCCCTCAACATGAGTACAGCCTATCACCCCCAGACAGATGGGCAAACTGAAGTGGTAAATAAATGCTTAGAAACATATCTCTGTTGCTTCGTCATTGACAAGCAAAGTAAGTGGACCCAATGGCTACACCTTGCAGAATGGTGGTATAATATTGCCTATCATACATCGGCAAAATGACGCCCTTCCAAGCTCTTTATGGTTACGAACCACCTAGATGGAAGGATTTTTCACTTCTCAATTCTGAAGTTCCAGCCGTAAAAAACCACTTGGAAGAAAACCAAAGAATCATTAACTTATTAAAAGAAAATCTAACAATGGCGCGTAATAGAACGAAACAACAAGCCGATCGACATCGCACTGAAAAAGAATTCGAAGAAGGATCATTAAAGCAACAAGGAAAAAATAAACTATCACCAAAATATTATGGGTCGTATCAAATAATCAGGAAGATAACTAGTGTAGCTTATGGATTAAAGCTACCAGATAAGTGTCGAATCCATAATACCTTTCATGTATCAAATAGCACAAACAGAAATAGGGAAAAACCAAATAGCACAAACAGAAATACCGAAGACCAATGAAGAAGGAAGGATCATCCTTGAACCTGAGGGCATGCTTACTACCCGAAAAAAGGTTTTACAGTCCAAGACAATAAAAAAATACCTCATCAAATGGAAAAAGCTACCCGAGGAAGACTCATCCTGGGAGTCAAAATGTTTTCTTCATCAACATCCAAGTCTACCTATGCTTTGAGGACAAAGCATCTTAAGGGAGAGGCAATGTTATGAATTTAAGTTCATAACCATTAAAGTGTTCTTTGATTTAATTTAATTGTTAATATAATTAGTTAGTTAAGTAGTTATTTAGTAAAATGAAGAGACATTAGTTCCCAAGGGACATGTCTCTCTGATTGGGTGTGGCTAGTCAACTCCTATTTAAGGAGCACCGCCTCAACCTTGTAATCATCAATTCAATTCATATCAATAAATATTTATCTATTTTATCTCTTGTCAAGCCTTCAAGAATTATTGAGCCTAAGCATACAGTTTAGTTGCTCCACTAAACTTTACACTAATTTAATAATTGTGGATCTTCTTTTGTAATTATATCATAGAACTTAATCCGAATTTCATTTTTGCTGCTCTGTCTCCTTTTATACCAAAACCACAGTCCTAATCTTCACATTTTATTAAATTAGTTTGTCGAACTTATTACAGACTTGTCCGAGATCTGTTCGTCAAATGAACCACAGACCCATACATATATAGTGGCATCCTTTCTTCATTTTAGGTCGACCTTCCAATCTATAAGTAGGCCGACTTTGTCCACTACTTATTTGTTGTGTCTTCAAGACTTATGTGACAAGGTCTTGAGCATACTTCTTTGACTAGACTCTTCATATACATGACTCTTAATTAGTACATTTATGACAATATGACAAATCCCTAAAACACGTCAAGAAGAAGTCTTTTGACCTATACTAAAACCTTGCTCATGAAATCGATGAAGCAAGCATACCAAAAATATATATTATTATATTTGTCTTCTTCATAAATACATAATTACGTAATCAATATGAAGACCGATCTTAGTTACAGTTTCTAACACTCCTGATGGCATATACAGAGAAATTAAGAAACCTAAAAGGTTTTCTACCTATGCAGCTCTCATGACTAACCTTATTGATGCAAAGCCTCTGACTTATGAAAAAGCTATGAATGGAAGGAAGCTATGAATGAAGAATACCAATCTATCATGAAGATTGATGTTTGGGAAATTCTGCTAATACCGGAAGGAAAGTAAGTGGTGACTTCCAAGAAGATATACAAGATCAAGCATGTTGAAGATTGAAGTATTGAAAAATAAAGGCTCAATTTGTGGCTAAAGGGTTCTCCCAAAAAGAGGGAGAAGATTATGATGAGACCTTTGCTCCAGTTGCCAAGTACACCTCCATTAGATCCATTATTTCTTTTGTTTCTTTCTTGGGATGGAAATTACATCAGATGGATGTGAAGACAGTTTTCCTCAATGGTGATTGAGGAAGAGGTGTACATAGAGCAGCCTCAAGGTTTTAAGGTGCATGGAAAGGAATATCATGTTTTCAGGTTAAAGAAGGCCTTGTATGGATTCAAGCAAGCTCCAAGAACTTGGTATGCTCGTATTGACAGTTATTTGACGAGAATGGGATTTACCAAGAGCAGTGTAGATCCAACCCTCTATTTTAAGGTGGTAAAGAATGCACCTGTGATCCTATTGCTATATGTTGATGATTTGTTTCTAACAGGGGTTGAGCCTCTCATCATTCAGTGTAAAAAGCAGTTCATTTCTGAATTTGATATGAAGGATCTTGGTTTGATGCATTATTTCCTGGGACTGAAGGTATGGCAGAAACCTAGCAAAGTCTTCCTTGGTCAAGGAAAGTACGTTGAGATCCTTCAGAAGTTTGGCATGATGGATTGTAAATCCATGGCTACTCCCATTCGCTTTGTTGTGAACACCTTGAGCTAGTTCCAGGTTGAACCGAGACATGAGCATTGGATTGCAACAAAGCACATTCTGAGATGTGTGTGGTACTCTAAACTATGGTCTAAAATATGTTGCAAACAAGGATGTACAACTTCAGGGATAAACATACGTTGACTAGGCACGAAGTTTTGATGATAGAAAGGGCATTTCAGGGGTATGCTTCAGCTTAGGCTCTGCTATGATATCTTGGATGAGCAGGAAGCATAAATCTGTCGCACTCAGCACTGCAAAAGCAAAATATATTGCAACAAATGAAGCATGTACAAAAGCAGTGTGGCTTAGGAAGTTGTTTACAGGATTATTCGACTAAGAGTTTGAACCTACCATGATACATTGTGATAATCAAAGTTGTGTGAAGCCTTCAGAGAATCCCATGCTCCATGATAGGTCGAAGCATATTGAGTTCAAGTACCACTACATCTGTTACATGGTACATAGGAAAGTGATAAGGCTCGAGTACATCTCCACCAATGAGCAGACAATTGATGTTTTCACAAAGTCGTTGCCCAGAGCGAAGTTCGTGTACTTCAGAGACAAATTGGGGCTTTTGGAGATTACCCCTCTCCTTGAGAGGGAGTGTTGATTTGATACGAGCATAGATGGACATTCTCCCAGTGGGGAGAATGGTCTGAGAGGCCTAGAGTGCTCACTAGCTAGGGTTGAGTGAGTGCCTCTCAGTGAGAAGACTCGATTACTCACCATGAAGGGTTGCATAAGGTTTGGAAGTGATCACACACCAGGGAAAGGGTGTAGTGAGGTCTTTTAGTATTTGGACCCAATCACACACCAGGGAATGGTGTAGTGAGGTCTTCCAACATCTGGACCCAATCACACATCAAGGAAGGGTGTAATGAGTTCCTTCAACATGTAGACCCGATCACCAACCAAGGAAGGTTTGAGTGAGGTCTTGGCCCTTTCACCAAGAAGGGTGGGTGAGTGCTTGCTTGTTGAGATCTCAACATTTTGGCCTAGTGAGAGGCCTTGGGATTTGAGGACTGATCACTCTGGAGGAGTGAGTCCTAATACGTTGATGATATGTCATTGGTTTGGTAACACCCCAAATATGGCCACTAGCGAATGCTAAGGATAGATGTTGATGTTGATAATGACTCGATATAACCTTTTCTTAGAGACATTTGTCAACTTGAGAATATCTATGACAGTCATTATGAATAACTCCCGAGTTAAGAGGGAGTGTTGAATTTTGTAACTATGGTTGGTCTTCATAATGTATATTTGGCCACTTGATGTATTTATATTGATTATTGTAAAGCATATTTTAAATGCTAGAGTCAAAAGAAAATTATAATACGAGTCAAGTCCCATTTGGACTTTTGAAAGAAGAAAATTTGAAATTTGAAATTTTTGGCTCCAAGTTTGTCAAGTCAACCTCCCTCCAAGACAAATCAGACTATGGCAAAGGAAACACCCATTTGGCCCAGCATATCACTATATAAAGGTTGCTAGACGTCATTCTCTTGGCACCAATTCACAATCACTCAAGCAGATAGTTTTTAGGCATCCTAGAAAACATCAATAAGGATAAGGACGAATGGGATTTATTTTTCTCTCTCCCAAGCTCGCATGTGTGGATATTTTCTCTCTCTTCTAGTTCGTAAATTTTTTGGGCAGTTTTATTGTGGGGGGCCAAAATTTTGGGCAATTGCAAGAGCCGTAATGTTGGGAATTTTGGCAGTTTCAGGAGGGCCAAAGTTTTGGTTCATATCAGGTAGCTCGAATTGTTGGATTAGGTTGGGAGGCTTGACTTGGAGGGTTTGACCATGTGTGACCTAATTAATGACTAGAAGGTCTAAGTGTGTCTCTTGTTGAACAAAGGAATTTTTGTATTCAAAAGGTTGTTGGGTTTTAGCTTTTTCCCCTTAATGTATCTTCGCAAGGAAAATCTTGTCTTCTCTTTGTGCATTGTGATCTCTATTGTTCTATTGTTCTTGTATGGATGAATTTCTAAAATATAATTGTCGAATGACATATTGGAATAATTTAAAAGAAGATCAACATCAAAAGTAATTATCAGTATTTCAAGAATCGAGGGTGGGTGCTACAATGGATGAGACCTTGGAATCAAGGAGTTTACTCAACCTAACCAACTTAACCACCAAAGACCCATCAATTTATCTCAAGGGGTGAGTCCCCAACATTTTGGTTTTCCTCAACTAACTTGACCGATATACGAAAAAACTCGTTTGATTTGACCAATTTTTGGAAAAGAACATTTCACTCGATTTTTACACCAATGGCTTTTTAACGAGTTAGCCATTTTTACTTCCACTTACATACATGATGTCGATGCAACCTCAAATCAAAATGTTAAGCAAGGACAAGAGATCCAACGACTATTATTTTCAAAGAACATATTAACTTGGTCAAAGCAATCTTCTAAATCATAGAAAGGGACATGAGAAAAAGGGCCTTTTGTCGGCACTCATTCTTTAGGTTGTTAAGTCTTATATTTAATATGTATCATCCTATTTTGTTATATAGCCTCAAATTTGATTCTAATCCTTTAGTCTAATATTGGACAATTTCAACTTTGTACATTTCATTATAAATTCATGCCATCCTCGAAGATGATTTTGATATAAGATGAGTTGGTCATATGATATGCTTGCATATGGTACTTTCGCATTATATTCAATGTAACCTTTCATGTCTAATCTAAATCAAAAGCTAAAAAATAAAAATATTGGAAATCTATATCTTTATAATATGTATTATTCGATATGTTTACCTGTTGCCAAGTTGATTGGAGATATTTTGTCAACGGACGACTAAATTTCATTCATGGGCCAAAAAAATCTTGAGTTGAGTTGACATTTGTAACTTTGTTAATTAAAATAAAATAGCTAAACTTTAAAAAAAAAAAATCCAATTAAAATATTAATCTATGCTCGTTAAAATTTAAAACTATAAAATTATTAAAGCACACTTAAAATTAAATCAATGATTTATTATACAATGTGAGTAGATAGCGCATCCATTCCATACATAAAAATTCCTCATTCTCAGATGAAAACACTGGGAAAATCCAAAATGTCTTCAATTTATTTATAAGAATGATATATTCTTAGAATTTTGGAAAATACCATAGCTCTGGTATTATTATTTGCTATTTATCTTGCGATAAAATAGCATGCAAGACAACTTCACATAGAAGGCACTTGGAACATAACAGGAATTATAACCTATGTGTCCTCTTGCTTTAAAGATTTTGATCCCTCTAACCTAATCAGACCCATTCTCAAATATGGATAGAATCCACTCAAGCATTAACCAAGGGTCAATCATACATAAACTCGATTACACAAATGTTTTATAAGGTCCTCAAATCATCATATGTGATAAAGGTTATTTGTAATATCTCTTTTTATTATTTTCGTTAAAATGTTAGGGATTTAACTTCGACAAAACTATTCCATGAATTTCATCCATTTACACAACATAAATTGCTAGCAAATAATGTAACACCCAAAAAATTAAAATAAGTGTTGGTACTCCAGAAATTTTATAAAATACTACAACTATAAATAACACGAGAAATAGCAGCAAACTCGGCTTAATTTTATTTATTGAATACAAGGTTACATGAAAATTGCTGAGGTCATGGCCTCCAAAAATAACTGCGACAATACTAATCCTGACCTCCAAACTGTAATTGAAACCAATAAAAATAATGGGAAATGAAGCACAAATTAGAGATTTGGGTGATCTCCACTTCCAACCCGTACATCTGCTCCACATCTACTCACTAATTGATGTCGAGGAAGCCCTATGAGATTCCTGGGTGAAATATCCACAATAGTGAATTGTGGTTTCATCCAACACACCAAGAAACCCAAGGGTTTTCGTCCTTGAGCTCTGTAAACTTGAAACCAAGTTCACAAAATCCCTCCAGGAGAAAATATTCCAAACCTGAGATGATCCCAATGACTTGCTCTCCCCTCTTTTAAAGAGTTGACAGATCTCCCTCCAACCTTCTAGAAGCGATTTTATTTTATTATTTTATTTTCATTCTAGCAGCTCCTCCCTTTTATCTTATCCAAGTGACTCTTTTTATTTTATTTAAGTCACTTTGAATCCTGGGAAATGATCAATCTGCCTCTACGATTTCTCTAGCCACTGAAAGTCACTTTTCATCATCACATCATGTAGATCTATTCATCCCAGTTCCAAGGAGATATTACACTGAGGTGTTTCTCCAAATAACACCTTTAGCGTATTTAATTAAAATATGCTTAATAATAACCTCGTTTTGGGAATCGTCGAAATGCAACATAACCAAAAATGAATTGTGTGGAACTAACCCGATGATGAAATATAGCAAGCAAACCCCATCAAACCCATAAAAGTCCTCCAAAACCCTTTGGGCCCAATGATGACGTAATCTCGCTCCTGTGATCTGGTTGTCACAAACCCTGGAAATCCACCCTAACCGAATCATAAGGGAAACCAAAAAGCAAGTTGTCACGCTTGTTTTGAAGTGGACCACAGTAGACATCACCCCAAAGCATTAATTCATTGATGGAGAAATGTTGTCCTGGTGATCACGTATTTGAATTATCCCAATGCTTATTTTCCTTGTGAAGGACCTAACAATGATGTAAACAATTGCCCACACCATAAAGTATTAAAGGCAAATAAGGACTTGAAATAAGAGAAAATAACATAATTTTATTAATATCAAACAAATGACTACAAATAAGTATAACAATGTGGAATACAAAGTGGCAACATACATGTCGCTCCCATATAAACATGACAGTGGCAAATCTAATCTATGCTACAAGACTTATCGTGCAATGATACTTCGCACATAAAACGTTCACAAACCAAACTGTCAAGAAAAAAATGATACTTCATTAAGCTAAAGCCCTTCAATGTAGAGAAACAAAGTGAGGTAATGGCATCAATTTATACCAATGTTACATTATCGTTATTGGCAATTTATCACCGAGGTTTTGAAATTTAAATTATCAACAATATCATGGAAATTATCAAAAATTATTAGGAAATTTGAAAAGAAAAAAATTAATCAATTTTTTAAATTTCAAAAGCAGCAACATCAATGTCAAACAAACACATTGCTACATAAATGTGAAACTAAAATTGATATATTAGATGTATCAGATGTTCATGTCAAGTGGTACATCATATATCGATACTGAAATATGATATTTGTCTCAATTTACAACATCTAATAGAAAATCATATCAAAACAAAAATAAATGTATCTCATGAGATGAATCATGGCAATGAGAACAATGGGTTCCCCCTTGTTTGCTTGATGGAAAATGGCCATAGCATCCTCAGTGATATTATCAAAGCTAGAACAAAAGATTGATCTACCAAAAAATACATAAAATATTCAAATTTTGAAAAGAACATACAATTCACGTGCATCTATATGAATTCAAATTGTTATACATAAATATGCAAAGTTTCTCATGTATATAGCAAGGGTGCATGTAACCAAAACAACACTTAGTGCAATCCATCTTTGAATCAAAATTCTAATTTTTTCTCCATATGAAATCCAATGAAAATCCAATGAGGTTGGAACCACTCACAAACATCTTGAAAGCTAAGTCACCTAACACGGAGACAAGGGACACGATGGACACGTGGATTCAAGTGTCGGATTTAGGACACAGTGACCCCCGCAACAGGATACGTCCGGACACATTATATATATATATATATATATATATATATATATATATATTAAAAATTAGATATTTCTTACACAAATTCATTGATTCAAACATAGATCTTCATCTAGATGTAAGTTTTACAAAGATTTAAGATACATGATACATTGATACATTGATACATCATACAATCATACATATTACAAAGTATTACTGTATTAGTAATAGACATATTCATCAATGATCCAATAGGAGAAAGACAAGATAATGTAGTTTTCTCATCAAGTCATCAAAATCAAAATGTGTTACATAAGTACTAGCCTCTAGGCTCTAGGTCACTGCCAATGGCAAATAGAAATAGAAAATACAAAACAACTACAGTCTACAAGACTACAAGCCTCATTGAGTCATCAATCCTCGTCATCATCATCAGCGTCACTGTCCTCATCCTGATCATCATGCTCACCACTTCTCTCCTATGCTACATCCTCCTCCTCTATCATCTTTGCATCTGTTGGTGTGGAGGATGACGCCTCTACTGTATCGCCATCATCAAATGTGACAGGCTCTAGCACTGGCTCATTGAGATCCATGTTGGCCAATGCCAACTCAACACTGTTGTACAGACCCATATCCTCAGGAAAAACATCCCACATCTTTGTCTTTCCCTTCAACCAATCCTCCCTCTCCCTGTAGATGAGACGAAGGTTGGTGTGCACATACACCATTGTCTCTGCCCTGGACTGCTCAAGCCTGCTCTTCTTCACACTATACAAATTCCCATATGCGCTCCAATTCCTCTCGCAACAAGAGGATGAAGTCACCTGAGAGAGGAGCCTCATGGCTAACTACTGTAGAGGAGGGCTTGTTGCCCCATGAGTTGCCCACCAAGAATAGGGCTTGTTGCCCCATGAGTTGCCCACCAAGAATAGGGCTTCTTAGCCCCCCTGTCTTGAATCACATCATATCCTGCAAATCGCCTAGTGCCAGTGGAAAACTCTGCAAAGGCATCCTTCACCTCATCAAGGGATGCCCTATCTTGAAAAATCCTCTTGAATGCATCTTTCCTCCCCTGTGAGATTTCACCATCCATGTGAGGAGGGAATCTGCGGGAAGGTCCACCATTTAGCCACTCATAGTTGTAGTATTTTGGGTTCAAGGAGTGAACCAAACAATGTAAAGGTGTGCAATTCTTGTCCCATCTGCTGACAAGAATATCCTGTATGCTATTGAAGAAGGTCTCTGGTGATGTCTCATACTCTGGGCACTGACTCTATAAAACAATGGTCCTCACAGTCTCAATCATGGAATCCCGTCCCTCATAAAACTCTCCTAGGATGGGTTGGTCTATATCTGCAAATCAAAGCAAGGAAATGATAGGGTCCATGATAGGAATAAGTAGATCTACCTTCTCCCACCAGACATCATCCAACATTGTGTCCTTCACTTTCTTTGAGGTTGTTTGATCCGTCTTTCTCCAAAAAGACCAAAACTCTGAAATAAACATGGCCCCAAGAGCAGTCTTGACCTCCCTCAACCTCTTCAACATGATGAATGAAGAGGCAAACCGTGTCTCTGCAATCTTCAACAATGATAGATTGGTGTACTCCTTGTAGATAGTGAGGGCATTTGTATGGTTTTGTACAAAGTTGTGGATATGTCGTGCATCCTCAATAATGCCTCCAATCCAAAGCACATCAGAAGCAATAGATTTCAGTGCTAAGTTCAATGAATGGACAATGCAAGGTGTCCAAAATATTTGTGGATATTTTGCTTCCACAATCATGACAGCAGCCTTGCAAACAAGTGCATTATCTGTAATGATTTGCACACAAGAATCGACACCTACATCTTCAATAATTTTAATAAATAACTAACCCATATATTGTGCATCCTTGTATTGTCCAAGTGCATCCACTTATTTCAGGAAAAATGGACCATTCAAGGATGACACCATGAAGTTGATGAGTGTGTGTCGTGCTGGATCTGTCCATCCATCAAAAACAATGCTAAACCCAGATGTTGACCATGTTGATTTAATAGGCTCAACCATTTTGTCCACCTCTTTATTTTTCTTTGTCAACAATGTGGTTCTAAGCCTCTCTGATCCAGGAGGCACATACCCTGATGGAGCCCCATGACTAAGAGCTCGACACATCTCAATAAATAGAGGTGACCGTGCAACATTAAAGGATATGAAGTTCTGATAGAAAGAAAAAGAAAAAAAAAACAATGGTGAGATCAAGCTCTTTCCTCTTCTCTTTTTGGAAAATCTTGTCCTTTGGACCAAGTGCAGTTGCCTTTCTTTTTGTTAATTGTCCCCCACTAAAACTCTCAAAAGGGAACTTCTTGTTGCTTTTCCTTAAGAATCGAAGGGGATCATCATTCTTGTTTTGTTTTGATTTTGATGCCACAGTTTCCGCACCAACAAATGCCTCTTTCCCCAATTCCCTCCTCTGTGGCGATTCAATTGTTGTACAAGTTGCAATGCCACAACTTGGCAAAGCCAACAAATGAGCTTTCACATGGTAATATGTGCTCATGAAATGGCTATGGCAAAAACTGCATTTCCATGCAACATTGCCTCCTCCCTTTGCCTTGCTGCCTGGCCCTACCTCTCTTTTCACATATTTCTACAATGGGTATTTGGGGTCTTGAGTTTGTTTTCCCTAAACCTTTGAAGCTACTATTGTAGCCCCACTTCCAATAGATAGAATACTTGCAGACCCTGATGAAATAGGGACAGGAGGGGCATCTCCAATGGGGACATTCTTCCCCTTTCTTTGCCCCTACCTTGCTGCCCTTGATTGAGCCATGAATACTGTAAAAAATAAACAAAAATGACCAAATATGTAAAACATATGCACATGCAAACACTAACAACAAACTAAATGCAAAAACATAGAGAGACAGTGCACTTACCGGATGCTCGATTCTCTTTGAAAACACTCCTTTTCTCCTTGCTAATCCTTGCTCTATGCTCAACTCACATACAAACAATGGTGAGAAAGAATGAGCCAAACCGCATTTTTATAACTTGTCCGACGCAATTTCTCGGTTTTCGTGTCCAGTAGAATCGGGTTCAATCGTGTCTGTACTAACACGATCAGGATTCGATGTGTCCTTTACAGACACGATCAAATCCGGCAAATTGGATTCGAATCCGTACGTGTCGTGTCGGACATGACGGATTCGAGACACGTGGCCCCATATGGTCGAATCCAGTTTCTTAGCTTGAAAGTTGAAACAATTAATGTTAAAGATAATAATTTAAGTAAAAGGATACAAATTTAATATTACCATTAACTAAAAGGGTGCGTATCTTATGAGATAAATCATGGGAAATGAAAACAATAGATTTCCCTTTGTTTGCTTGATGGAAAATAGCCACAGTATCGTCATAAGTCAATTCCCTAACTCACTCTTAAAATATGAGGGTTAAAAGAGCAAAAATGTGGTTATAAGTTGAAATTGACAGAGCCAAGTGATAATTTCCAAATTATCATGATAATTTCAAAAGGGTAAATTATCGCAATAATTCCAACATTCTCACGATAATTGCAACATTGATTTATACCCAGCTAATGTTCACTTAACTCTTCAAGGGAGCACCCTCCCAATAAGCAAAGCTCCAATATAATAATATTCCAAAACAAGATTCATATGAAGGACTCTATCTTTATTTAAAGCTACCGAGCTAACCCTTCTGATAACCAAATGCAAACGAATGTATGAAAATCAAAATCGATAAATAAAGAAGAAGAACCAAAAAAAAAAAAAATCGGCAAGGGTCCGAAAAACATAGTTTCAAAAAAAATAAGTGGAAAAATTGAAAAAATATTGGCAAAACATTAATAAAAATTATATCCATTTTTTTCTAAATTTTAAACATATAAACAAACAACAACATCAAATAAACACATTGGCATATAAATATGGAGAAAATACCAATGATCCATCATAATCGATATTGAATCCTGAAGTCTAATAGTTGTCCAATCAAGGACTTAAAATTAGAGAACCAACACAAAATGACATGACATATATAAATGTATCTCATCACAATGAGGTAGATGTACAACGACAACAAAAACAAAACTAGCAGCTAGTTAATGCATCTCCCCCTTTTACAGGAAAAAACAATGAGTTTTTTGCCAAGCCTACCCTAACAGCAGAAGGCCCTAGCACTGCAACAGGTGCTTGATGGTGACTCGTGGGTATAGAACTAGGTTCATCAATCTCTCAAAAAGGTGGTGTTAATATTTCCACATCCTCATCCTCCTCCTCCTATTGTTTGAGTTTTCCCTCCTCTAACCATCCAAGTTACTTAGACTGCACCCTCCACTTAGACAATACATTGATATTGTCTAAGGAAATGGCATCCACATTTGGTGTTCCGTCAATTTGCCTCATCCATAGTCCGAGATTGTAATGGACATACACCAAGTCAATGAGACATGAGAACTCCAACATGTAAAAGGATCATAAAAAATATAATGAGTCTTGACGGTCATCGTATATTAGGTGGTCATAAATTACAGTAGATGTAATTGCTCTATTCAAGTTCGAAGTTCTAACTTCTTGTGTTTCTTTGGGTGTATTTTTACCAATGCTGCAAACATCGCGATCGGGATTAAATCGGCGAGGGGAAAAAATCGCAAAAAATCGCAAAAATCAGGAAAAAATCGGCACATACAAAAATATTCATTTTTTTTCAATTTTTTTAATATCTAAAGCACCCACAACATAAAATAAATGCATTGACACATAAATATGAAAAAAAAACTAATATATAAGACGTGTAATATCATGTCTAGTGCTACATCACACATAATAGTGAATCATGTCCTGAATACTAAGTCCTGAGTCTCAACTCAACCTCAAAATATCAACAAAAAATATAATAATGTATCTCATATCATGAGTCAAAATGTTATATACAAAGGAATGCACCAAATAACCTATACTACTGATTTCCTCTGCCCCTCTTGCGAGAAAATGTAACAGCTTTCCCTCTAGACGAAGAAGCTAGCATGGCTGGCAATGGACTTTGTTGTGCTCCAGATCCTAAAGCACTAGGAGCTAAAGGAGGCAAACCACGTCCTCTACCGGTAGCAGGGGTAGGTGGTGTCACCTCCTCCTCCTGTTGTTGCTCCTCCTCCTCCTCATGAAACTCATCATTGATTCATCGCTACTAGAAATGGGATCATCAACAAGAGATACATAAACATCATCTAGCTCAAAGTCTTCGGACTTGGATTGCTCAACCTTATAACATGATAGAAATTGAAAAAGTTTAACATGCCTAACCAATGATTTTGGTTTGAGTGAAGGGTTCATCTCCTCAACCTTAAAACGCGGTAGAAAAAGATTAACATGCCTAACCAGTTGTTTTCCTTTGAGTGAAGGGTACATTCTTGTTAAGGCCACGGTAGGAGAGTTCAACAATCAATACCACCAACATCAACAAAGTTCAACAATCAATGCCACCAACATCAAGGTTCTTAAATGACTTCATGCTCTTGATCAAATGCCAATCTCGTACCCTTACACATGATAGAAACAAATGGAAACATTGCAAACCCCCAAACCATGAAACCCTGAAAACCATTAAGTCTGTTGAATTTTGAGTGAAATCTAAAATTCTAGTTTCTCCATATGAAATCCAATGAGGTCGAAACCACTCTTAAACATCCTGAGTCATTTCATGGTAATGTTAAAAATTTAAGTAAAATGATGAAAATGAAAAATAAAGGAAATATCACTTTTACTTTAAGAATTTAACATTACCACCATTAACTGCCAACAGGGTGTGTTAGGAAAATGAGAGGGCTGCAAAAATGACAAAAAAAAATCGATTTTTGAACTTATAGGGTTGCTGTTTGATGGGCCCGCGATTTTTTCCCGATTAGCGATTTTTTCAAAAAATCGTGCAAAACATCGCCGATTTAATCATTTTGTTGAAAAAATCGCGATGTTTGCTTCCTTGATTTTTACAAATACACTCTAATTGCACTCACATCCAAAGCACTACAAGTTTGAATGAGGATTCTAATGGCAATTTCTTGTAAAACTAGTGCCCTTGCACCATAGCCTGGCCACCAAAAATCTAAAACAAATAAGAATGAAAGTGAACTAAATTACATTTCATTAAAATAGAAAATAGAGAATAAAGAAAAGAGAAAAGCTAAGTAAAAGGAGAGAGAAGAACGAAGTCAAAGACAAGAGGAATATTCCAAATTTGACTGAAGTTTGACCTTGTAGCTCACACATGTGGACTGTAATTTATGTGGAAGAAGCCGATTTTTTCTGAACTAGTTGCAAGCCAAAATTCGGCCCTGGTTGCAGGTCCGAAATTCTTGAATTTTGACCAATTTGGAGCAAGTTTGACCAGCGCTTACTTTGACTTTGGAGGCGACTTGGAGGAGGGTCTGGACTTGGTTTTTTAGTGCCCATTTGGTCTTGGTCTTGGTCTTGGATATCTCATTTTGATTTGATCCTATAAGAGAAGGATTGTTAGGTTTTCGCCTTGTGGGTTTTGCCTTGGCTAGTAGCCTAATTTTGGTGTCTATTGTCTCTTTGTGATCTCTATATTCCCGAACGATTGAACATTTGTATAATGATGAAGAAGACATAAGAAGTAATACAAGAAGATATCTAATATTCACAAGTAATTATCAAGAAGAGAAATTAGGTGTTAATCTTTACTACACTTGGTTTCTCAACAACCCTTCCATTACCTCACCATCAAAACCAAACTTGCATTTGTAGGAAAATGTGGGGTTGAGGAAAAGTGTTGCCGCATGAATGGGTCGATGGAGCATCCTGATCCACTGATAATCAATCAAATCCCACATCATCATCTATCTATTAAACCCAGGGGTATCCTTACCCACATAATAAGATCTAATAGTTTCTCTGGCCCTATACATGGCCTCATATAGGTATCCCATGGCAAGCTTGTCACAATCAACCAATCTCAGAACCTTTATTGAAGGTTCACTAACTAAGCATACCTCTTCCACTCATTCCCAGAAGTGCTTAGTGTACACCAATCAAAAATGGATCCACCATCATCTCTCCTGTTATATATACATGCACGCCACTCATCACAAACAAACATTTGCTTCAACTCAAACTGACATTGAAGCAAAGGCTAAAGAGTAAGGAAGTTGGTTGCAAAGCGTGTGATTGTGGAACGTCACAACTCCCTATTTCTGGTGCGTTTCCTTGTGAGGCTAAGAACGATAGAATGGTTATTGAACTTGGGGAAGCTCCTAGCATGCTCAATCACCTCCTTGATGAAGGAAAGTTTCATCATATCCTCAAGCATCAAATCAATACAATGCACACCACATGGAGTCCAAAATATTGCCTATCCATAAGTATCCCACTAGAAACCACATAATTAGTTGCATTATCAGTTATGATTTGCACCACAATGGGCAAACTAATCTCCTCGAGGAAACCATCCAACAACTCACATAGCAATGTTGCATCTTTTACATCTGCAGATGCATCCACTGATTTGATAAACATAGTAAATTTAGAAGGGTCCTACCCTTCCTATCTCTCCATCCATCAGACATGATTGTACATCCAATGACTTCCCATGACTGCTTCAACTCCGCCAATCTACAGTTGATGTCCTTTTCCTTTTCAAGAATTGGCCCTTGCAACTTATCATATGTAGCGCTTTTATACCTTGGGTCAACAGCAATGGCACCACACATCAGTTGCCAAATTGGATTGTTTTTGAGATGTTGATAGCTAATTCACTCAAAAAGACACCTCCCCATAACTATGTCTGCTTCTTGCTTCTTGCTTCTCATTTTTTTTAATCACTGATTTGATGGAAGGTTGTGCTCTAGCTCCAGTTCGTCGAACAAAAAAGATGAGGACCTCTCGGCAAGTGTAGCCATGGAGCCCCTCCCACTACCCTTAGTGGTAGATAGCCCTGAAGCTCTAGCTGCTTGTTTGGCCTTATTTGCAGTTTCCTCTACTTTCTTTATTTCATTTGTATTAATTGCATTACATGCATCTCTCATAATCGCTAGGCTAGATTCTTTGCAAATCCCAACTTCTCTGCCAAGGATTTTAACTAAACAGAATTTCAACCTGAAAACCCCTCTTGTCATTTATTGGCCACATAATTTGCAACGTAGTTTTTGTCTATTGTCGCCTACAGGTTCCCCATACCACCAAAATGGGTCTAAACCCTTTGGCATATTTGCAATGGAAGGGGACAACTTCAAAATTCAAACCTAACGCACAACAAACACAAGAAAATGGCATTAAACCCCCACTAGAAAAAGATAACAGCCTCTTGATTTGATAAATCAATTATCAAACATTTAGAAAATTATATTAGATAATTAGCAACTAAAAGTGGAAAACAAATTGATTCAAGCTGGTTGTCCCATTTCTAAACGAAAAAAATTAAAAACCCTTACATTATTTTATGGGCAATCATGGAAAAATGTTAAGAAATAGAGGCAAAATGTAAACAAGCAAACAAACAAAAATCTATGAAAAAAAAGCATTAAGATAGTGGGGTTTAGATACATATCTATCAATGGAAACTTCAGCACAGTTTTGGAAAAATGGAGCTCACCCCTTGTAAAAAATCTTGATGGTGGATTGGTGATGGTTGCTTAGATTCCTTCACAATCAACAAGGATGCCCACAAACCCTTATCCTCCCTTCTCCAACAGCTTAGGAGAAAAAGAGTAAGAAAAAAAACAAATCAGGCTCCTTAACCTACTCTTCAATCTAGCTTGGCAATTTTTTCCATCAAGCGGTGATAAATTGGAAAAAATCGTTGATTCTTTCAACACTAATGCAAACTACCTAGTGGGCATTATTTAATAAGGCTACATTACATATTTTCAATGCTAAGTACATAATGGGCCTTATTTAATAACAACTAACCTTGGTGAACTAGTCCACATTTACATCAAAGGCTCGCCATATTTTCAACTAGCTAGAAAACCCTCACCATACCCAAATACTAACTACCTAGTGGCAATTCTCTAATAAGGCCACATTAAATCTATTCGATGTTAACTACATAATGGGCCTTATTTAATAATAACTAACATTGGTGATCTAGTCCACATTACATAAAAGGCTCACCATAGTTATCATATCTTGAACTCTAATGGATCCATAGACCCCTATTACACCCCACCATGCCATCCCCTCGAAGAAGCATTTCCCTCAATGCTTGTAGCAAAAATGTACCACCATAAACCAAGGTCCCATGTACAAGTATTGACTAGAATATTATGACCCCATCTCTTGAATGTCGCGATCACTCAACTTCTAATGGCGATCTGGTGAATAGGCCAAGACAAAAACCTACCACAAGAAAATCTTACAATCAAAATGAAATAAAGAAAATTAAAAAGATAGAGTAAAATTTTTTTTTAAAATAAAGAATCTTCCCCTTGGCTAGAGACAATGAATTAATACCACTAGTTATGATCTAAGACATAGCCATTAAGATTTAATCACAAACAATACGTCAAAAATGCTCAATGACTATTCAATAGCAGAAAACAAAGCCATATCACAATAATTGAAAGCATTTCAAGAATCAAAAACTCTTGTACAGGATGTCTTCCCTAAGGTATGTGAATCAATGGCCCCCACTGGTATCTACCAAGGAAGAAGATGGGGAGGGACCACTTTCCTCCCCCAAGCCAAAGATATCTCAATATCTGAATCTCACCTACCATTTGAGGTCATAAGAAAGGAGCTCATTATAAATCATTGATCAAAGGACCTAGAAGAACTAGAAGATTTGGTCTGAGGTACGTCGCAGCACCAAGTTGATGTAGCCACTTGTCGAGATCTAGAGGAATTAGTATGCCTATTGATGCCATGTGAACTTTCATGGTGTATGCATCCATGTATGTTGCTACCATTAAGGGGATACATGATCTACTATAACATTGTTTCAGGTGACTCCCTTTTCAGATTAAAGAGGTCTGTTGAGAATATATATGCAATCTTCACTTGTGGCCACATGCTAAGCCAACCTATGGATAGCTATGGGTTGTTAAACCCATTATTAGACTCTCATATTATATTGTATCTCACTAGAATGTCAGCCTAGCCTCCTCCTTGGGGTCAATGCCTTAATACTAGTGGAGTGGTATAAAATTTAAATACACCACATCCCTCATTTGCAACATCATCTCATTCAAGTGAATTCATTTATTCTTTTCCACTTAGCTTGGGTAACTTTCCCTTGGTTATGGTTAGAGGATCTCTGTGAAGTCTTCTTGTTATCTATTTAAGTACTTGGATTACATTTTGTTAAATAGATCACCATAGATCTACTATCTCCATTGGTCTCGACTCTCAACATTTCCCCCACTCGTTTGGTCTTTATAAATTTCCTTTGAAGTGTATTTTACAATTTTTTCCTTTGGAGTATATTTGCCTAGTTATGAATTGAAAGCATTCTCCTATATATTTTTCAAACTATATTTGGACTGAAAATATAACCAAGAAAGTACACGATACAAGAAGATTAGGCCTTCATCGTCGCTGTGACTTACTCTAGTGTTTCTTGCAATAGCTCGGCTTTTTCTTCACAAGATTCCTCCAGCATTGACTTATCCTATTTTACTCAAATATCACTCTAACTCAAATAGGGACTAATGATGTTCCAATTCATGCAAGAGATTCCATACCAAATAAAACTTTAGGAGACATCTTTCAAGTGCTATATATGCCAATAAAGGCACAGAAGAAGCCAATACAGTTTAACACCATTCAGTTGCTTTCTGCACTTCGAGAACAATCCACCATAATAGATGCAAAAGCCCAATGTAATGTCTATGTAAAGAGGTCTTAACTGGAAATTAACTGTTAATTTGTAAAACAACTAGCCTGGCTGGGAAGATAAATGAATGATTTCCAAGAATGTCGTATGTTGAACATAACATGAAAGACTAATGAATAGGATCAGTATATGTAATCTGATGGGGAATCAGCAAACACAAAAAGAGGATAAGAAGGCTGCAATACTTTTCTTACAGTGTAGAAAAATTATTAGTATCAAAAAAATTTATGATGCTGCGTCACTACAGGGTGTTTACTTTCCAGAATTCGTACTGGGAAGAACAGAGAACAAATCTCTTAAAATGTCAGCAGCACTGCTCAGAAAATTCAATGAACAAAATTTACTTCATTACATGATAGCTTGCACATGGCAAACCTGATCTTTTCTTGGTATATCGTTACGAATCCAACGCCGACAAAGAGCATAGAGGGAGTCCGAACCAGTATTCGATAACCTCACCTACAACCATCACAAACAATTTATAAGTTCACAACTAATGAAATAGTACCATAATTCTAAAATCATGACAAACGAACAAACTGAATACACATTAACATAAAAGTTACAACGCAGTTGTACAGTCTAACTTGAACAATTAATGTTTAACATCAAAATAGTCCTCCTTGCCATCCTGAAAAGAAGCAAGAATTTTTTATCAAGGAATTACTTGTTATTTGAATCTCTGAAAATAGACAAATCAAGCTGTCTGACATAGCTTTATGGACCACTACACTGAAGAGTTAATGCATTACAGAGGCGCTGTAAGGACTCAGATAGAGCACTCTGCCACAAAAGGACACTAAATTTCCCAAGGTGCATCTGCCTTCAGCAAAGGCAGAAACCCTCTGTAATATTCTCAATTAGCAGACAGATAATTGGAATATTCATTTTTGGTTAATTTTTGTCTTTCTAAAGTTTAGCAGGAAATAAAGGGCTGAGGGGACCCATGAATAAAACATTAAAATAAAAGCACTTTCCTAAAGTCACTGGGCAGAATAATTAAAAGGTGAAGTGGGGCCCATGAGGCCAAGTGACAGTGCAGGAGAGGAGGCACTTAGGACAGCGCAGTGGCAGTGTGGGCAGTGCAGTGGCAGTGTGGGAGAGACAGCGCAGCAAGGGGCAGCATGGCAAGAGGGACAGTGCAGCATTGGAGGGCCCAAGGGAATGTAGGGTTCACAAGCATAAAAAGGGATGGAGGCAGTCTTTCTCATCCATTCTTACATCTTATGAGTTTATGTCTGTCAAGATTAGAGCATGCTTAAGCTGTTTAGCTGAGTCTGCAGTGTTGTTTACCACAAGGGTGTCTCCGAGCGGAGATTCCAACCTCGTCCTCAGTGAACTTCGAGTGCCCGCTCAGCAGAGCAGCCATTCTACCAGTTTTTGAGAGCAGCTTCATTGTTTCAGCCACAAGATTACGCAGTCGCCTCCAAGGCAGCACAGTCTCTCAGGGGAATATGCAGTGATAGAGGAGAGCAGCGCCGGGAGAGGAGGAACCTCGTGAGATTTCAGTACGGGGGTTTGTGAGGGGATCAGCCCTTCCATAGCTGAGTCCCTTGGATAGTTGGAGGTGCTTCTTCCAGCATTTTCATCACAGAGGCCAACGTACCCAGCAGGAGGGCGTAGTCATCCCAAGAGAGTGAAATTCTGGGGTCAGTCATTCTGGAATTCCTTTCTGGGTTTTTCTGGGTTTTTGGAGGAGAAACTAGTGTCCGAGTTTCAGAATTTTCCAAGAAGCAGAGCAGCCCCATCTTGCAGTCCCTTTCCAGCCAACAGCAGCATTTTCTGCAGGTCTGTGTAGAGGAGGAGCAGCTCAGAGCAAAGATTGAGCAGAGATTCTGATAGAGGAGGGAGCTAAGTAACCGTATACTCCTAAAATGCCCTCGAATCCCCGAATCCTCGTATCGGACACCTCTACGTACCGGATTCGGCCCCAATTCGAAGGATAGCGTATCCGACGGGGTACGGTCGGGATACGGCGTATCCGAACAGGGATACGCCGTATCCCGACCATACCCCGTCGGATACACCCGCGGGTTCAAAAAAGCGTTTTTTTTTATTATAAAGGGGGGCTTTTGCTCATTGTTTTTCACCAATTGAGGAGGATTTTTCAGGAGAGGGCATCAAGCCTATGGCCCTAGTATTTATATATGATTCAAATTTCATGGTAATGTTAAATTCTTAAAGTAATGGTGACATTACTTAAATTTTTAACATTACCATGAAATGACTCAGGATGTTTGAGAGTGGTTCCGACCTCATTGGATTTCATATGGAGAAAGTAGAATTTTAGATCTCATTCAAAATCCAGCAGACTTATCAGTTTTTCAGGATTTCAGGATTTGGCTATTGCAATGTTTCCATCGAATTTTGTCATGTGTTAGGGTATGGAACTCGTATTTAATCAAGAGCACCAATCCATTTGGCAGTGTTCTTATGTAACACATTTTGATTATGATGACTTAATGAAAAAACTACAGTATCTTACTATCTTCAATCTTGTCTTTCTGAGTAAATTTGACGATTGTATCATGTATGGTGTATCAATGTATCATTGTAATTTGTATTATAGTATCAATGATGATGTATGACTCATGAGTATCTAATATCTATGTTTGAATCAATGAATTTTGTATCAATTTGTGCAAAAAATATCTAATTTTTAATATATATATATATATATATATATATATATATATTTTAAAATATATATATATATATATATATATATATATATATATTTTTAATAAAATAATATATAACGTAACGTATCCCAGAAGTATCATGTTCCGGGGTCACCGTACCCGTATCCGATACTTCGAATCCCGGTATCCCCGTATCCCAGTATCAGGTGACTTAGGGAGGGAGAGATCATTCTAGCCTGCCTTGAGCAGGCCAAGGTGCTATCATTATGAGCACACTTTGTACTTGTTCCTCATTTCAAAGAATATAATAAAATGGCTCAGTTGTTCTGGTTTATTTGCAGTGTTTTAGGTGTATGCCTCTATTTGCTGTAGTTTTTGTTGATGTTGCTTTGTATTGCTGTCTATTTCCTGTTTGGGATACTACAGGGATACTACGCCCTCAAATGCTGCAAGCTGCCGGAGGGCCTATGTTGACAGTCTCCACTCAAGTAGGGCCTATGTTGCAAGAGTAAACACAAAGTAGGCGTAGAAAAAAACAAAGGAAAAATATTATTAATGTCCACATGACCAAAATAAACAGGCAGAAAAAACAAATTAAAATAAAGATAAATAGTGCAAAAGGTGAAAGTTAAACAACAAATAAAGATAGCTACATCACTGTGTAATAAAAGAGCCACTACTCTGCATCAAAAGTAAGAGAGTAGACAATGGGCAAAAATCATCATCATCAATCACTGGGAGGGAAACAGTGCAAAAAATCTTGGGTTGTCTAGAGTGCTCCCCCTAAAATCTCTCAAACCAAAGTTATCACAGCCGGAATCACCTGAGGGTCAAACCAGGACCAGACCAAAACAAATGAGAAAACCTCGTTGAAGAACTAGTCAATTAAAAATACGCAAAGTTTAAAAAAACATATAGAATCAGATGCATCAACACAAATCCAAACCAATAGAGATCAAATAAGCAAAGTTTGTTCATGTATATTACATGTACATTTTTTTATTTTTTTGCTTGAATATTCAATCTTTTGGTCATAACGCTGGGTATGGACCTCATGTCTTGAAGGCCATTCAAGATATGATTAATTAGTTTTGCCCTGAATCAGCCTTTAGTCCAATTCAAGCACTGGTTCAAGTCACTTTCCTTGTGAACTAGTCAAAGGCCATGGATCCATTCCATACAGGTTGGTTTGGATAACTATGCTCCTAACAACCAGGGTTGAAGAGAGAAATCTAGTAACAGAAACACGAATACTCAATTTGGACTAGAAAATAGTCATACATGGAACCAACTTGATCGGGTATGTCACAATGATCTCAGGAAGCTGGGTCACTTCTTGACAAAACAGGAGAGATGGTATTGTCCCACCAACCTACTACCCTCTATATCACAACCGAAGTACCTGTGGGAATTTGATGCCTCATTCATCAACATAAAATGATAGAATGAGGCAGTCAGACTAGTGGAAAGAGACCTAGATAGGTCATATACGTCTTGTCACCTAAGAGTAACTACCACTTGAAGACAGCAAAACAAACATCTCTAGTCACAGACTCACAACACTAAAGAGAGATAGAAAGGGGTGCTTTTGAATCTCAATATATAGAAAAAATCTCCCTCAAATCTCACAATATAAGGTACTTTTAAAAATGAACCGATCCTTTAATTGAGCCTCTTGTAAATGACAAAGCTGGCACATACTATTCATCAATCAGATTTCAGAGTCAAACTCAATAGGAAACAGATGAGAGGAGACCCACAACTACACAAGGGGGATCCTCATGTGATCAATGACATTAAATGTAGACAGGGTCAGGGTCAACAATGAGGCCACCTGTCAACTATAAAAAAATCTCAAAGAAAATGGGCATTTTAAGGCCAAGAAGCTTTGTGGGGCTTTCAGGGCCAAGAGGCTTTGTGGGAGCGACAAGTGGGGTGGGAGGAGAGATCCAAGTAACCTATATAAGAACCAATACCATATTCATACTAGAATATTCATGGAAGCAATCTCCTCTAAGAAAGAAAGGGCCAAGGATAAATATCTTTTCCATTCTACAGTTGAATCACCCAAAAAGTGCAAATCCTATGAAGAAAGGAGATAAGCTTGGATATGATCTCAGATGGGCACAAAAATCAACTTGGATAATGACCCAAGGAACTGTATGATCACAATAGTTCATGTGTTAGAACCAATTCATTAAATGAAGGTGGGGTCATCTGTTATGAGGTGTAGTAACCATTTTTGCATGCAAGTGCTTTCAATTAGTGTTTTTGGCCTTCTAGTATGGATCATGGGTTGAAATTGGATTATAGACTATGATGCTTGGGATCTGTATGTGTTTCCTTATTTCACTTTGATGGTTATCATTTGCTTCTAGTCCAGTATAACCTTTCTTAGGGCTTTTTATTTCATTGTCTGGGAGGAGCACAAATAGGAGGCTTTGATGATGGTGGCGCGTCCATAATGTTCATACTTAACACTTTCCATGTTTCCCTTGTTTTGTTATCCCATTTTTTGATTGGTTGTTGTCAATTGCTCATCCTAGTTCCCTGTATATTTCATCCTCTGACAAATGGAGCTTCGAAATTCCCAAGGTAGATGTAACTGTATGAAAAGAAAAACCATAGGCCAAATGTTAAAGTGCAAATCAAAAGCCAATTTAGCTTGAGCTCTACCCCCTCTTATATAGCCACAAGCATGCAAAAGAATAGCAATGGATGTAAAGCAAATCAAAGCCAATTTAACTTGAGCTCTACCCCATCTTATATAACCACTTTCCCCTAGAGTTCCATGCATATTTCACACCTATCAAAGTAAAAGGAACTCTCAAAAGAACATCCTGCCCTTGATGAAGCGATAAACTTCCTATCATTAAAGGGAGATTATATCATCTTTACATGATAACCAATGAAGCTTATTAAACAAGCCAATTAAAGCAAACAAAAAGGAAAATCAAGGGCTTAGAAAAACAAAAGGCGAGGGAAGGCAACTCAAGTAGCTAAGTGCTCCCTCTACAAAAGCATTCGTAGATGATGACTTTACATAAGCCACTAAAAGACTATGACACTTTTCATCAAGTAAACCCCAATCCATAACACATATCACTTGCACCTTTCATTTGAAAAGGCCAGCCTAGGAACTATTCCTCCCGTTACGATTGGAAACACCTAATAGGAACTTATGATAACCCTGTACACTTCAGCCTACTTACATGTTGAAAATAAGGATACCAACGAGGTGTTTCCTAGGCATTTATCCTTTTGGCCTAGGGAGACATATTAAAATTTAATACCCTTTTGTCTAAGTGACATTATGTGTTTTATTAACATCAAGGAGCTAAAGAACTTTTTATGAGTCATGTACTATGTACTTTTATTTATTGAAGTCACATGTGTTTCTGAAAGTGACTTTATATGAAAAGTACTGAGTACACTTTATTCTATTAATGTGACTTTTATATTCTAAAAGTGACTTTATGAGAGAAAAAAGTGACCATTGTAAAAAATATTAAAAAGAACTAGGAGGCTCATTAATTGAAGGGGACCACATGAGGGAGGGGGTCAAGAGAGGGATTGATCTCCACCCTTGATCTAATGAGCTGAGATTTAATCTCAGCCATTAGATCTAAGCGTTAAGCTTCTCCACACTAAAGGAAGACAAAAAGGGAGAAAAAGGATGAGAGAGCTCATTATTCTCATGAGAGCCATTGAGAAGAGAGCAAGGAGAGCAAAGGAGACCAAGGAGGCAAGGTTGCAATCAAAGGAGAAGATTGAACAGCAGGAGAAGGAGTTTGAATCTCTCAGCTAATACTCAGGCACATATCCTGAGTTTCTAGGCTCCACTCTCGAAAATTTCGGGCTGCTATTTCAGGTGTTTTGGCAGGGATATTCAGCCCGAGTTGAGGCCAAAAACTTTGGTCATCAGACTATACTACACGACAAGATTTTTGTTTGTATTCAAGCCAAGTTCAGGCCCTAGACTACAGGAGGAATCTAGGCCAAGATTCCTGGGTACGCAGGCCCATAACAGATCAGCTTGTCAGTGTTTTACCTGAGCGTAGAAGAAACGCCAATGCCATTTAGCAAATTGAGGAAAGTGGGTCTTCAGTTTGCACAACGGAAAACATAAATAAGGCAGTTGTGGTTTTTTTTTTTTGGGAGCTATGTAAGATGAAGGAGGCACCAGGGATTGCTGCTCAGCTTGATTCCCTTGAAGGATATCCAAAAATGTTTGAGGAGGAAGATTTGGTTAGATTTAAAGATAATATTTTCCGGAAAGAGATTAAGAACGTGCTCAAATATTTTGCTGCTAACAAGAGTCCGGGCCCAGATGGCTGGACACCGGACTTCTCCCTGCATTTTAACGAGGAATTTATAATGGATTTAACAGACATGGTGGAAGAAGCGAGGTTATCTGGTTGGATCCATGGGGAAATAAACTCAACCTTTCTGGCTTTAATCCCAAAGAAGAAGGGGAAGCTATCGTTTAATTATTACAGACCCATATCCTTGTGTAATACTCTTTACAATATCATCTCTAAAATCATTGCTGAGAGACTGAAGGAGGTTCTATCTAATCACATCATGCCTGAACATTCTGGTTTAAAAAAAAACAGAAGTATTCATGATGTGGTGGCATCAACTCAAGAAATTTTACATACCATTATCAATACCTCAATGGCTATTATCATAAATGGATCAGCAACTAAGTTTTTCCACCCGGGCAGAGGGCTTTAGCAAGGTTGCGCCCTCTCTCCTCTTCTTTTCATATTGATTATGGATGCTTTGAGCATCAAGATAAAAACGACTACTGACTTGGGAAGATTCAGAGGTATCAAAATCACTTCTCAGAAAGAAGTCTCCCATAGCCTATTTGTTGATCATATCCTCATCTTTGGTATGATGCCGAGGCAAAGTTGGGAGGTACTCCAAAGTATTCCAAATAGTTTATGCTCTTCTACTTGGATGATGAAAAGTGTGGAATTCTTGTATTTATTGTGCAGAAGGGGAGGAGGAGGCCTTCAGTGGTGTGGGAGTCATGTTTAATTTCAGTATTGCTCCTTTAAAAGATGGACTGATTTATTTGGGTTTCTGGATGAAGCCCATGAACTATACAACAGAGGATTGCAGATGGTTAATATGCAAATATCAGAAAAATATAAATGGATGGTCATTGAAGTGGTTATCGAGGGGTGGTAGACTGATTTTGGCTCAGGGTGTTTTACAACAATACACCGTCTACTGGGCTCACCTATTTACTATCCCAAACAAAATTCTTGCAGAGATTAAAAAGGTAAAGGCAAGATTCATCTAGAATGGAGGCAAAGATAATCGGACCATCCATTTGGCCCATTTGATGCATTGCAAAACCAAAAGAAAATGGTAGATGGGGCATTCTTGACTTGGATATCTTTGGTAAAACTCTCATCATTAAATCCATATGGAGGTGTTTAAACATGAATGGTATATGGAGTGAGATCATAAAGCACAAATGTCTAAGGCAGAAGGGTATGGAGGAATTACTAATTTCGGGTTGGGAGGACGGTTCTAGCAGGTCAAATATTTGAAAGGGTTTTAGTAAAACATGGACACTGTTTACATGAAATCTAAAATGACATTTCGGGAGTGGAAATAAAATCCATATCGAAAGCCCTTTATTACTGGGTTTGAACCACAACCTAAATCTATGTAAAGAGACTGTTGACTGCATTAATCAAAAGGGATATTTTTATATGAGCCAAATAATTAAAGAGTGGGAGAACAGAGCTCCGAGGTGGAAGATGAATCAAGATATGGGGTTATATGGGAAGAGAGAGGAGGAACGGAATAATTATACTAAATCATTAAGAAGTCTGGGATTGAGGAAGGGTAATGGAGGAGACGAGATTACTTTGGGGGGGGGGGGGAATCATCTGATGAATGGATTAATACAAATGAAATTTATACAGAGTTGATTAACACAAAATTGGATTTTGAGCCAGACTGTTGGTTTAAGGATACGTGGAAGGTTAAGGTCCAAGTGAAGATGATTATATTCATATGGCTAGTGTGGAAAGATAAAAACCTCACCTAGAACAACTTACAAATAAGGGGATGGCATGTCCCGGGGATTTGCACATTATGCTGGGAGGAGGTCGAAGATAACCTTCACATATTCTACAGATGCACTTTTGCAAGGGAGAATCTCATTTAGTTATGTTCTCACTTTCAGTTGCAGACCCCAGAGTATAGGTCGACTGAGGAATGTATTAGATGGTGGTTTAGGAGAGGTAAAAATTTAAGAATTATTCCCTTTCTATTTTACTGGTATCTATGGTGTGGTCGAAACATGAAGATTTTTGAAGGGCTGCCTTGCTCATCAGAATTTTTTTTTTTGCAAATTTGTAGCTCTTGGGAAAATCTAAAAATTAGGCAGAAGCCACCCAATGATTTATCAAAGAGACTTCGTCCTTTTGAAATACATTTCCCTGCAGATTTTTTTGATGGAACATCACAAAATCAAGTCTGTGGAGGTGGAGCTTGGCTCATGATATCACCAAATTGTCATTACAAAATTTATTGGAGTGGGGGGTCGGGAACTAATATGAGGGTGGAGCTGCTGGCTTTGTGGGGACTACGTTGGTTTGCGAGTCAGTTATACATGGAAAATCTGTGGGTCTTTGGAGACTCAAAAGTCCTTATTGAACATATGAACAAGAAAACTTACCTAAATCCTGGTTACCCCTCACATTGGCTTGAGCGAATATATGTTTTAAAAAGGACTTTCACTTTCATTTCTTTTTGTCAAATCTACAAGGAAAAGAATAACGAAGCAGATCGCTTATCCAAAAGAGGGTTGAATGGTATTTTCGGAGAAATGCACTGCGAGTTATTCAACTCAAATGGACTTGGAGCAAAAGGTAAGGTAAACTTTATATGACACCGGAACTGACTGTCTACTCAGAGCAGGAATGAATAGACGCCATGCTTTATTTTTTATAATAGGGCAGCATGAAGATGGAAGATAGTAGGTTTTCTGATTATCCTCTATTTTGATGTATTGCTCACACAGACTACAGGAAGATTTTGATATGATCTAATAGTTTTGCTCATTTTTTTGGGGGGAATGTCCCACAGTTTTTTGAACGAAAGTGATGTATGGTGTAACTCATATTTCCATATTTGATTTTAAACTATCTTAAGACTTTGTCTTGGTACTTAATATAAACCAGAAGTATTTTTCATGTTGAAAAAAAAAATTGTTTTCAATTTTTAATAAAATATAAATATAATTTTTTAACTAAATTAGTGAAGTACAAGAATAAAGTTATTTGGCAAAAAAATAATAATATTGAAATATTACTATATTTAAATTTAGAGATTTTTTTCGGTAATAATCACATTCAAATGAACATTGTCCACATGTTTCCTTAATTTTATATCATCTTTAGTTTCAATTTTAAAATTATATGTGTCAATTCGATGTTGAACAAGATGGAATCATACTTTACTCTTTATTGGGTTGTAAAATGTGCCTCTACACAAAAATAATTAAGATACTTCATTGTCCATCTTAATTTTATATCATATTTATTTTTAATTTTAAAAGTATATGTGGTCAACATGCAAATAGATTGTTATAGTCCTCCCATGGCAAGGACTAACAAGAAGAAATAGATTGTTATAGTCCTCCCATGGCAAGGACTAATAAGAAGAAATCACAATATTGCTCGATATTATATTGCTAGATTTGGGCTAAAAAAATCATTTCATATTTTAATTAGACTCATGTATTTTTTTTTTACTTTGATGTTGATATTTCTTATTATTTTTTAATTTAATGTCATCTAACATATATTGGGTTGTAAAGCATCTAATATTTCTTGATGCAATAATGATTGAATTTGATAATATTTATTTATTTATTTCATATTCAACCACTATATATTAGTAATTTAATTAAGTTTATCTACGTAGGAATGATTGTTATCTTCTCTACCAAAATTCAACTCTCATAAATAACATGTTAAGCTTATATTAAATATACTAGCATTTGCAAAGGTGCAAAGGGACGTCAATAGTGTTTCATGATTCTTTTTACCCTTGGAATATATATTTTACCACAAACCATTGTCATGCATTGTCTAAAAAAACTGTAAGGATAATTACATTATTTGCACTGTGTCCAACCTTATACACTATAGGAAAGGTTCCAAAAATTGGAAGGACTTTCAGCAAAATGGAGAAATTGCCCCACTAAAAAGCTAGAAATTCATTTTATTGATGTTATTTGGCTTACTGTGTCCTTTTCCACAAGGACATGAGTATAATACAATGAAGTTACATGACCTTTTCAACCCCTTTGTTGCCAGCATAGCTCCTAACACCATAACGAGCTAGTAATTGCACAAATTTGTCTCTAGAAAGAGGTTGCAAAGGGGAAAGAAATTTTAGGAACCAAAATAACTTAGAAATAATGCACAACATCGAAAGGGAAGTACCAACCTCGGAATGAGGGGAAGTTTACGTTGGTTTCTTGGGGAGGTGTATTTCATGGAGGAAATCTTCGTTGGAGGGGATGAAATTCGACAGTTAAAATGCTTTCCATGAGGCATTTTAGCCATCAAGTATAATCAATATTCTAATCTCCCCACTGTCAAACATATCTAAAACCAATGAATACATTTATATATATAAGACAATCAAAATGATAGGTGAGGGGTATTTGCAAGTTGCAGGCATGTTTTCCAGCATTTCAAAATGGAAAATATTGTGGAATAGAAAACACACACTGCGCCACATTAACTCTTTATAGACAAATAAATCCACTTCGATGGAATGTTAGAGATAGAGGGAGGATGCTTAACCCATTAAGGCATATCCATTCATCTAAAAGTATGCTCATATTAACACAGCTTTAAGCCAAATTGCGCCATAAAAAGCACTTTGGCATGGAAATCTCAAAAGGCAGAAAGCGAATCTCGAACGGACCATGGGTTTAAAGTAGAGCTAGTCATTTTATGGAACCACCATTTCCAGACTTTGACCCAATTTCCATGTCATATACACAAACCCTATGTGGGTAATGCTTCCCAGAATTCCCTTACATCTTTGGCATGATAGTTAGTAATACTCTCCATAATGCAATCTTCCTAACAAATGTAAGGTCAAGAACAATTTGAGGCTTTGTGGATTGTTGAATAATATAATCCTTAACTATGAAGTATGATGGGGCTTGTTATGGGTAGCGTGTAGGTTATAAAAATATGCCTTTTAAATTCAAGATATTCCAAAAAAAATAGAACAATCCATCATATGGTTGAGTGTCTAAAAAGGTTGCAATAAACAAGAGGAAAAATTTGCATTACCACATACCTAAGCGATTTCAAAAAGTGAGGACACAAAAAGTGTAGTCGAGTAGGAAAATTAAAAATACCTAAGAAAGAGGCTAGTTAGCTCTTCTACAACAACATCAATTGAAATTCTAAGGGAAGAATCACCATGGAAGTAAAAGATCATCTAGGTAAACAATAAATTACTGGAAAAAAAAGGAAACCATATGTATTCAGATCATAAATACCTCTTTGTCGAATTCTCAGATACAATACGAGGAAAAGCTTCAGGCCTTGCAACTCGATTAGTCTCAACAAGACTTTTTTGTGGTGAGTTTTCCTACATTTAATAATCAGTTCCACTCTTTGCATATAGAATTTGGTGCTTAATTTTCCTTCATTGAATCATTAATATCAGTCTCTAGAGATGCTCTTTTAGTGAATTTTCATTCACTCAAGTCATCCCTTAGAGTATTGTCAGAGCTTTCCTTTGGTGAAATTGCTTTGTTCTATGCCACTGATCCCTTCCTTGTGGGTTGGGATGCATGCAAATGTGTATATTTATATAAAAATAAGTGCATTCCTAAGCATGAAACCTCTAACCTTGATATTTTGCAAACAAACAATATCCAAATCCTTTAATACCTGGCACAACCATCTGACATTGTCTTTATAGTAGGGGTTTGAGAGACCTTGCTCCTACCATGGTTTCATTATAATCTCAATACTACCATCTTGCTCATTAAATGCCCCATATGAATTGGATATGAATGCCATAATCAATGGAAAAATTTGTGTAGCGTCTTAGGCTTCTTTAGAGGTGCTTCACCTTCCTTGTTTTGCTTGTGTGTTGAGTCAACAGGTTGGGTAGATATGGAACATGCCTTTGAGTGTCATTGTGGCTTTGAGGTCTGTAAGGTGTTGAAATTTGTAACTAGAAATAGTGAAATTGACATCCATAAATGAAATCCAAAAAATGGCATCCATAAATGGCTACCATATGAGGCTTTAGATTTAATTTTCCCTTAATTAAATTGGAATAAAAATTGTAATAAAAATTGTAATTTCATCTCATGACAACTTGTATTTGTTAACTAAGTCAAGAAGACTTAGTTAGCTTATGAAATTTGAGTTAGAGGTCCAAGAGGTTGCATGCAAAGGAATTTTCTATTTTTAAGGGGCCCAATATAGTTATTTTTGAGTTGTAATTAGTTAATGCAAGTAATTGAGTTAAAATCAGTTTAACTAGTTCTAACTGAGTGATGAGTTAGTGATAGGTCAAGTAAATTAAATTTGATTTAATTCACAAGTAGCGATAAATAAGTTAACTGATAATTCAGTATAAATAGTTGTTGCATGTAAGTTATAAGGAAGACCTAGTTGAGACTGAGGTTAAAGGGAAGAGATCTATCAGTTGCACTATTAGAAAATTGTGCAGGTCATGCATGAGGCCATTGGGAAGTCCCCGAAGGATTGCACAATCATTAATTGGTATTTTCCTAATTTTCAGGGGTTCCATTAGCCCATTAGCCCAAAAATGCGTAAGCAAGGCAGAGGCAAGCAAGAGGTTAAATACTTGACCGATTTTGCTTAGATCGTAAGCCAGATTCGAGCAAGATTGGAGTGAGACAGTCAGGAGAGTGCAGAGGTTTCTCAGTGTGAGGAATAGAATTATATTGTTTCATGATATTGACCATATGAAATATATAAATAGAGGTGTTTTGAGTAGTTGATTCCCCAAATACATCCTGTGTTGTGCGATTGATTGTCTCTTTCTCTTACTTGTTATGTGATTGTGCGATCATGTTTTTTTTTCCGCAAATTGTAAAAGGATTCAGTATATTGTTTTAGTACATTATAAGATCATATTGAATCTCGTTGGTAGATTTTATTCATAAGGGCTGGAATTTGCACATTCAAGTGCAATAATGGTGGACTGGGAGAGCCTTTTATTTCCTAACATGGAGGAAATTGGCTGAAGGGTGCCTTGGGTTTGAGGTTGCTTGCTAGATTTGGAGCCCTTTTGACACACATTTTCCCATTCTTCTTGGCTAGCATTTAAAGCCAAAGGGGGCTACTAAAGAACTTGAGGTTTAGGGATTATAGTCTGCAACTTAACCATAAGGATGCAATCTTTAATATGGTGCTTCGGCCTTTGATAATGGAAACATGGATTGGTCAAATTGACAACTCGGTTGCATGGAGACTCATACCCAAATTTCCAGGAAATTTTTTTAGGCCTAACATAATTTCCTGGACAAAATTTACATTTACCATATGTTTCATGGGGAATCATACCCAACATTGTGAAATTTCATGGACTTGGGGACCCCTAGGACACATTGCGAAATTGTTGGGGGCTCAAGAACTTGCTGGCAGTTTTGAAGACATTCCGGGCTTATATCAGTAACGCTCTGGGAAAATTTTCGGGACATTACAGGGAGAACTCACGGGAGTTTTAGGCAAATTTTTGGGATGTTATTACCGTGTATCTTTCGTTCTTACAATGGGCATTGCTGATTGGACAATGTGATCACTTTTCCCATCCATTTGTTTTCGTATTATACCAAACATGTACAAGTTGCAACTCAAAACATGGGTTTTGTATGATGGGTTTTGATTTATATTTTTGGTGATCCTCCATGTCAACAGACCGTGCAACATCCTAAAGGTCTAATCCTTGTGATTAGTGCTCTTGTTCTTCTCATTTTTAGAGTCACATATATCCCAATCCCAAATATTTTAGCAGTGGCTTCAACACAACTGTAAAAATTAGCAGAACCTATGGAAAAAGGAATGCATTTAACATAAATGTCATAAGGAAAGAAAGAAATATGAGGAAAGAGAAGATGTTATAAAGATAACATTCATCTCATAAACAATTTATGAAACTTGTTGCAAATTGAAAATAGCTACACTTGAGTTTTATAAGCCAAACAACATTTCACTCGTTACCTAATGCCAATAATGGAATGCCACTCTGTCCCTTTCTTAATTTCCCAAGCTTTTTCAGAACTGACATGTGTAAGGGTCATGCATAATACTAAAAAGTGCATGCTATTGTGCTTACGAGAAGCTACAAATGTTTATGGTGATTTTTTTTATTTTTTTTTAATTGTTAATATTATTATTAGTGGTAGAAAAATAGGACCTAAGTGAATGCAAAGAAAGGGAGGGCAGATGGCAATCTATGAGCTTCCTTCATTGATTTTAAGATGACCAATCTATCATTCAGGGGGTTGAAGTGATCATAGAACTGAGCCAATACCCTTTGAGGCAGCCAAAGAGAAGGTATTATTGTTGTCCTTGACATGCCATCCCCTAAAAAGATTGGGGATGCCCTCTAGCCATCTTGGAGACCCGTCCCCATCCTTGCCATTCCCATCCCAAAAACCAATGCAACACTGCATTTATTCGAGAGATATACAACTAAATAGAAATATGGATTCTAACTAAAACAAATACATAACTAAGCAGAACTTTGGATTCTGACTAAAACACTAGATAGTAGAAATATAAGAAGAAAATAAAAAATAAAAATTGAACACTAGAAATAAAATTTTGTCTGGATTTTTATGACTATTCATGCAGATACTACAAAATTCAAAATTTTATAGTTTTATAACATATCTAATGGAAATTTTATAGTTTTACAACATATCTAATGGCACTGGCTTACACTCAGTTTTGAGGTAATTCTTTAAGTATATTATTTTCTAATATATAGCACATGGCTCCTGAGTTAAATCTGGCTAGGATTACTTAAACGTGTACAATGATATAGTATTTTATTTTAATAGCACCTTAAACCTCAATCCAGACTAGCAAGCGTAGTCTCTCTACCAAGCATAGTCTATTGGCCAGGTATTTCTATATAATATAGAAGTCAACTCAAGAAAAAATAAGTAGTTCACAGTAACATGAGGGAATCAAGAAGAAAATATATTTTTAAGAATAAATGCTTTACCTTTTGCAACCTATGCTTCTTCTCCTCCTTTAACGATTGCACTGTTATGGCTAGTCTGGCCAAGCTATCATTGCTAATACCTTTTGACTGAATCCCCACTAAATCACCTAAGTTGTGTTGGAGAATAAAATAAATTTATTAGAAACCCTATCACTATAGAGTGTGTGAATCCAACCATCCACATGTATCACCATTTATGAATTCAAATAATTAGTGTTGGAATGATTTGAGTTTTATTTTTAGAATGTCTTTCCCATGACTCCAAGGGTTGACATCTTTTGTAGCTCATGGTTGTTATGAATATTCGAAGTCAAGATTGTAATATTGTTAATTTCAACTTGTAACCACGATAATTGAACCACTCATATTATTTGAAATCGACAACTATTGACAATATTAGGTTTCAAACCACTCATTACCTATATGTTTCATGTGAGTCCAATGCAATCTTCGTCCTCCATGTGTGAGGGATAAAATGAATTATTATTTTGGGATTGATTAAACTTTAGTAAAAGGGATTTTTAAGATTGCAAACTTTGTGTTTCCATTAGGTTACCAATCCATTGTGTAATTTTTTAAAAGCGATTTTTTCCTTGCTTCATTGTCAACTCAATTGTTTTTTAGTTTGATATCTCACCTTTAATTTAGATATTTTGTAAAATTCAGTTCCAACTCTTCATTTATCTGTTGAAAGTGAATCTTGTAACAACCCTAGTAAAAATTTCATGTAAATAAAGTTAATAAAGGAAAAATAATAACCAAGGTCATGGGACATGTATTCCAGGTTGAATGTTGGGAAAAAACATCCTAGTGTGGGTATTCATTTGGTTTATTATGGCTAAAGGAAATTTGAAAAGTCAATGGAAAAGGCTTTGGAAAGGTAAGAGGCATTAATTGATATTCTATTTATTAAAACAAAGGAAAATAGAAGAAAAGGAAAGTGAAAAGTCATGGGTTGCATGTGAGGAGGAAAATAATGGAAAATGAAGAAAATAAAGACCTTGTCAATAAAAAGGTTTATGAGGATCAGTTGGTAGCTTTTGTCAGTTCTATGGTGGAGCTCTCTCTATTATTTCTCTCTCTCACTCTTAGACACATAGAGAATTCTTGGAGCACTCTAACATTGGATCAAGAAAACAAAAGGAAGGAAAATAAAATAAAATGGAAACAACGATCAAGGAAGGAAGAGCAGAATCAAGTGGCTACAACATGATTACTTGCAGGTATCGATTTTCATGTGTGATTTATGTAACACCCTCCTCCCACATTAACCTAAGCTAACCCGTCCACCGGGGTAAATATGTGGCGAAGAGTTACTATGATATCATTCAACTTCCTAAGTGCTGTTAAGGAAGTGGTACCAACGAACAAACACTTTACAGACCTTCCTCGGGTGCTACAAGACCCCCAGGAGCTAATTCACCACTCGAGGTGCCAAACCCCTAAGTTAACCTAGAATTTCATTAAAATAAACCCCAGTCGCTCCCATGACAAGGCCTCCATGTGACTGGAACCCTCCAGTAGCTTCCCCAAGCCTGTAAGGGAGAGACTATAGTTTAATCAACCAGTTATGTGTGAGATACTACGAGATTTAAACCAATTTTTCAGGGCTAGTCTCCGAACCACTGCCTATAACTTGATGATACTTTCCAAGACAATAAATGACACCAAGAAAAAGCATCCAATACAAAACTTGATCAAGGACTTGACCGAACAAAGCCTAACCATGACAGACATTTCGTCGAACACATTGTGCACATGTGATCTACATGTCATAACAACATATCTGAGCATAGGGTCTCATACTTAACTGAGATTCACAAGGAAGTATTAATGCCTTGTCACATTAGATGCATTATTATCTATTAGGTAATATATTCATTGTTCATTCATTTACAAATCAAAACATGATCAGAGCCATACATCATCACTATCATAAAACATACTCATAACCAACATGTTATCTCTCCAAAATTTCCCAAGAGTCGTTATGTGCGTTAAAAAGAAATATCAGAGGTAACTATCATCCACTTTTGGAGATTAGGACCTAGCCTTCCTAATGATAAGAGAGGGTTCTCTTTTAATGATTTAACTTTGTTTGTTTAATAAATTTTCGGCTAGTTATGTATGCTTGATTTGAATTGATTTTGATTTGTCGGTGGAATTACTGATTTAGATGGATAGGTGTCTTTCCATTTTCCACTGGGCTATGGAGTCAATATACCTTGAAAACATAACAGAATAAAATTATAAAGGAAGTGTTATAGGGTAGGATAGTTGAGCAAAATCAGATCTCAAGGCTGAATGGTGAAGTGGTTTTCAATCGGGATCAAGGAGCAGTTAAGAATTCCTTAAAGTAGATAATGAAGGAAGGTAAAGGAGGTCAATCGGGATCAGAGAGCAATTAAGGATTCTCTAAACCAGATATCAGAAGAAAAAATAAAAATGTACAACAATTCAAAGCAGAGTGTATTTAAACAAATTATGCAATAAAATTCCAGTTATATCATTCAAATTTAGAACACATTAAATTTTATGGAATACTTAAGAAAAGAACATGAACAATTGAAATATACTTCACTGAAATAGCTCAACACATGAATCCTGTAAAGAAATGCCTTTATTGCTTGTCCTGTCTATCAACTGAAAATGGTACAATAACCCTCAGGTAGTAGATCGATCAGCTATAGAAATATTCAAGAATCCACCACCAATACTTCGAATTGATGAAGTATTTATACAAAAAAATTATACAAAATATCTTGTCAAATGACTAGGATTTATTTAAGGAAAATAAAATATCTTCATGCAAGAAGATAGTGACACCTAGTAATTGATTGAAATATGTCCCTAGTTGATTTGATTTGTTGTTTGTTTCTTTCATGTTGGCTGCTTCTTTCATGTTGTCTTCTCTTTCATGCTGTCTTTGTTCTATCTGTCTTTCTTTCATTTGTTTTTCATTTGTTTTACTCTTTGCCCTGTGCTTTCTTTTACCTGTATTTGCTTTAACCTGTCACAGTAAATCACACAATTTTTCCCAAGTTCCTTCATCTATAAGTTTAATCTTCATCATCCTTCGGTAAATATCATTTGCCTCTGTGTATTTCGTAAATGTGGGCTTATTCACAAAAAGGTGATTTACCTCATGTTGGAGGTAAAAGAAGTTTTCTAAACTCTGAAGGAGCACTTTGCCTGTAGGAACGCCCTTCATTGCTGAAATGTTGGAAGTCTCTTTAGCTACTTCCCTTGTATTTTTATCATAGTCTTCGTGCCTCACGAGATTATCATTTATTACTAAAGGATTTGGTAGACCTTTCTGCCTCAAAACATCAAATTTATTCATAAAACTGTTCACTGCCAGTTCCATTGTTTGGCATTTTTCTTCAAGCTGTATCATCATATTTTTCTTGGAAATCACTTTCTTCACCTCTAAGATATTCTTTTTTCTATCTGTTATCCCAAGTTCTTCTAATTCATGTTTATTTTTAGAATTCAAGAATTTTATTATCTCAGAAGCTTCCTCTGGTTTCTTTCCAAGCTCTTATTTGAACTTTTGAATTGCATTACCAACTTCTTTTACCAAGTCCTTATGTTCAAATATAACATTCATAGAAGGCCAAATATCATTATATGAGTTAATGATATTGGCCCACAACTGTTGTTTTGCTCAGGCTAAAGGATTTTTCAGTGATATTTGGCCTTCTAGGATGGGCTTCTGGGATAGCTGATGAAGTTTCTGGAACTTCTGTTGATACTGGAGCTGTTGTAGGCAATGGGGTTGATGTAGAAGCTATAGGAATAGCAGTAATAGGAACGGCTTCCATGTTGGCTTGTTTTTCCTGCACTAGTTTTTCCATTGTTGTTTCCATTTCTTTCAGTTGAGCTATCAACTGAATGATGAGATTCATCATTTCATCCTTTGATTTTCATTTTCCAAAACCTCTTTGGTTTGTGGATGCTCTGTATTTGGTAACTTTAGCTATTTCTTTAGTGAAGCTATGTCTGCATTCTTCTTCTTTATTAGTTCTTCTGCTGCTTTGATATTTTATGGATCATATCCAACTTCCATTACCAAATCTTCAAGTGACTTTATCCTGTTATCCTTTGCTTGTGAGAAGCTTTCTCTAGCTTAAATTGTGTCTTTATATTTTCTAGAGAATCCTGTAAGTTTTGGACACTGAAAGCTTTATGTGTCATGGTGGAATAAATCATTTCTCCTGCCTATTTGTGAAACTCATTCTGGTCAATTGGATGTACATCCTTGGCAGGAACTTCAAAGGTTTTTTTAGTATAATATTCTAAAGTTTTAGGAGCCTGCACCTTTGGCTGTAGAAATTTCATCTGCATATTCCTTGTATTGAGGTCATAAGCTGAAAGCAATCTACTCTGATCACTAGGAGTTTGATTCCAATACTGTGCATATGTTACAACCTTTAATGCTTCATTTCTGATTTTAATCTCTTTGTATTTTTCCATGATATCTTTCTCTTTCTCCACTGGTTTGCTAGATGAGAAAACATAGTAAAAATTACAGCAACCTCATAAATGTACTTATCTCGAAAACCGTGCACAACTCCACCTTCATTTTCGTGCCAACGCAAAACAAAAATTTACAGAAAAATGTGCAGCATTAAATGTTGTACGGACATCATAGAAAACCGTGTTGTACGGCTACCTTGAAACTACTGTACGGCCTCGATTTCTGTGTTGATTCTCTGATGTATAAAAATCAAAAAAGAGTCCCTCAAACTACTATACGAACTCCTTGGAAAACGTAACACTATAGCAGCAATAAATAATGTTCTCCTCTCCTTGATTTTTGTGCCCTCCTGCCTTGAAAACCGTGCTCTATCCTTGCTGTACGGATTTGCTGAATCTCCTTACTGTTGTCCTCCTTCTTCTCACTGCTCAGATATTCTCCCTTACTTTCTCTCCTCCTCTCAATCTGCTCATGAAAAAATGAATGATATTTTCTCTCATTTTCCTCCTTTAACCTAACCCTAAGTGACTTTTGGGGAATCCCTAAATCCAATGGCTGAGATAGCTTTAGATCTAGGGTTGAGATTAAATGCTCATTTAAATCTCACTTTCTATTTTTTAATTCACCCCACTTTAATAAAGACCCTCTTAGTCATTTATTTCCAAAGTCACTTTTCACTTTCTAATTTCACATTGACTTTATTAAAGTCACTTTAAAATTAGACTTAGTAACTTTATCACTTAAAGTCACTTTTAAATTAGATTTGTCTTAATAACTTTATAAAGTCACTTTAGGAGAAAAATTAAATTCTTTTGGACACTTTTCCCTAGGCCAAAAATCAAAACCTTAGGGAACCACCTGTCCTTCAGTAACCAAATTTCAACACTCCCTCTTACCGAGGAAGGTATTCCTCACCACACCCATCTTGTCTCGAAAGTAGACATGCTTGTCACGTGGTAAGGCTTTGGTAAGAATATCTGCAACCTGCTCATCCGTGGGAATATACTCAAGCTTCACAGCTCCCTTCTAAACATAGTCTCTGATGAAATGATATTCGATCTCGATATGCTTTGACCTATCATGAAATACTGGATTCTCTGTGAGTTTAATGCAACTCTAATTATCACAGTAAATCACTGAAGGTCTCAACGGCTGACCAAATAAGCCAAACAACATCTTGCGAAGCCATATGGCCTCACAACTAGCTAGACTGGCTGCCATGTACTCTGCTTCCGTTGAACTCAATGCTATTGACTGTTGCTTTCGGCTGAACCATGACACCACCGTCGAACCCAACCCAAAACAGCACCCTGAAGTGCTCTTCCTATCAGAAGCACAACCTGCCAAATCAGAATCAGTGTAACCTGCCAATCTCACTCCATCTCCCTGCCTATAATCCAGACCATACTCCACTGTCCCCTGCAAGTATCGCAAAATGTGTTTTATAGCAACACAGTGCACCCTCCTGGGCTCACACATAAACTGGCTCATCGTGTTGATTGCAAAACATATATCTAGTCTAGTGTTGACCAAATACATCAAGGAACCAATCAGCTATCTATTCAATGTGGGATCCACCAACTCGAAATCTGAAGCGTGAAGCTTCTTCCACTTGGCGATCATCGGTGTCGACATGGGTCTACAATCCTCCATGTGGAATATGCCAAGGATGTCCACAATATACTTCCCCTGTCCCAGGAAGAAATGCCCCTCCTCCTGCCACACCTCCAAACCCAAAAAGTAATGCATCAAGCCAATGTCCTTCATCTCAAACTCCAACGCAAGATCTCTCTTGCAGCTCTCTATGAGTCTCTCTGCACTAAGTCTATCTTATATCCACATGTCGCGCACTGCATCGGGAGAGGCTCCTCACCTCCTATCACAATAAAGTACGCTCAGACCGCATCACTCTTTGCAAAACCCATTCCCCGCAAGTATATATCAATGTGGGAGTATCAAGCTCGGGAACTTGTTTGTGCTACAAAGGGCCTTCTTGTACCCCCACACATGGACTCCTTCCTACACCTCACAAAGCCTCATGGCCGGCCAATGTACCCTCTCCTCCAAAGATGGAAGCCACCAGAAATGCGTCTTCACATCCATCTCGGGGATTCTTCTAACCCATCTCTCGTTGTTATCGATATGATGGAGCGAATTCCATATAAGGGACACCGGAGCCGGCGGTCTCCCTCAATCTACCTCTACCTGGGAGAACCCTCTAGCCACAAACCTCGCTTTGAATTTCTCAATGCTGCCATCTGCAGCATGCTTTACCTTGTAAAGCCATCCGGAAGTAACCACGGATTTGCCCTCAGGCCTCGGCACCACCTCCCAAACATCATTCTTCATGATAGAAGAATACTCCTCCTGCATGGCCTCTCTCCAGACCTGCTGGCTAGCTGCCTCCTCATAGCTAGAAGGTTCAGAGTCAATGATGTTGGCAACCATTGCCATATAGCTACAGAACCTCTCAGGTGGTCTGCTCTCTCTGACTGACCTCTTTGGCCCAGCAACAGATGTGGCCTCTCTCAAGGTATCCTGAAGCCACTTGGGATTCCTCTTCCCTGAGCACTTCTCCCACCGGAGAATGAAACTCCTCATCCTCCTCAGGAGCCTGAACTCCTGACTATCTGTCTGATGTCCTCCTGCCTGAACCTGAACCTGTAGATGCTGAAGTACCGTGTGAACTGTCCATCAGTGGACTCCCTAGTGAACTGCTCTATGGACTGCTCTGCATGCTGCTCGAAGCACCACCCCTCTGACTCTACGAGCCACTGCTCACTAATGGACCTAACACTGTAATCGATGTACCTCTTGATCCTCCTGATCCCTGCCCACTGGATTCTCGTGCCTGACTCAGCTGCTCCTGAGGGTCTGGCTGATCCAGAAACTCTAACTCTTGTGACCTCCTGAAAGCCCTGTCCTCCTCGAACTTCACATCCCGCCTGACAACAACTCTCCTATGTGCAGGAATATAAATCCAAAAGGCTTTCGAGGTCTCACTGTAGCCCACAAAGATACCCTTCCCTGCGGTGGGCTCTAGTTTGGTCCTCTTCTCCTTGGGTACGTAGGGGTATGCAATACACCCAAAGATACGAAGATGACCAACATTAGGCTTCTTCCCAGAAAAAGCCTCCTTCAGAGTCACATGTCCCAAGGCACGATGCAGACTCCTGTTCTGCAAATATACAGCAGTGTTGCAGGCCTCTGCCCACAAAAACAATGGTAACCCCTAATCATGTATCATGGCTTTGGCAGCCCCTCCGATGGATCTGTTCTTCCTCTCCGCAACCCCGTTCTGCTGGGGGTTGTAAGGAACTGTGAACTCTCTCCTAATGCTTGCCTCTGCACAATAATCAACAAACTCACCAAGGGTGTACTCCCTTCCATTGTCCGACCTCAGGGACTTGATCTTCCGACCTGTTTGAGTCTCCACAAGAGCTCTGAACTCCTGAAACCGCTTGAAGACCTCACTCTTGGTCTTCAAGAAATAAATCCAGGTCCTCCTAGAGTGATCATCAATGAATAAAACACAATACTCATATCCACTCAAGGAAACATGAGACATTCGAGCGCTCACATCGGAATGAATCAAATCAAGTATCCTAGTCGATCTGTTGTCACTACTGGGAAAAGGGGATTTGGCAAACTTGCCCATAGCACATCCTCTACATGTATCAATGTGATCAGTACTGAAATCTGGCACATCTGTAGTGATCTCCCGCAATGTCCTCAAGGCTCCATGATACATGTGCCCCATCCTGCAGTGCCAAATCTTGCACAGCTCTGAACTGCTAGCTCTGCTGCTGGTACTACTTCTCAATGCCAAAAGGGGCTGAAATGCAAACTTGTACACCTTTGCATGGCGTACACCAATCACTCTAGCTGACTCAGCTAGAGTGCCCCTGGGATATATAAGCACCTGTCCTCTCCTGAACAATATCTCATACCCTCTGTCCTCCAATGCTGAGACGGATATGAGGTTCTTCCTCATCCCTAGCACATATAGAACATCTGACACCTTCAAGGGAGGTTTGGGTTCCCTATCAAATGCCAATGTCTCCACACCGACTGCTCTAACAACGTTGTCATCTCCGAGTACTAGCTCTATATCAGTGCCACTCTCTGAAAGCTCTGAGAAATACTCACGGACTCCTGTCATATAACGTGAAGCCCCACTGTCAACATACCAGATACCTGAAGATGCTCCGCTAGTGGAGGGAAATGCACACTCCCTCTCGACCTCTGTGGCAGGTGATCCTGCACTAGTGGACTCACAAGCAATGAACCCAAACTCCCGGTCAAAGTTATCCGTAAAGTCCTCTATCTCTGCTAATGCTGCCATGGTCTTGTTCTTCCCCTTTTTCTTCTTCTCCGGACACACAACTGCATAGTGTCCCATCCTCTGCATACTGAATAGTACTTTTTCGTGTTCACCTGATTACCTTTACCTTTGCCTTTGCCCCCACCACTACATGTGGAAGCTTGCTTCTTTCCCTTGCCTTTCTTGCCTCCTGCTAACAGTGCTACATCCTCATCCTGCTCAACAAGTTTGGCTGCCCCAAGCTAGCTCTTTCTGATTTCAGTCTGTATGCAATCATCACAGAACCTCTCCCAAGAGGGAAGGGTCTCACGTGCACAAACCCCATCAGCAAAGTTCAACGATGAACTGAGAAGGCCATTCACTGCAATCCGCACCAATTCAGTGGGTGGAATGACCTCTCCAACTGCTGCCAACACATCTCTCACATTAGTGATATTTGTGAGATATCTAGTAGCACTATCAGTCTTAGCCATCTTAATGGTCTTCAGCTTCTCCCTGAGGACCATTTTTCTGTTTTCATTGGTACTCTGGTAGAGATTGGTCAAGGCTGTCCACATCTCATGAGCAAATCTCTTTCCTCTCACATGAAGAATGACATGGTCTTTAATACCATCCAGAATCAGTCTCTTACCCTTGTTATTCTTCTTGTTAAAGTCTGCCAACTGAACAGCATCAGTAGGCACATTCACAGGGTGTTGTTGGGTATGCACCATTATACCCCAGACTTCTGCCTCCTCAAAGATGCTTTGCTTTCTTTCCTTCCATACGCTGTAGTTGCTATGCCCATCCAACCTATCCTCCACCCTCAAGCCCAAAGACATGCTTGCTGTCCTAATAAACTAAAAAAAACACTGTTGTAGTAAAGGTATTGTTTTCTGTGTGAAAATCAGCTTGCTGTAATTTTTCTTCTTGCTGTCCCAAACTGTATTTTTCAGCAAAATAGCTCCGATACCATGTAGAATTTTATGTGCCCAACCCCGGTTTTCAGTTTCTCCTTATTTCTCCCATAAAGTTAAATGCCCATTCCCATAGCCATACATTCAACAAGCTGAAAAATAAATATTTTCTGAAAACACAAATTTTGCAAATTTCACAGTGCTAAAATGCAAAAATAAAACTCAGAAAAATAAATTAACCACACAGAAAATAGACACGCTGATTTTTTGTCAACTTGACCTTGGAAAAACCCCCTACAACTCTTGGGGAAAACCAGTTCGAAAGCTCTTCTTATTTCTGATAAATAGCTTTTACAGTGCGCAAGAAAACACAGTAAAAATTACAGCAACCTCATAAATGTACTTATCTCGAAAACCGTGCACAACTCCACCTCGATTTTCGTGCCAACGCAAAACAGAAATTTACAGAAAAATGTGCAGCATTAAATGTTGTGCGGACATATAAAAAACCGTGTTGTACGACTGTACGGCCTCCTCGAAAACAACGTTGTACGGCCTACTGAAAACTGTTGTACCACTGCCTCGAAATCTGCGTTGTACGGCTGCCTTGAAACTATTGTACGGCCTCGATTTCTGTGTTGATTCTTTGTTGTACGAAAATCAGAAAACAGACCCTCAAACTGTTGTATGGCCTCCTTGGGAAATGTGCCACTATAGCAGCAATAAATGATGTTCTCCTCTCCTTGATTTTTGTGCTCTCTTGCCTTGAAAACCGTGCTCTGTCCTTGTACAGATTTGCTGAATCTCCTTGCTGTTGTCCTCCTTCTTCTCACTGCTCAGAAATTCTCCCTTGCTTTCTCTCCTCCTCTCTCAATCTGCTCATGAAAGAATGAATGATCTTTTCTCTCATTTTCCTCCTTTAACCCAACCCTAAGTGACTTTTGGGGAATCCCTAAATCCAATGGCTGAGATAGCTTTAGATCTAGGGCTAAGATTAAATGCTCATTTAAATCTCACTTTCTATTTTTTAATTCACCCCACTTTAATAAAGACCCTCTTAGTCATTTATTTCCAAAGTCATTTTCACTTTCTAATTTCACATTGACTTTATTAAAGTCACTTTAAACTTAGACTTAGTAACTTTATCACTTAAAGTCACTTTTAAATTAGATTTTACTTTATAACTTTATAAAGTCACTTTAGGAGAAAAATTAAATTCTTTTGGACACTTTTCCCTAGGCCAAAGATCAAAGCCTTAGAGAACCACCTGTCCTCCGGTAACCAAATTTCAACATGACACTCTGGTGCTAGATATAGGAAGCAATTCAATTCCTCAACTATCTTACAATGAATAAAATTATGGATATTACCTTAATCAATCAGCACTAGTACCTTTTTCTTCTTGATATGTCCTTCTATCTTGAGACTTTGAGAAATGGTAATTCCTGCCAATGCATTACAAGTTATGGTCGGATTCATTTCTTTTTTCTCTAGGGTTGATTCCTGATGTATATGCTCTTCTTTTGAAGTTTCATGTTTATTTTCTTCCTCCTCTTCACATATCTGTAAAATAATTTCTTCTCAACACACTTGTGAACTTTAGAGTATTGCTATCACAACTGTAACAAATCCCTTTTGCTCTTTTTTCTTCCAACTGTTGTGGTGTCAACCTTGTAGGTTGTGGACGGCTAGGAGTAGCCACACTTCCATCTTTATATTTGTGCGCTAAGTCACCACACGGGGACACAAAGGACACGAGGATTCGAGTGTCAGACACGGACACGGTGACCCCCTGGAACAGGACACAATGACCCCTCGGAACAGGACACATTATATATTATTTTATTATTATTATTATATATATATATATATATATATATATATATATATATATATATAGGGAGAGGAACCAAGAAGCGGACCGACTCTCAAAGGTGGCCACAACTTTACAGCGGGACATATGGCTGGTAATCAAGTATAAAGACCAACAGCAATATCAATACTACCACAGGCCATTCATAGAAGCAGCAACATAAAAAGAAAATCATGAACAAGCACAAAACTTTTATATTTACTATGATGTATATTTTATATTATACAGAAGTATACATTCAAACACAACAGTGATGGACAGTGATACATGATTTGAACGATATTCATATTTTACATGTATAACCTGAGTAGTACTCGCGTAATAGACATATGCCCAAAAGACAACTTTTGATATTTTGAAGAAGTCCAACAAGACTAGGTAGAAGATATATAAATCTGAAAATACACTTCCAAAGTGTATGTGCAAAATGTAATTTCGAATCATTTTACTAATGAAATGAAATTACGGTTTTTTCCTTGGGAAAAAAAAAAATAATATATATATATTAAAAATTAGATATTTCTTACACAAATTCATTGATTCAAACATAGATCTTCATCTAGATGTAAGTTTTACAAAGAAACAATCATACTAAGTAACATTATGCATACATATTACAAATACAATTGTGATATATTCATCAATGATCCAATATAATTGTGACATATACTAAGTGCATGCATGTCTTTGTAAATATCTAACAACTTGCAATCTGCATCATACAAACAACTCTACAACACTTTCTTGATGGTGGATTTCAATGTAGTAAGTTTTGCCTTTCTACACATTTTCAAGTCATCTGAATTTTCAAAGGGCAGTTACGAGTAGTTGATTGAGGCCATGGTGGCCTGCACATAAGATCATCCACTTACGCCAGAACAATTCCAAAAATGAAATCTTGGAACACATTACAGTGCATTTATATTTCTCTCTATTGTTTAAATGCAGTTTTAACTCAATTTGTTCATCAGTACGCTCATCATTTTTGTATTTGTATGTGTCTCATTTATCCCCTAAGCTTCAACTCCCAGCCTAATCCACTAGATTCAATAGATAAGTGACTTTTTTTTGTATTTTCTTTTGTCTGCATCCCAATTCAGTATTTATTATCTGTTTTCCATATATAGTGTATAACAAGTGGTCCATGGATTTGTATGTTGCCCCTCTATGCACCTTTACTTAGATGTTCAATTGCAGTTCTGAAACCATCTCTGTATTCTTTATGTTTTGAGTTTTAAGCCTCATATGGTTAGCAAGTGTTGGTGAATACTTACAGTGAAGACTTTTCTTCTGCTTAATGACATGCAATTGGTATTCTAGTAGCTCCAACCTCTATCTATGTTTAAAAGACTAATAGTACTCTATTCAGAGGGCTTATTTTTCTCATTGAAAATAGGGACAACTGAATGTACTTTTGCAGGTGCAGATTCTCAAAGTGACACACCCCATGTGTGAATGAGGTGTTGTATAAGTTGTGCCTTTGTTTTTAGTTCACACATTTCACTGATGCATGTTTGAAGTTTTTTTGTTGTAGATTTGGTCATGCATCCAGAGCATTTTTGTTCCCTATTTATGGCCAAGCAAAGCTGCCTCAAGCATACACAAAGTGAGAAATGAGAGGCTAAATATAAAGACATGCATGCACAAACTGAGAAATGAGAGGCCAAACAGCCTTTTTAAAAGCTGCAAAGGACTTTTTTCTGTCGATCGTGTCCGCCGGATCAGGACACGATCGAGACATGACGTCTCATGTACGGACACGATCCACCGGACAAGAATTTGGCAGAATCGTGTTCGATTCGCTGGATTCGGGACATGATGGCTCAGACCAGCGAATCCGGTTTCTTAGGTTGTGAGAGGTAGCCTTCCTTGTCGCCATAATTTTGCTTTCAATTTTTCTTGCCAACCTGAATGCCTTCTCCAATAAATGAGGTTCCCAAAGGCGAACCTCATGTTGGATGTTATCCTTTAAAGTCCCTATTTAAACATCAATCTTATGCTCCTTTGCAATATCATTTACCCTTATATTCAATTTTTGGAAGTCCTCAATGTGCTCCACCATTGAACCCTTTGATTTGAGATTTATCAATTGGCTAAATAAAGTGTTGCGCTTTGTATCCTCATAATGTGCTATCATTTCCTCCGTAAACATTGACCAAGTGACAATTTGTTTACGAGATCAAAACCATCGATACCATACAAACTGATTGGGTTCTAAATATAAAGTTGCGATGTGTACCTTTTGTGTGTTTTGCACATTATGGAGATCAAAATATTGCTCCATCTGTAGTATCCATGTTACAGGATCCTTGCCATCAAACTTCCTAATATCAATCTTTGGAATATGGTGGTTCTTCAATCCAACGTTAAAGTCTATGAAATCATGATTAACATTTCTTTTGTTCTCATCATGAGTTTCCTCTACTACCTTTTTGCCATTAGGAAGTTTTTCTTATAGCAACTTTGCCAAACCTTCTTTCAAACCTTCAAGTTTTGCTTCTATACCATCGATCTTAGCTTCCATGTCATTCTTCAGACCATCCATCTTAGCTTCCATGCCATCCATCTTAGCTTCTATGTCTTCATTTTAACCATCCATGTCACTTTTTAGTTTATCTTTGGTTGCTCTTTGTGAGAGCGAAATTTGTTGCACTTGGTCCCGTAATTTTGATATATCATGCTACAATTCTTCCTCTTCATGCGTCATAGTAGAGCTTTCTGAGGGCTTAATGGGTGTGGAATTATTTTTGGGAGGCATTTTAGAACCCAATATTGATATCTATGCTTCAATATGCCATTGGAATCACTTCAAAGTGGTTTTTCAAATAAAAGTTATGCAATTTAAAAACAAAATAAAAAATACAAACATTTTTCTTGCTTTGAGGTGCTGGATATTGAACTTGATGTATCCATGTGATTTCGGATCCTCAAGATCTAAACTTCGGTCCTGTCGTAGCCCTCCGAGTCTTCTTTCCAATGCCAGAGGACAGACCAAATTTGAATTCTTCAAGGTAAATTTATGCTCAGTCTCCCACGATGACTTGATTATGGACTAGTTCAGTCGAGCGAAATTGTAAGGGATGCCATGTGTCACTTTTAAACATTCGGCTCTGAAATTGATACAAGGAAAAACTATAGTATGTGAACTTTTGGCCACTTTTTACAGAATTCAAATCTGATGCCTGAAACAAAAGTTATGACGATTTTCCCTCGGTCACCTATTTGAAATGAAATTCTGGAGTCTGCAAAAACCCTAACTTCCTCGGATCATATCTCTGAAAATATAGCGAAACAAGATCTGAAATTTGTACACGAGGTTCACTAGTTTTTCGACTCTATGTGGTTTCAATTTCAGCTTCTAAAGCTCTGTAGAAAAAAAGTTATAGCAAAAATGCCAAGATGACCTGTTTGAAGAAGTGAAATCCTAGAATCCAAATCTCTGATACCAAATGTTATGCAACCAGCTCACAAAATAGAAGAAAAGATAGATCGACGACTTAGAAATCAGTCTCTTCGAGGGGGCAACCTCCTTTACAATACATAAATAAACAATTCTTCGATGATTCAAATGACAAAACTTCCTTTCCATATATAGGAGACCAAGGGGCCACAATATAATCAGAGTCGACATAACAATAATAATGTAAGGGCACATCAATAACAATAGTGGGCTTCTATGGGGCACAATAATAGCAATATGGGGACTACATGGGCACAACAATAACAATAAGGGAGTTACACTATTAATAACAATAAGGGGATACACTAGTATTATAGGGATCAACATTTGCAAGATTAGGATCTTCATCAATCGAAGAGGGCAGATGAGGACGTGGCACTTGCAGCATGAATGAAAAGTAAGCAAAAGGACTTGAGTAAAGTCATGTGTTTCAACTGTGGCGAGATGGGTCATTTTTCATCAAGATGTCTAATGAAGAAGAAGGGAGATGACGAGAAGAGGAAAGGGAAGCAAGTCGTCGGTGTTGCCACTTCAGCTGAGATAGATGATCTCACCGAAAGATTGGAGGACGAGGACTTTGCGATGATTTCTCATTTCTCGCAGGTTAGTATCAAAGAGGATGGATTGTACGTGGACACTGGTGCAACGAAAAATATGACAGGGTCACAAGGGGTTTTTGAGACTCTAGCTGAATGGGACTCAAAGTTGCACATGGTGTTGGGTGACAAGAGTCAGTTGGAGATCTGAGGATCAGGTGTTGTGCCATTCAAGATGGAGACAGGATGAGTGATGTGGGTCTAGGATGTACTATTTGTACCGGGACTCAAATATAGCATGATTTCTATCTCGATGATCAAGAAGAAGGTGTTTGAGGTCTTGTTCCAAGATGGAAAGTCAAGACTCAAACCTAGAGGCTCTATCTCCTCGGGGATTGTGTTGGGACTTAGATAGCATGGTCTCTACAGGTCGACGAGCAAGCTTGTGGATCATGGAAAGAAGAAGCAAGTGGAGCAAGTACAGGTTCCAAAGAAGTAAGTGCAGGTGCAAGCTTCAGAGGAGCAGGTACAGGTTCCCGCGAAGAAGGTCCAGATTCTAGAGGCTCAGAGGGAGTCGAGTTCTAGCGAGAGTTTGCAGGTTCAGAGGGGGAATTTGCAGCCCAAGAAGAGCGCGTGGTCAGTGAGGAGCAAGGGTGCTCCTACAACTGCCAAGAAGGAATCATGGAGAGATTGGAAAGCGATACAGGAAAAGAAGAAGCAAGATGCTTCCAATAGTGAGAGTGACACTTCCTAGAGAGGTGTAGTTCACAGAACAGGGAAAGCTGCAATTGTGAGTGCCAAGATTTGGGCAAGTGTTACGAACTTGCGAGTAGTGATAATGATGATGAGTTACTTCCTAGTCTTGGAAGTACCTCCCTCACTAAGAGGGTGTGTTGATTTTTTAGTAGCTTGGGAGGTCCTCCAAGCCCTAAGGTTTGGGGATTGGAGGTCAAAGCACCACAAGAGTCACTTGGGGGCTTAAGCTTGGGGTTTTGCACCAATCTTGTTTGGGGCATTTCCATGGAGCACTTTGGACATGTGATGGCATGAAATGATAGAGGGTGGAAAGGAGAATCCAACGCCTCGAGAATCATCGAATTCCAAGTTGTCCTTAGTGACATATGAACTTTTGAAGTTCATCAATGGGTTTGCACCATAAGTGTCAAGGTCAGGTTGAGTCAAATAAGCCTCTTCACAAGTTGGACAAGCCCTTAGATGACGTTTTGGAGGAGCCCTCTTATGTGTCTAAATAAGAGGTGAGGAGGAGGCATTTCCTCATCCATTGTGCAACACAAAACACATGTGAATAGCTCGTTGGAGGAGAAGACTTCTCTGTTTTGGGTCACAGCTAAAGGAGTACAAGAACAGGAGGTCGAGGACTATTTCTAAGGTATCTTGGAGGAGGCTGAAGTGCAGGAAGGAGGGTTGAAGGCTTGTTCTTGGAGGCCGAGGTAGAGGAACATAAGTCTAGATTGTTTTAAGGGTCGTGGGAAGGGTGCATACCCTTGGGAAGGTTGCCGCAGCAAATAGAAGGGAGGCTGAAGGGTTGTAAGGGGCTAGAACAACCGAGAACTTCAGCGCAAGGTCTCGTCCCCTCTTAGAAGGGCAGCCGCAGCAAAGGAAGGCAATTTTGGGCCAGAATTAAGTGGTGTTAGGTACTGTATGTTGTGCCCTAACTAGTCCAGAATTGCAGTAGTCAGAGGAACCTAAAACAGTGAGCTGGAGTATGCATTTTGGGTGCATCTTATGTGTGTTGGGTCATAGTTCGTGACTTGATTTGGATCAGTGTTATAGCAGCCTGTGGGAGCCATGAATTGAAGTTGACTTGTGTGGCAATAAGACTTCAATTAGGAGCAGATTTCGCAGTGTAGTATTGGGTGCCATTGATCTGGTGGAGGGCAGTGTGTTGGCTACCCAAAGTAGCCCTAAACAATCTATCTTGAAGTGACGAAGAAGAGCTAAAGGTTGGGTGAAGATTGGTGTCGAAATGCAGCACCTTGATGGACAAAGGTGACTGCTAGCCTGGAAAATTGGATCTCAGGTATTGGCTAGCCTAGAGAGAAAATTGGATCAGCCCATGTACGTGCAACAGTAGTGACTTGCAGCAGTTTTAAGTGTTGGCCCTCTTGGAGTCTCAATGTGTTGTCCTTTGAAGGACTATGGGGCAGCTAGCGAGCAGTATGGAAGTGAAGGACCGACATGACAAGACACAACATCGAAGCTGCAGGGAAGTTTATCATTGTGTCTTGTATACATTATTGTACAATATTTGTTAAAAATTGTCTACACTTGTGTATGTGTGATTTACTGCTTTATATTTTCCATTGTGCAAAGTAGTTCTTGTTGAGATTCTTGGTTTGGTAGCGTTCGTGATTCTAAGATTCTAACCTAGACCCAAGATCGTGGAAATTCAACATATTGAGCCCTAATTCAATCTCTCTTTGAATGGGCCTTGGGAATCACTTCATACCTTGTCATTAATCCCATCATTACAAGTGATTCCTATTCTACCGAGGCTCCTCCCATTGGTGAAAGTTTGTAAAGGGCAAGGGACACTAACTGAGGTGGCAGTGTGTCTTTGTCCCATTGTTGTCATTTGGTCTTGTAGTTGTCTCGTAGATTCCCCTCCTAGGACCCCTGCTAGATTGTGTGGCAACAAGCCTTATGTCCACAAAGCCTTAAGCTTTTGTAGAATCCAAATTACCCTAGGTACCATCCTCAAAATGAGAGTAAGTACCTGGTGGATTTCCCCGTAATATGTACTTCATGGGAAAATATATATGTATTTATATATAATTACTACAATAATTCATATGTATTTCATGGGAAATATATATATAATTACTATAATAATTTATTATTTGTAAATAATAACATTTAGTTTTAAAATTTATAAAGATATATTGTTTATGTAAATTACTATATGATGATATATTATATACAAAAACAATATGTTCTATAACATGTATAAAATTAGTATAATAGATACATTGAAATTTTAAAAGCTAAAAACTGAGAATATCAGTTAATACTCACTCGTCAATACTTATAAAGATAGAGCATTTTAATTTTTTAAATGTCACAAGGTCATCATTAATCCCTATAACTAAGAAAATTCATGACAATCCCCATGCAACCCACTACTACTACAAGAGTCAACATGAACCCCCCCTCACCCTACACTAGCAAAGAGCTTCCACAAGCGTACTCAACCCATGTAGAAGACCACTACTACCATGGGGGTGCCTAAAACACCTTGCTACCACCAAATACACAAGAAATTTCTACTAAGTACCAAGGCTATCCCCTAAGGGCATGCCATATTCACCCACATTGTTTTGTTGTATATACTTATTACAACAAAAATATGTTGGTTTCCAATTAAAAGGAATCAATACTCGCTTCACTAAAAGAATGTGTTAATATTTTCTTTGTTCAATATCATCTGGGAATTTGCAAATAGCAAAATGCTTAAATATGGTAACTGAATGATAATTTCACTGCATACTTACTCTCCTTTCATTAATGGTCACTACAAAAGCATTGTCAATGCCTTTGTCCCTGCAAAAGAAATAATATATATCATTCTAAGAATATATGAACCCAATAAATAGCTTAAATACCAGATTAACAATTAAGGTACCTGGCATCATTAGTAGACTGACCAACATCCATTCCGTTGAAGGGATTCACAACTATGGTTGCCTGCAGCAGCCAAAAATATATTGTCAAATATCTCTTTATGTGTGCATTTCAAGCCAAAAATCTGGTAAAAGGTACAATAGTCGATAATAAAGCCATAAAATGGGGACAAAGTTATATAGCATTGCTAGTCCATCATCTAAGTAGGAGAGATTTGCATAAACAACTCTTGGAACATAGAAGCTGTAGTTTCATGTGATATGTACCTTGTGATCCCACAATTAAATGCATGCATTCAAAGAAAACAACTTGCTTCAACAGAATAAGGATTCTTAATGAAACTAAAATGCTCAAAAATGCAAGCCTGATCATTCATTTGTCATAAAATAAAGGCACGGTAAATTTAAACATAAAACCATGACATCTAACACGTTTGTTTCTGAAAAGTTTTGGTAACAAGCATTATGTCAACATCAGAAGGTATAGGGTTTTAATAAAAAATCAAACAACCAAAGATGGCTTTCAACACCCCAAATATATTTCAAGAACAATGACACAACTATAGTCCAAAATTGTCAAAAAGGAAGTTTATTTACTACAGAAGAGCTTTTAGTTGATATTTATGTTATTGTTATCAAAAGTACCTGATTTTAAAGATGTATTCTTACGATGACACACCATCCAGCATACACCACTTTTGCTTGGTATATTATTACATTCATATCAACTTATAATAGCCAGCATTCTACACAATTTGGTAAATACTTGAGAGAAATGTAATGAATCATTATGATAAAAACTGCATTACATAGTCCCTTGCAATTCAAAACAGCACAAAAAGGCATTCACTGATCCCACTCAGAAAGCTCCTGTAGAAGTTACTACAGTTCACTCATCAGGGGAGATCAGCAACGTGCACAGGAAGGACCATTCACCATACAAATCTCCACAAATAAATGACTGCACATCTGTTCAGTGTTGCAGGAATTGTCGATATTCATCATCAGAAGAGATTTGAAGAGCAGAGAGACCCCTAGTCCATGTTTATGCATATCTCCCCAGATAAATGACTGTTCATATGTAAGCATATGTTAAGTGTTGGACAAATTGCTGATATTCATCATAGGGAGAGATTTGCAGAATGGGCAGTCCTTTGTCTAGCACATTGATCTACATTTATGCAACACACAATTTAACCTATTTCTAAGTTATTCTATAAACGTATATATAATTTTACAAAAAGCAAAGAACTTTCTGCGCAAAGCTTTTTGCAACCAGCCTTGCTTTATTCTTGTCATTCGTGCCATCACTGCTTTTGTGTCCCATTATCCCCCTTTCAGCAGGGGTACATATGAGCAGATTCATTTTGGGCAGCACCATTGTCATCCCAAGGGATGCAAGTCTAAAGTCTTGCAAAAGCCCTGTGGGATGATCTTTTTGTGGGTGTGTGTCCTAGATCCCCAGTGTGTGGACGCTCATGGTGAGTATTCTTAGCCTCTCATTTCCATGTTGCTTAGTTTTATGGCATTGCTGCAATCCCCTTGGTGGGCAGTAACTCGCTGCTTTGATGGGCATCCTTATGTCCTGGGGTGGTATTGTCATGTCCCTTTCCGAGAGATCACTGTAGGGAAAATGGTTGATTTAATTAGATGAGAATTTTGGGGTCTTGTTAATTTTGGGCAACTAGGTCCAAACTCCATGTTGTGATGCTCAGATGACGATGCCAATATTTTTATTGGATTCCTCCTTCGGAGAGGTGCAAGATCGATCTCAAGATCATCTTGATCGGATGAGCAGAACATTTATTTTGAATTAATTCCACTTATGTGCAAGGTCGGCCAGAATTGTAATGTAGGCTTGGAGCCCCAACAGATGTGTCACACACCCTCACAGATGGATATATATTGGTCAACGTTAGAGGCCATTTTCATCATCACTCAACTCACACTTCTCTCTTGTGTCTAATTGGTTCAGTCATCATTGGAGGCTTCTCTTCTCTCACACGTGGAAAAACAGCAGCTAGGGTTTTTCTATTTCAAATCTGATCTAGGGTTTCCAGCGCAGCATTGACCAGCGTTGACTTTGGTCAACGCTTGGTCCATTTGACCTCAAACTTTTCAAGAATTCCGATTTCTTCAGTATGCATTTTTTGGCACAAAAACCAAGGCTGGACGTTGACCTTTGACCTTGCTGCGTTGACTTTCTGTTGCTGATTATCTGAGTTGACTATTGACTAGACAATGTTGACTTTTGTTGACTTTGGGGTGACTATTGTAGAGCTATCTTGAGGGTTGTGTGACATTTCTGGTTGGCTGACCGTGAGGAGACTTTGCTAGTTGAAGCATCCTGTTGACCATCGTAACACACCACAACACCTATATTTTGTTGATCAAGTTAAGTGTATTTTTGGCTTGTCTTCCGTCGATCTATTTGTATGTTCTATCAACATTTTACTTTCATATTTATGTGATTTCTATTTGATATCGGATTTAAAGTAAAGTTTCATCAAGCATAGAACATCTACAAAAATTTACATGCTATCGGAGCTAAGGTGAAGATAAAACCCAAGTTTGTATTGAGAGCAATCACCGTAGAAGTAACATTTGTCAAGGACCCATGGGTACCTCAAATTGTAATGGCTTCAAAATTGATGACAAGTTGACTGACAAGTTGACTGGCAAGTCTGACTTTCATGCTTGGAAGATGTCTTTGGATTTGATCTTGGAAAATCAAGAGGTCATGGACTATGTGTAGGGTAAAATCCAAGAGCCTCCATCATTTGCACCTACTACCACCAGTGTTTTAAAACTCAGACTCCGGTTCCGATTCGGCCAAGGGTCGGCTACGACTCCGACTCCAACTCGGTATCGACTCGGCCGATTCAGTTTCAATGACTCGGTTTTTGTAAAAAATACATTAAATATTAATTTTTTTGTTAAAAAACATAATTTTAAAGATTTGTATTCATGTTTCCAAACACAAAGCATTACAATATAGACAAAAGACAACATATGATCAAAGTAGGCTCATGAATATATCCATTATATCAAAATTTCACCCAGTGCACTGTCCAATACATGATGATGAGATAGAGATCAAAACAAAAAACATAAACAAGGAGGTTCTAAATGGCCTCCACAACAAAACATGAATAATCACTACTGCTAGACATCTGACAAGCCAATGTCCCCTTCCTCAAACTCTGAACCTGAGGGGGAAACAGCTTGCTCCTCCTTTGAATCAACATCCTCAACTGGATCTATGGTCTTGCCCTTACCACCTTGAGATAGACGAGTTATGCGCCTCTGTTGTGGCTGACTAGAGGAAGTGCCTCCGCCTGCAACTAGAGGGCTTGGGACTAGGTCTGCTACTAGTGGCTCTGCATTGAGCATAGCCTCTACTTGTGTATCAAAGTCAATCCCCACACCAATATCCTCATCAGAGTCAAACTCTGGTGGACAAGTCTCCACTACCCAATCTTATGTTGGATCAATATCCGCCAACACAACGGGATCTGAATCAGGTCTTTTGTTCAGCAATTGGTTGCGTCTTAGTCGGAGGTTGTACTGAACATACACTAGATCATCTAATTGTTTTTGCTCCAAGTGGTTTATCTTCTTTGTGTGAATCCTCTCAAAGACAGACCAATTGCGCTCACACCTAGAAGCACTGCAAGTTTGACTCAAAATGTGTATTGCAAACCTCTGCAATTCAGGACAATGGCTACCAAATGCCTCCCACCATTGTGCTGCAAAAAATGAGTTTCAGTTAGCTCAACAATTTATATCCAACTTTGAAATTGAAATTATAAACAATTATACAAAATAATAAAAATTAAAATATGAATTTGAATATTGAATTTCTTTGTTTACCTGGCTCATCTGATTCTCTTGCAATCCTTGTAAGGTTCTTGCTAAAGGTACCTGTGGCTTGGCTGAACACAGTGATCTGATTGTGTATCTTCAACTCAGAACCTACCAGGTGGTCTTCTCTCTCTAACCGGCCTCTTAGGCCCAGCAATGGATGTGGCCTCTCTCAAGGTATCCTGAAGCCACTTGGTCTTCCTCTTCCTTGAGCACACTTCTCCCACCGGAGAATGAAACTCCTCCTCCTCATCAGGAGCCTGAACTACTGACTGTCTGTTCGCTGTCCTCCTCCATGAACCTAAACCTATAGACGCTGAAGTACCGTGTGAACTGTCCATCAGTGGACTCCCTAGTGAACTGCTCTACGGACTGCTCTGCATGCTACCCGAAGCACCACCCCTCTGACTCTATGAGCCACTGCTCAATGATGGACCTGACACCGTAATCGATGTACCTCCGGATCCTCCTGATCCCTGCCCACTGGATCCCTACGACTGACTCAGCTGCTCCTGAGGGTCTGGCTGATCCAGATACTCTAACTCCTGTGACCTCCTGAAAGCCCTGTCCTCCTCGAATTTCACATCCCGCCTAACAACATCTCTCTTCTGTGCGGGAATATAAATCCGAAAGGCCTTCGAGGTCTCACTTTAGCCCACAAAGACACCTTTCTCTGCGGTGGGCTCTAGTTTGGTCCTCTTCTCCTTGGGTACGTAGGAGTATGCAATACACCCAAAGATACGAAGATGACCAATATCAAGCTTCTTCCCAGAAAAAGCCTCCTCCGGAGTCACATGCCCCAAGGCACGATGCGGACTCCTATTCTGCAAATATATAGCAATGTTGCAGGCCTCTGCCCACAAAAACAATGGTAACCCCTGATCATGTAGCATGGCTTTGGCAGCCCCTCCGATGGATTTGTTCTTCCTCTTCGCAACCCCATTCTGCTGGGGGTTGTAAGGAACAGTGAACTCCCTCCTAATGCCTGCCTCCGCAAAATAATCAACAAACTCACCAAGGGTGTACTCCCGTCCATTGTCCGACCTCAGGGACTTGATCTTCCGACCTGTCTGAGTCTCCACAAGAGCTCTGAACTCCTGAAACTGTTTGAAGACCTCACTCTTGGTCTTCAAGAAATAAATCCAGGTTCTCCTGGAGTGATCATCAATGAATAATACATAATACTCATATCCACTCAAGGAAACATGAGACATCCGACCGCTCACATTGGAATGAATCAAATCAAGTATCCCAGTCGCTCTATTGTCACTGCTGGGAAAAAGGGATTTGGAAAACTTGACCATCGCACATCCTCTACATGTATCAATGTGATCAGTACTGAAATCTGGCACACCTGTAGTGATCTCTCGCAATGTCCTCAAGGCTCCATGATACATGTGCCCCATCCTGCGGTGCCAAATCTCACACAGCTCTGAACTGCTAGCTCTGCTGCCGGTACTACTGCTCAATGCCAAAAGGGGTTGAAATGCAAACTTGTACACCTTTGCACAGCATACACCAATCACTCTAGCTGAATCAACTAGAGTGCCCCTGGGATATATCAGCACCTATACTCTCCTGAACAATATCTCATATCCTCTGTCCTCCAATGCTGAGACGGATATGAGGTTCTTTCGCATCCCTGGCACATATAGAACATCTGACACTTTCAAGGGAGGTTTGGGTTCCCTATCAAATGTCAATGTCCCCACACCGACTACTCTAACAACGCTGTCATCTCCGAGTACTACCTCTATATCAGTGCCACTCTCTGAAAGCTCTGAGAAGTACTCAGGGACTCCTATCATATGAAGTGAAGCCCCACTGTCAACATACCAGATACCTGAAGATGCTCCGCTAGTGGAGGGAAATGCACACTCCCTCTCAACCTTCGTGGCAGGTGATCCTGCACTAGTGGACTCACAAGCAATGAGCCCAAACTCCCGGTCAAAGCTATCCGTAAAGTCCTCTATCGCTGCTGATGCTGCCATGCTCTGGTTCTTCCCCTTCTTCTTCTTCTCCGGACACACAACTGCATAGTGTCCCATCTTCTGACAATTCCAACACTTCACCTTGGAATAGTCCTTCTGCGTGTTCCCCTGTTTACCTTTAGCTTTACCTTTGCCCCCACCACTGCTTGTGGAAGCTTGCTTCTTTTCTTTGTCTTTCTTGTCTCTTGCCAACAGTGCTACATCCTCATCTTGCTCAACTGGTTTAGCTGCCCCAAGTTGGCTCTTTCTGATTTCTGTCTGTATGCAATCATCCCAGAACCTCTCCCAAGAGGGAAGGGTCTCACGTGCACAAACCCCATCGGCAAAGTTCAGCCATGAACTAGGAAGGCCATTCACTGCAATCCGCACCAACTCAGTGGGTGGAATGGCCTCTCCAATTGCTGCCAATGCATCTCTCACATTAGTAATCTTTGTGAAATATCTAGCTGCACTATCAGTCTTACCCATCTTAATGGTCTTCAACTTCTCCCTTAAGACCATTTTTCTGTTCTCAATGGTACTCTGGTAGAGATTGGTCAATGGTGTCCACATCTCATGAGCATATCTCTTTCCTCTCACATGAGGAATGCAATGGTCTTTGATTCCATCTAGAATCAGTCTCTTACCGTTGTTATTCTTCTTATTAAAGACTGTCAACTAAACAGCATCAGTGGGCACATTAATAGGGTTCTGTGCGGTATGCACCATGATATCCCAGACTTCTGCCTCCTTAAAGATGCTCTGCATTCTCTCCTTCCAAACACTATAGTTACTATGCCCATCCAACCTATCCTCCACCCTCAAGCTCAAAGACATGTTTGTTGTCCTAATGAACTGAAAATAACACTGTTGTAGTAAAAGTAATGATTTCTGTGTGAATAAATCAACTTGCTGTAATTTCCGAGTGAAAAATCAGCTTGCTGTAATTTTTCCTTCTTGCTGTCCCAAACTGCCTTTTTCAGCAAAATAGCTCTGATACCATGTAAAATTTTGATAGTCAACCCCGATTTTCAGTTTCTCTTTATTTCTCCCATAAAGTTAAATGCCCATTCCCATAACCATACATTCAACAAGCTGGAAAAATAAATATTTTCTGAAAACACTAATTCTGGAAATTTCACAATGTTGAAATGCAAAAATAAAAGCTCAGAAAATAAATCAGCCACACACAGAAATTTGACACGCTGATTTTTGGTCAATGTTACCCTGGAAAAACCCCCTACAACTCTTGGGGAAAACCAATTCGAAAGCTTCTTCTTATTTCTGATAAATAGCTTTTACATTGTGAGAGAAATACTCAGAAAAATTTCATCAAGTAATAAATACAACTTATCTCGTTTTCCGTGCTTAACCACTGCCTCGGAAAATGTGCAAACAATAAAACAGAAATAACAATAAATGTTGTATGGCATCCTTAAATTTCATGCCCGGAAATTACAACATTAAATGTTGTTGTACGGCCTCCTTGAAAAGCGTGCAAACAGCAATAAATGTTGCTATACAGATTCCTCAAACTGCGTGCAGAGAAACAACAATAAATGTTGTACTGTTTTCTGCCTCGGTTTCCGTGCATAGGGACAGCAACTTATTGTATGCACTGTCTTGAAAACCGTGCCAAAAGAAACAACAAACTGCTCCTCGAAATCTGTGCCAAACTGCTATACGACCTCCTCGGAATACGTGCCCAAGCTGCTATATGGTTTGCCTTGAAACTCCTGCCCAAAACTGCCTTGAACTGTGTGTCTTTCTTTGTTGTACGGATTTGCTTAAGTGTTGCCTCGGTATGCGTGCCAAGGTTCTATTCTCCTTCTCCTCACTGCTCAGAAATCTCCTTTGCTCTCTTCTTCTCCTTCTCTCAATTTACTCATGAAAGAATCAATGACCTTTTCCCTCATTTTCCTCCTTTAACCTAACCCTAAGTGACTTTTGGGGAATCCCTAAATCTAATGGCTGAGATAGCTTTAGATCTAGGGCTGAGATTAAATGTTCATTTAAATCTCACCTTCTATTTTTTAATTCACCCCACTTTAAAAAAGACCCACTTAGTCATTTATTTCCGAAGTCATTTTTCTTTTAACCTAACCCTAAGTGACTTTTGGGGAATCCCTAAATCTAATGGCTGAGATAGTTTTAGATCTAGGATTGAGATTAAATGCTCATTTAAATCTCACTTTCTATTTTTTAATTCACCCCCCTTTAATAAAGACCCACTTAGTCATTTATTTCCAAAGTCACTTTAAAATTAGACTTTAGTAACTTTATCACTTAAAGTCACTTTTAAATTAGATTTGACTTTATAACTTTATAAAGTCAATTTAGGAGAAAAATTAAATTCTTTTGGACACTTTTCCCTAGGCCAAAGATCAAAGCCTTAGGGAACCACCTGTCCTTCAGTAACCAAATTTCAACATGGGGATCATGTGATCAATGCAGTCAATCAATCCATCTCTAACCTCCCCATTCAAAGCTCTTGCTTCCTGAGCTTTATAGTGATAGTGATACCTTGGGTTCAGAAAATACCCAGTTGCATGTATAGGGCGATGGAGTTGACTGTTCCATCTCTGATCAATGATTGCCCAAATGGGCCCATACTTACCCGCTCTATCCTTGTATGCTACCCTTATTTGCTCCTTTGCTTGATCCATAGCCTCATAAATGAAGCCCATAGCCAATCTTTCCCCATCCACCAAGCGCAACACCTTAACCAGTGGCTCAGCAAGTTTCACAATCTCTGTTGCCTTTTTCCAAAATATTTCTTCATCGACTTTCCTTTTCACATCTTTGCCATCCTGTTTGCGAGCCCACTGACATTCATTCCATTCATCACTAGAAAACAACTTTTGCAAGTTTCTATGTTGGGCAAGCATAGATTGCAATGTCAAAAAATGTGTTGCAAATCTAGTGATGGCAGGCCTAATAATTTCCTTGCCCCCTGTGTTTCTCCTCATCAGATTCAAAATCCATGAGTGATTGTAAATATATTTTGTGATGCATTTGGCATGCTCTATAGTGTTCTTGATCCAGTCTATTTTGCCAATATCCTCAAGCATGAGGTCTATGCAATGTGCAGCACATGGGGTCCAAAAGATGGTTGGGTGTTTTTCCTCTAACAATTTACCAACAAGAACATAGTTAGAGGCATTATCTGTGATGATTTGAACAACATTTGCCACCCCCACCTCTTCAACAACCTCATCGAAAAGATGAAACAACAAATGTGCAACTTTCACCCTATCAGATGCATCAACTGATTTTAGAAACATGGTTCCCCGTGGGCAAAACACAAGAAAGTTTATGATGGTACGGTTCCTCTTATCAGTCTATCCATCTGACATGAAAGTTTATGATGGTACAGTTCCTCTTATCAGTCCATCCATCTGACATGATGGTACATCCTGTATGTGCCCATGAGTTTTTGAACTCTTTCAAATAATCATCAATGGACATAATCTCTTTTTGCAAAAGAGATCCTCTTAACTCATGCATAGTACGGCCTTTGAAGCCCTTTCCAACAGCGTATATGGCATCAAAAATAGGTTCATAATATGGTGAATGAGTAGCATTGAAGGGATATCAACATCATACCACCATCTAGCAATGTAATCACAAGCAACATCTCTCAATTCTTTTTTCCAATGAGCATCTAAAGTGGGCTGCACTTGACTTCTACTTGGAGGACTAGGACCATGTGCACTATCAGAGGGAGAAGAGGGCATGAAAAAACTTTTGATAGTACCCTTATTTCTCATTGCACCCTTACCCTTTTCAGAAATAGACTCCATAGAGGGAGGAACATAGCGAAAGGGGTTTGATGCATCAGTGCAAGGGATAGATGAAGAACCCTCATAATCAAAACTTGGGTTGGCAGCGATCATTTGTTGTAGATTTCTCTTCCTCCCAATTTTAGCGTGTATTTCTTTTTACCTAATTTTGTCTTCCTCAAACTTCTGAAAATGCTCTTTCAACTCTTTCCTAATTTCCCCAATGTTTTGTGCTTCACATGGAGTAATTTGGCCTCTAAGACCAGCGAAATGTAGTTTCAGTCTATGAATGCCCCCTCCACCCCCTTAATTTTTCTCTTACAAAATTTGCAATGCATTTGATCATCAACCATTTCAGCGTATGCCCAAGCAGCATCTTTCACTCTAGGGGCCATTTTGGACTTGAGTTTTTTACTTGGAAAGAAAAGGTTTAAATCTGAAAATGAAAACAAACAAAAAAAGACTATTCATTCTATGTTCATTTCTTTTACCAAAAAACTATGTTTACCATTTTCATATTTGCAAAATAAATAAAACAAGCAAAGGCAGATTTTAGAAGAGAAAAAATAAATACCTCTAGCCTCTAGCCTTCTCAATGCAGCTCCAACAAACCAACTTCTCAATGCTGCTCCAAAACCTGCCCAATAAGCTCCTCACTGCTGCTCCAAAGCTTGCCCAAAAGACTCCTCAAAGCTGCTCCAAAACCAACTCTTCACAAAATACTCACAAATGCTCAAGCAAATTCAATGAGATAGATGTGAGGTGTTGAGAGGGGTTGGGTAGGTTAAATAGGATGGGGAGGGGTTAGATAAGCTAAAACAAACCTAACAGCAAAATTAAAACCAACTTCAAGTCCGTTTTTTTTTCCATTTTTTGAGGCCCGTGGCTAGCTGGGAGCTGTCCGGCTGAGCTAGCTCGGGCTCGGCCGAGCCAGCCAATTTGTGACCAAGCCAGCCGAGTTGATGTAAAGCTTGGTCGGCTCAGTCACAAACTGGTCACCAGACCGGTTTAACAACCGAGTTAGACCGGCCATCCCTTTGGCTCGGTCAACTCGGTCGGTTCCGAGTCTGGACGGCTGAGTTTGAAAACTATGGCTGCCACCAAGACAAAGTATAGAAAAGGAGAAATCAAAGCTAAGTTGATCATCCGGGATTCCATCCATAAAAGTTTGGTTGCCTACATATCTGAGCTGGGCAAATCTAAGGAGATGTATGATAAGTTGGTCAATATGTTCAGGGCCAACAATGCAAATCAAGTTCTTTTCTTTAAGAACCAATTGAAGAATCTCAAGAAAGGTAGGGATGAATCTGTTCAATCTTATTTTCTGAAGTTGACTGAAATCAAGAATAATCTTCTTGCCATTGGGGAAACAATAGCTGATCGAGAAATGGTTCTCACCGCACTTGGACGTCTCCCCTCTGAATGGCGTGTATTCATTACTACCATTCTCAAAAATAATGTGATTCCTGATTTTGACAAAGTATTGTCGAGATGTACTCAAGAGGAAACAAGAATATGGAATATGAAAATGAAGGTAATGCTGCGTTCACTACTCATGCTAAGAAGAAGAACAATGATGGTCCGAGGAACCATGGAAGAGCAGGGGCCAAAGGAAAGAAAAGAAGATGTTACACATGTATCAAAACTAGCTACTATGCTAGAGAATGCCCTAATAGAAGGGATTCTCCCGAGGATGATGATAACAACAACAGGAGGAATGACAATCAAAAGAACAACAGGTTCAAAGGAAAGAGGAAGGTCCCTCTGGTCGTAATGGAAATGGGCAACCTTTCAAAAGGTCAAGAAATTCCAAGTATGAGGAATCTAATGTTGTTGATGATAAAAGAAATGAATTCATTCTTCTATCTGCCCTCTCTGCTCCATCACCACCCGACACCATGTATGTTTTGTTGATTGATAGTGGTGCTTCAAGGCACCTCACTGGGTTTAAAGAAGCTCTCTCTGATTTGATTGAGAAGGATACTAATCTGAAAATTATCCTTGGAGATAATGTCGCCTATCCTGTGAAACGGATAGGGACTATGACCCTCCATCTATCTCAAGGTCAAGTCCTTCGCTTGCAAGATGTACTATATGTACCTGATTTGAAGAAGAACCTTGTGTCTATTTCGGCCATGGAAGACAAAGGTTTCAAGGTGGCATTCATCGATGGAAAGGTACACTTCTGGAAGAAGAGTTTCAAGGAAGCTCTTACGATTGGGTTTAGAGTTGATACATTCTACCAGGTTGGAGGAAGTCCACTGGGGCCTATGACATGTGATACTATTCATCAAACCAAACTATGGCACTGGAGGTTTGGACACCTTCATTACAAAGCCCTTCCCGAAGCAAGGAAGGTGGTGATAGGGATGTCTGAATTCAAAAATGATCATGAAGGTGTATGTCAGGGTTGTGCCGAAAGAGAAGTGGAGATATGCCACAATGTTACCTTTGATGAAGATGCTTTCCTAAGGAAAGTGATAAATCTTCAAGCTCTGAGGAAAATCATGATGTAGGATCTGGGAATCAGGAAGAACCAAAGGATGAGATGATGCCCAATGTTGAAGGACCGATGGACCCCATTGATCCACCTCCTTCAATGAAGAGAAGACCTACATGGCTCCAGGATACTCTCGAAGATGTCGAGAGACATATGACCCCAGGGGGAACATCTTGTGGAAGCAAGAAGCTGAATAGATACCAAGGGTATCTAGCAGCCATGAGTACAATAGTACAGTCTGAGCCTGGATCTTTTGAAGAAGTCGTAAAGCATCAAGTCTGGAAGGGTGCTATGCACGAGTCCATTATGAAGAATGATGTCTAGGATGTGGTTCCGAGAGCGAAGGACAAAACTGTTGTCACCTCGAAATGGCTCTATAATATCAAGCATGGATCTGATGGTAGTGCTGAAAAGTTCAAGGCAAGATTCATTGCTAGAGGCTTCTCTCAAAAGGAAGGCGTAGACTATGATGATATATTTGCACCTGTGGCCCGATATACCACCATCCGATCTATTATTGCCCTTACTGCTACGCAAGGATGGAATCTTCATCAGATGGATGTGAAGACCGCTTTTCTGCATGGTTTGATAAAGGAAGAGGTGTATGTGGAGCAACCTCTAGGGTTCGAAGTCCAGGATAGAGACTCCCATGTATGCAGGTTGAAGAAAGCCCTCTATGGGTTGAAGCAAGCCCCCAGGGCTTAGTACGAGAGGATAGATAGATACTTGATGAAGTTGGGCTTCACTCAAAGTAATGTTGATCCAAACCTTTACTTCAAGCCTCAAGGTTGATAAAGAAAAGCCTCTCATTTTGGTTCTCTATGTGGACGATCTCTTCCTGACAGGTGTTGACCCTCTCATTCATCAATGTAAGAGGGAGCTCGCTTCTGAGTTCGAGATGAAAGACCTAGGACTAATGCACTACTTCCTAGGCCAGGAGGTCTGGCAGAGACCTGGCGAGATTTTCCTCTCTCAAGGAAAATACATTGTGACGCTGCTGGAAAGATTTGGAATGGTGGACTATAAGTCCGTGTCGACACCGATGGAGCTCAACTTTAAGAAATTGAGTGGAAACATTGTTGGGCCCGTGCTAGCAAATCCTACCGAGTATCGACAACTCGTAGGGGGCCTGATGTTCTTAGGGAACATCCGTCTGAACGTATGTTGTGCAGTGAACACTTTGAGTCAACACATGGTTGATCCTCATAACATTCATGGGTTAGTGCCAAGAAACTCTTGAGATATCTTTGGGGCACGATAGACCATGGGCTAAGATACTCTATCGAGAGTTTGAAACTTCGTGGATATACTGATGCCGATTGGGCTAGCAGTGTGATGAATCGCAAGAGCACATATGGATGTCGCTTCACACTTGGATCTGCTTCGAGCAAGAAGCAGAAGTCAGTGGCTTTGAGCACCGCTGAGGCTGAATACATTGCAGTGTGTATCCCCTGTTGTGAAGCTACTTGGTTGCGAAAGCTCTTCAGTGAGTTGTTCGGGCATGTGCTTGATACCACCGTTATCCTTTGTAATAACCAGAGGGGGATTCGTTTGTCAGAGAATCTTGTGTTCCATGATCGATCCAAGCATTTTTATATTAAGTACCATTTTATCCGAGATATGGTACAGCGAGGCGTCGTAAGGCTCGATCATATAGGAATTGATGAGCAGGTCGCGAATATTCTCACAGAGCCCTTGGGGAAAGTCATGTTCCTAACCTTCCATGAGAATCTTGGAATCGTGGATCGACCCAATGCTGAGGGTCCTGTTGGACGATGAGCTATGGGAGCTCCAGGGGGCTTTGGGGATAGCTTCTTGGAGCTATAAGCAAGCACAGGGCTAGGTTTGTCGAACCTTGTTGGTGCGCTTCTGCCCCACCATTATGATATTGAGTTGGTTCACCTCTCTTTGATCTGTGCCCCATATGCATCCTACCCATGGAGTCCCGGACTCATGAGAAGTACCTCTCATATTGGCGAATGAGGTGGGAAAAGATAGAGACCAGTAGCAAGACCGATGGACGCATCGGAGATTGTCGTACTCTCTATGTCTAGGATGGCACATGTCCAACCACTTGATCTGCGATCAATTCTAGTGAGGTTTCAGACCTCCAACTAACTTCGGGTCAGTTAAACTAACTTCTGGTTAGTATATGACTCTCTCGAGGCCAAGTGAGGTTTCGGACCTCCAACTGACTTTGGGTCAGTTAAACTAACTTCGGGTTAGTATGAGACTCCTTTGAGTCCTATAGAGGTTTCGGACCTCTCAGCTGATTTTGTCAGCTGGGAATGATGTCTTTGTGACTGACCTTTTTGTTCTGAAATAAAGAAGCCAGCGAAGCAAGTTACGGCGAGATGACGCACAATGCTTAGATGGCACAGGTGGATGGAGTTCTCCCTAGTTGAGAGGGAGTGTTAATTTTGGAAAACTAGGTCCAAACTCTATGTTGTGATGCTCGGATGATGATGCCAATATTTTTATTGGATTCCTTTTTCGAAGAGGTGCAAGATCGATCTAAAGATCATCTTGATCGGATGAGCAGAACATTTATTTTGAATTAATTCCACTTATGTGCAAGGTCGGCCAAAATTGTAATGTAGGCTTGGAGCCCCAACAGATGTGTCACACACCCTCACAGATGGATATATATTGGTCAACGTTGGATGTCATTTTCATCATCACTCAACTCACACTTCTCTCGTGTCTGATGATTCGAACATCATTGGAGGCTTCTCTTCTCTCACAGGTGGGAAAACAGCAGCTAGGGTTTTTCTGTTTCAGATCTGATCTAAGGTTTCCAGCGCAGCATTGACCAGTGTTGACTTTGGTCAATGCTTGGTCCATTTGACCTTAAACTTTCCTAGAATTCCGATTTATGCAGTCCGCATTTTCTGACACAAAAAACGAGGCTGAATGTTGACCTTTGACCTTGCTGCGTTGACTTTCTGTTGCTGCTCTTCTACATTGACCGTTGACTGGACAGCATTGACTTTTGTTGACTTTGGGTTGACTGTTGTAGAGCTGTCTTGAGGGTTGTGTGACATTTCTGGTTGGCTGACCGTGAGGAAACTTTGCTGGTTGAAGCATCCTGTTGACCACCGTAACGCACCACAACACATATATTTTGCTGATCAAGTTAAGTGTATTTTTGGCTTGTCTTCCGTCATTCTATTGGTATGTTCCATCAGCATTTTACTTTCATATTTATGTGATTGCTATTTGATATCGGATTTTAAGAGTTGCATCAAGCATAGAACATCTACAAAAATTTACAGGTTTTAATTTTGTTAGAAGATTTCATTTGTTTTGCAGGGCATATTTTATTCATGAAGAGATCTCCATTTTGTATGCAGGGCCAATCTGATTTATAGTGAGGGCCGTGGTTTTCATTCATCCAGGAGTCGAGTTTATCAAAGCAAATGGTTTTATCTTAGATATAAATTATAATAATGAGGGATTTATAAATTGTGAGTACAGCATCATTAGTGCAAGGAAGGTCAAGCCTATTAATTTCTGGGTGTTAAATCTGTCATATGACAGAGGCTAAGGTCCCATATTTTGAAGGAGGCAGTGCTGGTTATCTTAGAGATCGATTTATGAAAAAGATAACTTCTGTAATGGAAGGATAATAACTCTTGGATAACAGATTTCTCTCTGGAGCAAACTTACTAAATAGCAGCATTCTCTGTCTTAATACTACAGCCACAGCCAGGCCATGACAAATATATGTCTAAGCAGCCCATAATTCACATAATCCACCAGACCGAGTTGCTTTGTTTGCTGGGCAGTCGAATGGTTTATCATTGGCAGTAGGGTCATAAAGGAACTTCAGGGAATTGGAGGCAGAATACCTCAGTTCTGAGGGCCAAACCTTCTTGTGCAGAGACAGTAATCAAACCCAGCAATCCCTATTTTCTAAAGGCAAACATTCTCAAGTTTCCATGATATTTTGTAACCAGGTTCTAGCATCTAGTCTATTTTGTATTTTCCAATGGCATTTCCACCTATAGTAGCAGTGATCAAGTGACTCGGTATCTATGTAATACATTTTGATTTTGATGACTTGATGAGAAAACTGCAGTTTATGGTTTTCATTTCTTGTGTGTTTTGAATTTGCACTGATCGGTTTCCCAGCTACATGGGAAATATTTGTCAAAGGTATTTGTGCGTCGGAAAACCTTTATGACTTTGAGAGGCTTTGGGATGACTGTATCTAGGAGGAGACTCAAATGGAGTCAAAGGCCAGGAAGAACGATGGTGATGAGAACCTAACTCTATTTGGACAATTGAATAAGGGCAAATGTAGCAAACCTAGCAAGGGGGAGGGAAAGAATGAGGAGTCAACCTCACAGCTTTAAAGGACTTGAGTAAAATCAAGTGCTTTTTTTTCATAAGCATGATCACTATGCATCAAAGTGTCCAGAGAAAATGAGGGCCAAAGGAAAGAAGCAGGAGAAGTAGTTAGCCATCTCGACAGAGACTCAGATGAAAAAGTTTGTAACCAAGTTTGAGTAGGATTTCCCGATGATATCTTTCCTTTCTATCATCGAAGGTGTCTTTGTTTTTTCGATGCCTTTTTCCTACATCTGTATGTGCTCTATCTTGATGTCCTTCGTTTGTCTGATGTGCCAATTCCTATCCTTACTACCCATGTGCTTTGGTGAGGCGGCAGACAGCAGAGAGCATCCTTCCCCTTTTACTATTGCTTCATGGCAGTGTGATTCAAAGGGACTCATGGTATGTGGACAATGGAGCATCTCAACCTATGACATCAGCCCCACAGTTGTTTTCTACCCCAAAGAAGGAGTCTCCTGAGTTGAGCTTGGAGATGATGCCAACTACCCAATAACAAGAGTTGGTATTGTTCCCTTTCAGTTCGAGTCAGGTAATTCTTTAGATTTTGACAATGTCTTGTTTGTTCCAAGTCTCAAGAAGAATTTGATTCCAATTTCAGTCATGGAGAAAAAGGGCTTTGCAGTTGAGTTCCAGAACCAACAAATCATCATCAGGTCAACGTATTCTAGCCTAGATATAGCTTGAATAATAAGGATTAGATCAGGTAAACTGTAAAGGTTGCAGGGTGAACCTGTTCCAGCCTTGGTGCATAGTAGTGACAGCTTATGCAAGTTGTGGAACAAGAGGATGGGGCACCTGCATCCATAGTTTTAAAAATCGGCCCGATTTGAACTGGAACCAGTCAAACTAGTCAGTTAGATAGATCAAGCGATTAAACCAACCTAGTGTTCTACTTTGTACAGTTTGGTACCAAACCTGTCCAAAACAGTCTAAATTCGCCAATCCCATCCTGAACTGGTCATGCAGTAAAAATCTAACTACTAAACCCTAAAAGTAAACAAAAAGAACCTAACTCAACCATAAAAATGCCATTAATTATTTTACAATGTTTGAGAGGTTCCAACTTTATCGCACTTCATATGGAGAAAGAAGAATTTCATATCCCACTCAAAATTCAGCAGACTTAACAGTTTTCAAGAATTTAGGAATGGTAGGATTGCAATATTTTCATTGAATTATATCATGTATGAGGGTATGGGATTGGAATTTAATCAAGAGCAAGAAGCCCTTTATGTACTTTGATGTTGGTGGTTTTGAATCTTGATTATGAACAACTCTAATGTTGGTGGTATTGACTGTTGAACTCCTTTTGATGAGTGGCATTGATTGTTGACATCCTCTGTCATGGACTTAACAAAAAAGTACCTTCACTCAAATAATTGGTTAAGCATGTTAAGATTTTTCTACCATATTATAAGGTTGAGAAGATGAACCTTTTACTTGAACCAAAATCGATGGTTGAGCATGTTAAGCTTTTCCAACCATATTATAAGGTTGAGGAATCCGAGGAGTTTGAAGACTCTAAGCCAAATGATGTTCATGGAGCTCCTGTTGATGATCCCATTTCTAGTGGTGATGATTTTGATGAGTGATCATGTCGATTAGTGATTTATAGTCGGCCAGTGGCCCAATAGCCTGTATCACGATTTTTGGACTCTAGAGGCCATTTAGAGCCTCATTGATTATGTATTTTATTGTTGATATGTATTGCACTCAGTGCCACTTTGATATATCCACCCTTACATGGTATATAGGTGAGCAAACTTTGCATATTTCGTCTTTAATGGTTTGGAGTCTTAAAAAATGGGTTTTTTTCATTACAAGTTAATTATTTTATGTATATTTTAAAAATTGGTTCATTTAATCTGATTTGATCCAATTCAATTCGCAGCCTAGTTTGATATGTGGCCAATTCAAGGTCCGGTTCTGGTTTTTGAAACTATGCCTACATCACAAGGCATTATCTATTCTAAGGAAGATAATCGTTAGTCTTCTAGAGTTTGATATTGAGCAGCATGGTATATCTGACGAGTGCATGCTTTGCAAGCATGCTAAGGCTGCTTTCCTAAGCAGCAAGCATAAGTCTAAGGGGATTCTAGACGTAATACATTCCGATGTTTTGTGGACTGATGGCAATGATGTCAATAACAAGAAGCATGTATTATGTTTCCTTCATTAATGATTTCTCTCACAAGACTTGGATATACTTCTTAAAAGCCAAGGATGGGGTCTTCATCAAGTTTCAATTACTCAAAGCCCTAGTTAAATATTAGACAACGAAGAAGATCAAAGTCTTGAGATAGAAAAAAGGTGGAAAGTTTTACCTCCAAGGAGTTTGAGGATGTCTACAAAGGGGCACGAATCAAGCAAGATTTGATAGTTCCATATAGCCCACAACAAAATGGGGTTGCTTAGTTAAAGAATCGATCCATCATAGGGGCTATTAAGGCCATGATACATGACCAAGACTTGTCGATGTTTCTTTGGGTAGAGGCATACAACACAATAGTCTACATCCAAAACCAATGTCCTCATAGGACCTTGGGGGACAAGATAGCAAAGGAGACATTCAGTAGTGTGAAGTCAAATGTGAGTCATTTCCACATATTTGGTTGTACCGGAAGAGAAGAGGACCAAGTTGGAGCCCTCCAGGATGAAGGTTTATTTGTGGATTACAGAGAAACTTCAATGGCTTATAGGATCTATATTCCAAGGTAAATGAAGACAATAGTGAGTCTGAATGTAATGTTCAAGAAAGAATTTGCAACCAAGAAGTCCCATAAGCCTATTCCAATGACAAATCATGAGGAACAAGAAGGTCTGAAGGTTGAGTTGGTCACAAATGATTTCTCGAGCAATACAATAGTTTTCAGGTGAAAAAGGGGAGATAGGATCCCCTTCTATATTTGTCAAGAAACCTCAATGGTTCAATCAAACATTAAGGGATGTTAAGGAACATGTTGAGACTCTTGGGAGCACTTTAAGAAAGAGTAAACCTCTGAAGAAGTTTCAGAGTCCAGAGTATATGGCATTAATAAGCAATGTTCTAGATTATAAACCTCCTAGTTTTCAAGAGACCAAGACCAACAAGTATGGCAAGATCCCGTGGTGAAGGAGTACAAGACTAAATGGGAATGAGTTCCAAGTGGCTCTACAAGGCAGCATTAAGAAGTTCAAAGCGAGATTTGTTGTGAGAGGGTTCTCCAAGAGAGAGGGAGTAGACTACAAGAGACATTTGTTCCAATTGCCAAGTACACTTCTATTAGACTATTATGTCCTTGCTTTCATTTATGGGATGAAGGATACATCAAATGGATGTGAAGACTACTTTCCTTAATGGGATCATTAGGGAAGAAGTGCACATAGAGCAGTCTCAAAGCTTTGTAGTAAATGGGAAGGAGTCCCATGTGTGCAGGGCTAAGAAGGCCTTGACTAGACTCAAGCAAGCACCGTGGTATTACAAAATCGAAGGAAATATACAAATAATAGGCTTCATCAAAAATGAATCAGATTCTTACTTATATTATTTATTTTTTTAGATTCCTTTGCTCATTTTGGTGCTATATGTAGATGACTTGGTTTTAACAATGTAATGTCCTAGGGTAATTTTTACTCTTAGGGTTACACGGTCACAAGATGAATTATACTAAATTTTGACAGTGTTTTTTCCAATTTTATGAAGAGACGAGATATAGATAATAGTACGTAACAATGTAATTACGCAATAACTCTTTCATAACAATTTTAGCATATCTAGTGCTCTCGGTTTATTACACCAACAGTCTAGTTTCTACAACAGCAATGAATGTTTCTCACAAAAAAATGATTCTTCAGTAACCCAATAAGCTAGGGTTTATTGCTTAATGAATATCCAACCATTAATTTGCCAATATAGAACTGTTGAAAGCACAACACAAGTAGTTCATAAGGGAAACCAGTTTACCAAATCCAATATTTACTGTAACTTGAGACTCTAAATCTAATACTAATGCATAAAACCGTTGTTACCTTATTCTATCTTTATTGACCTGGTGAATGAACGAGAACCCTTATAGTATTTCAACAATGTTTTGTTGGCCATGCTTCTTGTAGAGGATAGAATTCCTGGGTGAAATATTATTGGGATACTAGCTAGGGTGGAATCTTTCACCACTAAAACTAAACAAGGAAAAAGGGGTCTTAAAACCCTCAGAGCCTTAAACTCAAGAAAATTAGAGATATTCCAATCCAAAGTGATCCAAAATGATTTCAACTCTCCTTTATTTATAGATTCCCTCATGGGGGTTCTCAAATGTGAGGGGTTGCAAATGCAACCCCCAATTTGGGCTTTTTGCTCTAGCCAACCCAAAATTTGCCAATGTTGCCGCAAACATTGGAAAATTGGGTTTTTCCCCCGTTATCAATACTATATCCTGCAGGGTTGAATAGGCTACTTCGTACTCCCTTGGCAATTAATCCATAGGGCGCATTACAATCCCCTCCTTCCTGACATTGCTTGTCCTTGAACAATTGTATGTCTGGGTGTTGCATAATTTTCCCTTCATCAAACTTGCCATCCATTCATCTCCTATGCAGATTTCATCATTGTTGCCCACCAAAAGTGGGTACCCCTAGGAAAGCTTTTCTCTTATTCATCTTCTTCCAGCCGACAGCCAACAGCCCCTCAAAACCACCCATAGCCAAAGTGATGTACCACTTTATCTCCACTCCTTGCATCAGTTGTATGTTTCCTCGCCCATTTGTCGAGAGCATATGTTAGAAGGTGGGCAATCAGACCAGAAGGTGTGTTTTTCATTGTTCAATCGAGTGCTTATGCTTGTTTTTCATTTGGGCATTTTGGGTAGGATTATTGGGTGACTTAGAAGAAGGAAGGGCTTTAATCGTGGTTTTTCTCCCTCAACTTAAATGGGGGGTTAATCCTCAATCCTAGTCCCATGGGATCTCCCCTATTGGCCTATGGCTTTAGGAAGGGCACTATTTGGGAAACCTTGATTTTGGTAGCGTGGTCTCATTTTCCCATTCCACATTGTGCACGCCCCTCTGCACATCACAAGCCCGATTTCATAATTTTCCTTCTCTGGGTCCACATGACCAGAGGGTACACAAGGCACTGGCACACCCCCTCCCCTTGTCCACATGTCTGGGTTGGGCCTGGAAATGTTGCCCCAGAGGTTTATGCAGCTAAAATGAAGTTAAAAGCATATCATGGCCACCAACAAGAAACAAAAGAAAAAGAAAAATACAATTGGGACATTTAACATAGCACGTGGGAAAAAGCCAATCATGAGCTCTACCCTTTATCATTGTGGCCATCACCCTGGTTTCCTAGGGTCAATAAATGCCCCTACATCATTAAAGGAACCCATGCACATCCCAACCCCTAGTGGACGATGAATTGCCCCACCTTAAGGGGGTAATCATTTCTTTTCATCATTCACAGCATGCTCTCATGTCCTGGAGCCCCGAGCAGTAACACAAAGAAAAATCAAGAAAAGGAAAAGCGCAAATAAATAAGGGTGGAAAAACAAAGGTTGGGGTAACTCATGTATCCACGAATGCTCCCTCCTTACATATGTATGCCCAATATGTGGACACCCCTCATCATTGCTATCCTTATAGCTATGGAATCTAGCCTTGAGACCCATGTTTCCCATCCATTATGAGATCAAAAACTCAGATTTGGAAGCGAATCCCCATATGAAGTCTCAATATGCCCTTAATTAACAAGCTTGGTTCACTTAGATGCACTAAAGAATTATTGTACCTAATTGTGAGGATGCAGCACTCGACATTATGTGTGATTGGCAGGTGCTTTCATCATGGATTGGGCAACTTAACTGGGGCCTAAGTCCACTAGAGGAGCATATGACACCATCCAAGTGAAGCGTTGAGAGCCATGGGACTCCTATATTTGCAGAGCATCATTACTTCACTTCATGGGCACCTACAACACCACAACAGTCTGCACTTTGCCCCTTATTATTCACGAGATGATGCACTTGGACCAGCATGCCCCAGTCAGCTTAGCAGTGTACACGTGGTTTGGCAGCTAATCTGAGGCCCGAATGAGGTTTGTCTCACCCTTTAAGACGTGGGAGGGCTAGCACCATTCTCCCAGTCCTCAATTATGGAGTAGATTCAAAATATTTTACCACCAGGAGACCCATGAGACCCATTTTGTGCCCCAAACACAAAACTGGAGTCCACTTGATGATTTGCATGGATGTTTAGGGCCAACCCCTAGAGGATGATTTTTGGAGCCCTCTTCCTTCAGTTTGGCACAAAGAGAGCTCAACGCATGCCTCCTAGAGGGCTACGCGTGGATGATGTCATCAATTCAACCCTCTTGTGTGTTTATCTTCGTGTTTTTACATTGGCTATGTTGTTGGCTTGTAACCACAATTAGTTTTTCCCTCCATTTGACAACTAAGAGGGGCTTCTAGGCTAAAATTAGACTTGATATAACATGTATAAATAGAAGAGACCTCATTTGAGTCTCTTATCATCAACTCGCACTTGTTCCTTTGGCTATTGGAGATATTTTGGATGCATTTCGATATTTGGAAGTTATTTTTTATTGTCTTAAGAGCTACTTCTTTAGATAATGGATGGATATACTACATGTTGTCTTGTAAGTGCTTATTGTTGATGATTTTTCTCTTCAACTATTCTGAAAGGCTATCTAATGTATGGAATTGTTGCTTCTAGGTTATGATATATGTGCCCTAACTGTTGAAAATTGATTTTGAAAGGCTATCTAGTAGATTATTGCATATGTTATTCATTGTACAACATGTAATGAATGTTCCTAGCGAAGGAAATCTTTAAATCTCTCCATCAAACTCCATTTTCTTTTGAAGTGGGTAAATGTTAAAAGTTGATATCTAAGGCATCAATTTTTAGCCTCCTTAGAAAGGATCTAGCTTATCTATTTCATCCTTGACTCTATATGCCTAAAGAACAAGGCACTAGTCCAAGTCATTGGTGATCAATCCTTAATTTTATCCATAATCTTATCTCCTAAAATTGATCCTTTCAAGGCTAGGGTGAAGATCTAGGACTTGTAGCGAAATTTATGGAGGAGGCTTTTTAGTGATTTGAGAACCTAAAAATCAAGCTTATGGTCTATGCTACCTAAGCTACCTACTCTCCAAGTTTGGTGGACATCCACTGAAATTTCTTCCATAAAATCTCTTACCCTAGGTGTTGCACCAAGAGGGGAACCCTAGTCCTTTTCCCCTAGACTTCGGGACCTCCTTGAAGGTTGTATGAGCTTAGTCATTGTTGAAGTATATCATAAGAAGCCTTTTCTCCCAAGCCTTGACCTTGTGAATACCTATCTCCATCGAAAAATCTCAAAATCCTAGGTCTTGAGCCTCCTTTTCTAGGGCTTTTCTTTGAGAGCATTTTGCTTCTTTGAAGCCTTGAACCATTGTTGAGTCTCTCAATAAGCTCTAGCTTGATCAGTTTGTGCCACATACCTAACATATCTATTCTAAGTGATCTCCTTCCTACAGGGACTCCTCCCTGTTAGTTTTTGTAACATCAGATGGTGTTCTAGTCTCAAACTTTGTGGAGAGGCTAAAACACAAGAGATCTCCAAAACCCAGAAATCATTTCTGGAAATTCCACCTAGAGATGCCTCAATTAAATTAATTGACCATCATTTAAATTTTTCCTAAGTCTAAGTTGGGAAAATTGGTTAATTAATAGCAATTAACTGAGAAAGGTGAGAATTTTCTAGAAACTCACATGGATCGACTTGGAGATAATCTCAACCGTGGTCGTTGAAGTCTCAACTAGAGATTATAAGAGAAGGTCGATAGGGTTGATGGAGAACACACTTGGAGAGCGAATTCCTTGGCAAAGGTCGAGTTTCCCAACTACAATGATTCAACAGAGAGAAGTTTGAGCCAAAGATGGGACACAAAGACAGTAAGGGGCAGAGTCAATGAGTCTAGAGGAAGTTTTCCAGTTCCAGAGAGTTAGCTACAGGAGGATCGAGTTTCCTCGGTGGGGTTGCACAGGACCTGCGCAGAAGCTTCAGAGGCGGAGTTCGATTTGGATAGACAGAGGGTCGATTCAGTTGCTGGAGACTGGGTGAATTTCCAGAAGGGCCAGTGAGTCATTCTCAAAGTTGAGTTCGGCAGACTACTTGATCAGTTGCAGCTTCCAGGCAGAGCTTTCGAGGGCATGTGTAGGGGTGACGTAGAGGCTGACACAGGGGATTTCTTGTGGCCTGTGTGTGCCATTTATGGAGCTGGATCAGTGTCGGATGAGACAAAATTTGTCTCGCTAATTTTGTGGCTAGTTTATCTTGTAGAGGATTGTCAGTTTGGGCATCCAGTTGTACTCGGAATTTCTCACTATTGCATAATAATAAAACCCTCAGTGGTTGCAATGGTTTTCCCGGAGACAATTGTCCAAAAATAATTGTGTCATTTTTCTGTGTATGCTAGCATTTCTCAATTTCTAGCATTTTATTTTTCACAGTGTTTTTTATGGTGAAAATTGCAGTTGTGATTTTATTCGTTGCTTGTCGTAGCAAATAAACTACATAATTAAATTTACAGTTAGAAGAATAATTTTCAATTTCTGCAATAGTTGAAATTTTCACAGTTCCATCAGTGAAAGTTTGTAAAGAGTAGGGGACCTTGGTTGTGGTGACAGTGGGCCATTGTCCCATTGTTAGCACTTAGTCTAGCTCTTTGCCTTGTAGGGCTTCCCTCACCAAGGCCTGCTAGATTTTGTGGTAACAATCACTACCAATGCAATGTGTATGCCAGCTTCATTGCCAACATTTCCCAGTTTTCCCATTCTCATCGGATGTTCATGCTCATCTTCTATGTCTTCTAGATTGGCTATAGGCTTCGATTTGAGATCATAGCAGACAGAACTATCAATAATGCTTTTATTTTGCAAATTTTCAGGCTTTATGGATACTTCAGGATGTGAGACTACTACATGATTTTCCTTTTCTGCCATACTTGGTTCAATCGTACTTGATTGAAACTCATCCTCCTTGCGAGAAGCCAAAGGGGTCTCTTCCTTTACCTGTTCCTTGGGTTCCTGACCTCCCACCATTTGGATAGGTTGGTGATGTTCTTCCCCTTTTGTTTAGAACCTTCAGCTTCTAGTTCTTTAAAGTTACTTGTAGGCATCCATTCAAATCCAATGGGGATTGGATTGAAACTACTTTGATGATTCTCCTTAGCTACAGGGTTCACTTGCTCCTCATCTAGCATTATTTTGAATTGTTGTTTCTCCTTCAACAATGAGTTTGACACAATTGATATAGACCCTTCACAATGTTGAATTTGCATAGCATTTCCTTTGTCTTCCTACTCTTCATATTTGGGCTCACTCTCTCCCTTTGTATAATCAGCTGATGTTGTATTATGTTTACACTGAGCAGCTTCTAATAATTCATATAGTTCGTTGTGTGTTCAGATTTAATGTCTTTAGAAGTATAACATGAACTAATATACTGACTCTACACATTTTCAGGTCCTTAAAAGTATTCATTCATCGTTTGTTGGTCATGCAAACTTAAATCAATCTTATCCAAGTTAGATATTTGATCTGTCTGAGATGCTGGAGCATGTTTCTTGCTCTCTACCTCTTCTGAATCCTGTCCAGTTGAACCTGTATCATGATAGTATGTTCTTGCATTATATTTGAGTTGATCAGCTTCTAATTCTTTCAGATAGAGTTTAGATTCAAAAGCATTCACTTGATGACTTAAACTAGCATACTGCATATACTCAGGTTCTGTGTGTTTTCTAACTAGATTAGAATTAAACATTTGCTTGCAATCATATTGTGGGTCAGTCTCACTCATTTTAGGCACATTATCCCTGTTATATTCATCATTTATGTATTCCTTCCACCTGCCCTCATTGAGGGGGGGCGTAGTGCAACCCTTTTTCTCCTACAAGATTCTCATCCTTCTCAAATAACCCTTATGACTTTCTAGACTGCTTTGCATGCCTTTTTCTGGCAGCAATAATCATTGCATTATTTTTCTGCTTCTGGCTCTTGCATGCTCCCCTCTAGATTTGTAGTCTCCTCTTCTCCTGACATACACTATGCTTCAAATTCAAAAACAGATTACTCTTCCACATTAAGTATACCAGCATATGTACTGTGCTCTAAATGCTTCAAGATCAACATCATTATTTACAGTAGCAATGTGCATTTCCCTATCCATTTTCCAATTTCTACATACATTGGGGTATATTGAGGGGGCAAAAGAGTCTTTGTACTAGATCTTCCCGCTGTGAAATTATTATGCCCAGATTGAAAATACATTGAGAAAAGGGTAGATGTATGGACTTCATTAGCAGAAACTCTGTACGGCTAAATTAAATGTAACTTAGGTAAATGGGAGCTTCTCCGCATATTTTTCCTTGCTGGTTTAAGCTGCATATCTTGAGAATTTATGTGATGCAAAAGACTGTACTTATGACCTTTTTGTTGGAACACTTGACCATACTCCAGAGCAGAAGATTCATTGTGTTGAGTTGAAATGCACAAGCCATCAAACTGCTAACTAAAACTTCTAGTGTTTGTTTCTAATGAGCACTTACTGTTGGGACACCTGCCACTAGTGTCTTGCTTATTATAGCTTACAACATCTTCAATAGCGTGTGAGGAAGATCCAAGATTATTGATCTTCTCTATTTATGTATGCGAGGCTTCCTTTCGAACAGTTGATACCTCACCATTGGGGGTGGGCTTAAAATCCTTGGATGGTTGTCCCATACCAACATTGTCTTCATTAATAGCAAAGACGTCTTGTTTTACAGTTACTTCATATTCATCTATGTTTTTAGAATTGGTTGTGTCTATTTCCTCAAATAATGCAGCCTCCTACTTGTGCCTCCCACTGGTATCCTTCTCAAATCTATCTATCTTTTCTCCTGCAGTTTTTACAAGACATTAAACGTGCTCATCCTTGGATTCAATGAGAATTTCACTGACTGACCTCACTATATTGGAATGTTTTTCCACAACATTTGCACTCAGGTGACTAGCTATATTCCTTTCATCTGTTAACGATGTCTTTGCTGGACTTACTTCTACCTTGTTATCCATAGGGGAATTTACATGACATACAGCAACTCCAATGACTTTTGGTTCACTTTCATATACACCACTCTTATTATACTTATCAACAGTACCTGTGACCACAGAGTCATCAGAACAAAATGCATCTTCCTTCTCATCATCGTATACACTTGGAAAATCATGCCCCAATTGGTGCATCCTTCCTCCCTTTTGGGTGACAACTTCAGCTCTTGCGAGTTCGGAAGCAGATGGTATAACCATTAAAGCAACACCAAGCACATTTGTTGATGAAGAATCCCACTCCGATGCATTCGCTTCTGCATTTTTTCATCCGAAAATCACCTTGGGTTCTAAGGTCTGCAAGCTTTTTTCGATAGTACTCTGCATACTTGGTATAAGGGGTAGTCTTTCCCAAGCCATCTGATGTAACAACACTTATTGCCAATGAATCATGGGTAGCCAATACTTCATCACTGTCAACATGAACCATATCCATTTCATCAAGAGAGATATATTGTCCCATCATCAGTGTGCCTCTTATCCTGTAACTCAGGTGCTTGATCAATCTTGGAAGTCAATTGTGTTTGACCCTGGCAATCTTTGTCGTGAATTTGCAATTTTGTAGCACCCTCTCTTCCACCTGGGATTCCCATTCCATCTTTCACACTTAATGACACTACTTTTGCACTCTGTTTTTCTGTAACACCTGATCTGTCCTTGCAGCTAGCCCAAAAATCATTCCAATCTCTCTTCACTGCTTTCTGTTGTGTGCCCTTATCCCTCACCTTAAGAGTCTTGTATGGGGCATTAATTGACCCCGCCAAGTGCATGTTCCCTTATAGGCATTATCCTTTCTTGAACAGGTTTTCCATTCTTTTTCAGAAGACACAGCCATGACCAATCTTTCGGGAGTGCCTTTATCAATTCTTCAATTTGTTCTCGCCTTTCTATATTGTCCTTGACACAATCTTCAATTTTTTGCAAAAACTGAACGTTCTCCTTCCCCAAGGGGAAAACTAATGTTTGCTGCCACATTTTTCACATAACCCTCCAGGCTGGCAGGAGAGCCAGCTCTGATACCACTATAATGTCCTAGGGTAATTTTTACTCTTAGGGTTACACGGTCACAAAGATAAATTATACTAAATTTTCACGGTGATTTTGCCAATTTTATGCAGAGACAAGATATAGTACGTAACAATGTAATTATGCAATAACTCTTTCATAACTGTTTGTTATTTTTTGTAGCATGGGAGGTACTCCCACAAATCATGGGTACTTGATTTGTGATGAGGTGACCCACAAAACCAAGGGTTGTGGGCAAAGTACCCAAGTTATGGATTTTAACCCTAAGTGAATGGGAAATGAACTCTAACTTAATATTATAAGGGTGAGTGGGCAAAATCCTAAAAGGATCTAGAGTTTTCCTAAGAAACCCTAAAAGTGAAATATCAATAAAGGCCTACACACACAATGCAAGAGATCATTCATGAGAGCTATGCATGAGTGAAAGAGAGCTTATGTCTGAGGTAGTCGCCACAAGCAAGGAAGAGGAAGGTCAGGCCATATTTTGTAGAGCAAGGTTTGTTTCCCTAAAAAGAAGGTAGAGTTTGTTAGCATGAAATAAAGCAAAGTTTTGGTGTTGTTTCGTGGTACTTGGAAGCCCAGATCTGGCCACGGGAGAGGTTGATCTAGGGCCAAGTCAGAACTGCTAAGTGTGTCACAGATCCTCCAAGAATAGGCCGCATATCTGTTGAAGAAAGGAGCCAAGATCAGGCCCACGACAAGGCTAGTTCAGGCTCGATCTAGGGGATGCAAGAGGTTAAACTTGAGTGTTGTAGCAGGTTGAGTTTGTCTTCGAGAAGGACAAGTTACTTTCCTGTGGACTCGAAGGAGAGGTTGTCGAGTTTCATGTCTGTTGTTTTAGGAGGTTCTCTCTGGCCAAGATTTGATATGTTCTGAGGAAGAGGGCCGAAGACCTAGATCAGGGTCGAAAGGCCTTAGATCAGCAAGATCAGGAGGGTCGAGATCTTAATAAGGCCAATCGAAGCATTAAGAGGAGGGTTGCAGTTGTTTTGTGCTACGGCCACAAGAAAAGAAGGTGTTTGAGGCTAGGCTGCAGACCTAGAAGGGGGCGAAGGGGCCTCATATCCTTGGGAAGTAAGGTCGAGGAGGTTAAGGATGGACATAAACCAATTATGTGGCTAGGACGTTGTCCTCGGAGGAGGCCAAGAGCCTCAACTAACATAACCAGGGGTTCGAAGTATGTCAAATTCGTGGAAGGACCAGTACAGATAGTGAGGAGGCTGATGCTCATTGAAGATGACTTGTTGAGCTGCTCGTTGAAGATGACTTGTTGAGTTGTTGTTGAAATCTATTGAAGGAAGAAAGACTCAACAACAAGATTTATGCTAGTATAAACTATAAAGTACAGTACAAAGAAGGAATTGTCCCACGATGAGCAACTGTGTGACAGGGCATTGAAAGGATCCAATCCTTGTGTGTTTTTGGAGGCAAAGGACTGCCAGGACAGAGATCAAAAGAGTTGATCTATTGTGGATAAGAGGAATGAAAGGGCTATATGCAAGGGACAACATACAGCAAGTAAGTTGAGGATTTGTCTTTGTTTTTGTTGGGCAGATTGACGATCTAAAGGATTAGATCTTAAGCCCCGGGTTTCAGTCTAAGGGTAAACTATGTATTTTATTGTAAATTGTTCATATGTATCAAGGTTTCTAAAGGGATCTAAAGGATTAGATCTTAAGCCCTAGGTTTCGGTCTATGGGTAGTCTATGTATTTTATTGTAAATTGTTCATTTGTAACAAGGTTTCTAAAGGGACATGATCCACGGAACAGAAGCCTTAAGATTGTTTTATTGAAGGATTGATAAGACAAGTTTTGGGCTAATAATCATGTGTATTGTTGTTGATTTCACTGCTAATTTGTTCCATTCTGCAAAGTTGCTAGTTAAGAGTTCCTAGTGTGTTTATGTGCTAAATCTAATCATAGACCAGACCTAGGGCATATGGAAAATTAACAAGTTTTAGCATATCCATTGTTTCTGGTTTATTACACCAACAGTCTAGTTTAAACAACAGCAATGAATGTTTCTTGCAACAAAATAATTTTTCAGTAACCTAGTAAGTTAGGGTTGACTACCCAATGAACATTCAACCAGTAATTTGCCAATATAGAACTGTTGAATGTGCAACAAGTAGTTCATACAAGAAAATAGTTTACCAAATCCAATATTTGCAGTAACTTAAGACTCTAATTATAATACTAATGTATCAGCCCTTGCTACCTTATTCTATCTTTCCTGACTTGTTGAATGAACAAAAACCCTTATAGTATTTCAAGAGTGTTATGCTGGCCACGCTTCTTGCAAAGGATAGAATTCCTCAGTGAAATATTATTGGGTTGCTTCTATAGGTAACTCTACTACCCTGTTGCCCAATGGCACTACTTGCTTCTATAGGTAACTCTACTACCCTTTGAATTATGCTTTGTTGCTCCTAAAAGACGTTGGTAACCAATTGAATCATAGGGAAGCCTTTGTTGCCATAGACCACTACTGACCAATCACAGTGAAGCCTTCACTACCCTAGATACTCACTAACCTTTGCTAAATTTAAACATAAATTTTGGCCCTCTAGCAACCCTCGTCCCTGTTGCCCTACCTACGACCTGTTGCCCAATGGCACTACTTGCGACCCTAGTCTACAATTCAATCACAGGGTTACCTATTGAATCTACTTTGTTGCTCCTTTGTTGCTTCTAAAACAAGGCTTATTAACCACAGAGGACACTTTCTTAAGCACTAAACGAGGACAGAGTTGCTACAATTGTTGTGTTGTGCCAGAAAAAGAAAGATTTCAGACAGTTTATTGAAGAAAGATGTCTGACTAGGGTGGAATCTTTCACCACTGAAATCAAAAAAGACTAGTTAGGGTGGAATCTTTCACCACTGAAACTAGACAAGGAAAAAGGGGTCTTAAAACCCTCAAAACCTCAAGCTCAAGAAAATCATAGATATTCCAATCCACAATTGATCCAAAATAATTTTGACTCTCCTATATTTATAGATTCCCTCACAGGGGTTCTCAAATGTGAGCACTTTGGGATTTTTTCCCCAACCAACCAAAATTGCCCAATGTTGTCACAAACATTAGAAAATTGGGTTTACCCCCTTTATTAAGACTATATAGCCTACAGGGTTGGATAGGCTACTCCATCCTCCCTTGGCAATTAATCCATAGGGGACATTATAGACAAGTGTGGAGAAGTTCATTGTAGGGTGCAAAGCAAACATGGCAATTGAGTTCAAAATGAACGACATAGGCATGATGCATTACTTCTTGGGGTTAGAGGTTTGGCACAGACTAGGGGAAATTTTCCTTAGGCAACATAAATATGCAATTCAAATCCTAAAGAGGTTTCAAATGGAGCAATGCAAACCAATGACCACACCCACGATCACTAATCTGAAGAAAATGACAACTTTAGATTCAAAGTTGGAAAATTCCAAGATGTACAAGTAGCTAATAAGTTGCTTGATGTATTTGGTCAACACTAAACCATCTATATGTTTTTCAATGAACACCTTGAGTTAGTTCATGGTGGAATCAAGGAAAAAGCATTGTGTAGCAACAAAACATGTGCTTGTGTATTTGAGGGACGAAATGGATTATGGTCCAAGTTATCTTGGAGATGGTGAAGTGAAGTTGCAGGATTACTAAAATTCGGATTGGGCAGGAAATGCAGCAAATAAGAAGCGTACCTCAGGGCATTGCTTTAGCTTGGGATCAGTAATGGTATTACGGATCAAGAGGAAGCAGAGTTCTATGACACTTAGGTCAACAGAGGCAAAATACATGGAAGATAGTACTACTAGTTGTGAGGTCATCTGACTTTCAAGCAACTCGCAGTGTTGTTTGATCAAGAGCAAAAACCTACAGTCATTTACTATGATAATCAAAATTGTATCAAACTCTTTAACGATCCGAAGTTTCAAGATGGGTTCGAGCATATAGAGATCAGTTATCACTCCATACCAATGTTATTAGAACTGAACTAGTGTTGAATCGAAAAAACTTATGGACCGAGAACCTGTTGGAACCAGACCAAAACTGGAAAAATAAAAAAACGGTTTATCAAAAACACATAAAATATTCATATTTTAAAGAAAAAACAGATATATTCATGTGCATCCATATGAATCCAAACCATTTATATACAAATATGCAAAAGTTCTCATTTATATAGCAAGTAATAGTGCCTATAACCAAAATAACACTTAGTGCAAAACATCGTCGAACCAAAAAAATTACAAACATCAAGAAGCAGGCTCTAAAAGGCCTTTATCGTCCAAAATAACATGATAGTATGATACCACAGTCTACAATACTAGAGGCTACAGCTATAGCAAATCAATGATCAATCATCATCAAAATCATCATCCTGATCATCCTCCTCATCTTCATTTGAAGAATGAGTAGCATCCAAGTCTACAATGGGATCATGGCTTGATTCCCCTAGCCCTGAAGCTACTATTGGTGCTTCTGATATATCTGCCTCTACAACCTATGGAGGTGGGTCCAAGTCCAACCAAGAAAGGTCTTCATTGTCAAATCTTGGTGCTTGACTCTCCACAACCCATTCTGATGTTGGATCAAAGTCAACCAAGATAATGTTGCTTGATTCAGGGGTTTTATTCAGCAATTGGTTGTACTGAACAAAAACTATGTCATTCAACTGTTTTTGCTCCAAACGGTTCCTCTTCTTAGTGTGTATACGCTCAAACACACTCCAATTCCGCTCACACCCTAAAGCACTACATGTTTGGCTCAATATTTGAATTGCATTTTTTTGCAATTGAGAGTATTCACCACCAAATTGTTGCCACCAATAGGCTGCAAAAAGGGTGGAAGGAAAAAAAAGTATTAGCAAATGAATTTGAAAGTTGAAATTTGGACTCAACAATTGTAAATTGAAATGAGTAATATAACAATTTGCAAAATTTGACAATTCTTACCTAGGGGATTCTTTGCTCTATTTCTTAAAATTCAAGAGCTTGTTATGAATACGATCTTGAGTCTTGGAATCTGGGACCGCTCAATGCATTTATACAATCCGTATAATACCTCCCTATCAACCCCAAAATTTGTAGTCTAATGGTACCTTCAAAATTCAGAATACAAAAACATATTCATCAAGTCAACAAAATTTATAAATTATACGCAATGAGCATTGAAATCCAAAATTACATACCTTGGATTCAAGTAGTAGTCAGCTACATGTAAAGTTCTATGGAGTTGTTTGTTCCATCTTTCATTAATGATTCTCCGTAGAGGAATGTACTTTTTGTCTTTTATCCCCATATGTTGCCTGTATTTGTTCTTTGGCCTGATCCATGGCCTCATAAACAACCCATGGCAAGTTTATCACTATCCACCATTCGCAAAACTCTGACAAGAAGCTCACTAAATAGCACAATCTCCTCTGCCTTTGACCAAATTTTTTTGTCAAATACTTGGTCAACCATTTGTTTCCCTTCATCCTTTTTGCTCCACTGAGATGAATTCCATTCATCATATGAAAACATCTTCCTCAAGTTCGATTTTTGTTGAACAAGGGATTGCAACGAAAGAAAGTTGTTTGCAAATCGCTTGATGGCGGATCGAACAAGCTCTTTACCCCCTATGTGCTTTCTCATCAAGTTCAAAACCCATGAGTGGTTGCAGATGTACCTGGTTATGGATTTTGCATCATCCACACACTTCTTCACCCACTCAATTTTGCCAAACAATGGGTTGCACATGGAGACCACCAAATGGTGGGGTGTTTTTCCTCCAACATCGTCCCCCCTCCAACATAGTTAGAGGCATTATTTGTGATCACTTGCACAACATTTTTAACCCCTACTTAAATAAATACTTCATCCAAAAGACGAAATAGCAATTGTGCATCCTTAACCTGATCAGATGCATCAATAGATTTGAGAAACACAGTACCATCAGACATAATTGTGCATCCTGTTTTGGTCCATGATTACTTGAACTATATAACATGCTCTTCTATTCTTTGGACCTCATTTTGTAAAAGTGGTCCCCTGATACCATGAAAACTAGGGCCTTTGAAGTCTGCTCCACATGAATCTATAGCATCAATCATGGTCTAATAATATGCAGAATTAGTAGCATTAAAAGGTATGTTTGCATCATACCACCATCTAGCAATGCATTCATATGCAGCCTCCTTCTCTATCTTCTTCCATTTAGCATCAAGGGTTGGTTGAGAACTAGTGGTGGTGCAAGGTACAAAGAAGGATTCAATCCCTTTACGAGTTGCTTTCCTCTTCAAGTTAAAAGCACTTGAACTACCCTCTCCAACTCTAGCAGGGAAACTAGAGGAATCTTCAAAACTAGGCATATATTCTTCAAAATCAGGGTCAGTAAGCATAACATCATGCTTTTGACTTTTGCCTACATCTTTTTAAATTCTTTTGATTTTCCCCTTTTCTTAGTTGTAGGCTTCAATTAGACTTTCCATCAATGCTTTAAGATCATCAGAAACATTTTCACAAGATTTTACTTGCCCTCTCCAATGTGCTAGGTGTTCTTTAATTCTATGGATCCCCAGACCCTTAACTTTCTTCCCACAATAGTTGCAGACTTTTATCCCTTGTTCATTTAAATGGTGGTGAACCCAAGCCGAATCATTCTTGTTTTTGGGGGCCATGACAACTTCTACATGAAGAAATGAAAAACTTGCATAGAAAACCCTAGGGTTATTAGAATTCTATGGCAATTTTTTTTAGAGAAAAGTAAAAGAGGAATAGAGGCAATGAAATACCTAGAGAAGACCTGTAAATTTTGAGAAGAGAAGAAGCTCCAACCAATCAGAAAATAAACTCCTCAATTAGCTCCAAAATCTCCCTCACAAATTTGCCAACGAAATCCCTCTAAATTGAAATAACCCTGCAAATTTCAACAATTGTTGAGAAAAAAATAGAAGAAAATAACGGCCACAAAAAAGTTTCCAAATAAAAATTACAAATATGGATTCTACATAAAAACACTAGGGTTTTAAAAAATTTAGGGAAAAAAAGAACAGATTTTTGAAGAAAAATAGAACAATAATGGTTGAAAAAAATACCTTGATTTTCCCTCTTAATTTTCTAAAGACAATCAGCTCCAAAATCCTCCCAAATCAGCTCTGGAGCAGCCCCTACAAATCTGCATAAAAACACTGGGGTTTTTAAATTTTTTTGGGAAAAAAAGAACTAATTTTTGGAGAAAATTGGAACAAAGATAGATGGCAAAAATTACTTTGATTTACCCTCTAAATTTTTTAGAGAAAATCAGCTCCAAAATCCTCTGAAATCAGCTATGTAGCAGCCTCAACAAAATAAAATAAAAAACTCTTCAACCAAGTCCAAAAACCACTGAAGAAAACCGATGTCTGGGAAAAAAAAGATCCTTGAAGTAGCTCGAAAATCTACAACTCTCCAAGACTTCAATCAGCTCTTCAAATTTGCAAAAAATCTCCCTCGGAACAACCCTGCAAAAAACTCTCTAAATTCTCCTCACCGAACTCAGCTCAAGAATTGAAAGAGACTCAAATGAATAGTGTGAGTGAAATAGAGGGGGTGGGGGTGTTTAAATAGCTTGCGGGGGGGGGTCTAGACTAGCATTAGAAATTAGGAAAAAAATTAAAATTAAAAATAAAAATAAAAAAATGTGTTTTTTAAAGCCTTGTGGACCGGCGGAACCGGCCTCCGAACCAAAACAGACCGATTCAGAGAGTTCGGTCGGACCGGATTTGGCCTCAAACCGACCGGATCAACTGATTCAACCGGTTTCGATAACATTGCTTCATACGAGACAAGGTTAAGAAGGGAGCAATGAAGCTCCATCATATTCCCACAGATCCACAAGTAGATGATATTTTGACCAAGCCCTTGGCAAAGGGGAAGTTTGAGGCATTCATAGACAAACTTGGATTGGTGCAAAATTCAATCCTCACTAAGAGTGAATGATGAGAATTATAACTTAGACAAGAACTTCTGCACATGTTTATAGTGTGGACATGTGAGAAGTAGTGTGAGATATTTTTGAAAAGCACTTTCAAAAAGTAATTCTATTTTTGGAAAAATAACTCTATTTCGTAATTCACTTTAATTAAAAAGGTGAAAGTCTTATACTTGGCAATTAAGTCTAAAAGTGTATCTCACGCATAACTTAAACTAGGAAGTAATCTTAAAAAGGATTCTACGCTAAAAGTATACATGTCAACTAGTATTACAAGTTGTGAGGCCGTCTGATTTGCAAGCTACTCACAGGCTTGTTTGATAAAGACTTGAAACCTACAGTCAATTACTATGATAATCAAAGTTGTATCATAATCTTTGAGGATCCATTGTTTCATTACAAGTCCAGGCATATAGGGATCAAATATCACTTCATACGAGACATGGTTTGGAAGGGAGAAGTGAAGCTCCATCATCCCATAGATCAACAAGTAGTTGATATTTTGACCAAGCCCTTGGCAAAGGGCAAGTTTGAGGCATTCAAAGGCAAACTTGGATTGGTACAAAATTCCATCCTTGCTAAGAGGGAATGATGAGTTATAACTCAAAAATGAACTCATGCACATGTTTTTACTATTTAGTGTGGACATGAGAGTAGTTCAAGATATTTTCGAAAAGTGTTTTCAAAAAGTAATTCTATTTTTGGAAAAATAATTCTATTTTGTAATTCACTTTAATTTAAAAAGTGAAAGTCTTATATTTCACAATTAGGTCTAGACGTGTATCTCATGCATGACTTAAACTAGGAGTAGTCTTAAAAATGATTCTACACTAAAAGTATAAATACGAGACAAGGTAAAGGCTTTCAACACACATGAGTAGTTGAGCAACCAAGAGAGAGAGAGCGGAAGGATTCAGCCATAAGCAAATTCAAGCAGCATGCAATTATAGGCATTAAACAATTATTTATAGGTGTATGGAATTGTTCCATACATTTGTACGGATGTCTATGCAGTCATATGAACATAACTGTACAGTCATATGGATAGACTATACAATCTATCTAGCAAGTCGTACAACACTTTTATTGTTTCTAGTTTTTTTTCTAACAGGTTGTACTTTCTCAAAAAAGTTGTACAAGCTTAGTTGAGGGTGTTTTTTGGTATCCATGTAGTGTTGTTTTTATTGGGCAGCATGTTGAGGTTTCCTTATAAGTTTTATGAAGGAATGAAAAGCTTATTTGAAAGAGTAATTACTTGTGTATGTGTGAAATTAATTTATATGTTTTTGTTATTTAATTTCTCACTATTGTGTGATTGAAGTTATTGTCTCAAATTTAATTTCAACATTAACTAAATTCAGCAATCTACTTGTTTGATTGAGATCATAAAGACATTAGTCACCTAGGGCTTGAAGTTTTCACACAAGGTTATTCCCTTTCATCAAGCAACAAGCCAATTCTATGACCTTCCTATTATTTATTTCTGCCACAATAATTTGTTATGGTGTGTCAAAAGTAGTGAGTTGCCTCCTAATTGCTTTGATTTTATAATAATCAAGAAACTAATTTATAAAGAACTCGCTAGTGAGTATCCTTGTTTGCTTGGCCTAGCCCTAGCTCCTCTCTAGGGGAGTGAAACAACAATGGGATACATCTATCGCTTGGTATCTTGGAATAGCTTCAATGATTATAAATAGTATACAGTCTCCTCTCCTCTTGTGTGTCAACCGACATTAGTGGTAAGGGTTGGTCCACAACATCATATAGCTCCCAACATAGCATGATCCTTATGCCAATGGGCATAGCCACAAGGGAGTGGTCTGATGTCTCCTGGCATAATGATTGATTGGTTTTGGGGTGACTTAGTTTGATCAACCTTCCCCGCCTCTATGGGATGTGTTGTGTGGGTGTGTCCTCTATGGGACGTGTTGTGTGGCTGTGTGGCTGTGTCAAACAACAATGGGATACATGTATTGTGTGGCTTCTTGAAATAGATTCTATGACTATAAAATCTCATCCTCTCCCCTCCTTTACTCCAATGTCAATTCTGAGAATATGATTTTCTTTCCACTTTATACCTCAATCAAAGTGCTAAAACTTTTGAACATATCAATCCTCTATGGGATGTGTTGTGTGGGTGTGTAGGTGGGTCAAACAACAATGGGATACATGTATTGTGTGGCATCTTGAAATAGATTCTATGACTATGAAATCTCCTCCTCTCCACTCCTTTACTCCAATGTCAATTCTAAGAATATGATTTTCTTTCCACTTTATACCTCAACCAAAGTGCTAAAACTTTTGAACATATCAATCACTTACAGATTATACTCGAGAAATTCTGGTCAAATCCTTCTTAGAGAATCATCACCAAAAATCAAAATGATATTTTTCACCACCTAGTGGTTAAGTATTCAAAGAACCACACGCATTGTTAAGTATTCATAGTATTTTTACTTTAAATTTGGGCATCCTTCTCTCACTAGCACACATTTGATCAACCCTAGCACAGTTCTCTTGTGCCAGTTTTTTTCTCATTCTACTGCATGTTCTGGGGTTGGCAATTTCGTTCCATTCAATCCCCTCTTTTTGTTTGTGCTTTCAACATAGTATCAAAGCAGGTGTGAACCTTCCCTAATCATTTAACTATTATTTGTAGGGGTATTTTTCTCTTGGCTGTTCATGCTAATATTTCTGAACTCAGACTTGGCATGCAGAAGAAACACTAACCTAGGAACACTGCGGCTGTTTTATTGTGTTTTGCTGCTGGAAGGCGCTTTACTAGGTTTGTTTGTGCCTATCTTTTGCACTAATGATAGAGTTCTGGTCCATTGATATTGGTGTGCTCAGCATTTGGGTTTACTTGCCGATTTATTGCTAGCTGCACACTATTTTTGTGACTGCAGAACCAGGGTTTTGGAACTGCTCTCTCAACAACAGTTTGAAGACGTTTCACTGGTAACATCACTTTTTTTTATTATGGAAGTAGGGTTTCCAGATCTGATTTTTCAAAAAACAACATGAATGGAGTTAATTCATGCACATGTGTCTGTTTAATGGATAAGATAGTTGACCTAGTTCAACCTACTTCAACAAAAACGTTTGAGCAAATAAATTTTCTCTCAACAAAAGCTTTGCATCATTCCGCTCTCAGGAATTTCGGAATGGACGGGTTGTCAACCGCCAGCCACAAGAGCAACTGGTAACCCGGAAAGACTCTTCGGGAATTGATCCCCAGCCTCTCCGTAACTGTCCCAGTGGGCTAGGCTTGAACAAATACATAAGTTTTTTTTCGCTATAATTTTAATAAATGTTATTAATTTCCAGGAATCCGATCGGTTTGGTATATACTACATAATGAAAGGTATAGGCAAATGCATTTTTAGTGAACTTATGAGGCCTTTGGGGCAACTATTAGCCATGATTGTTACTTGCTACGGCACGAAGGACTGAGCCTGTGCTAGCGGGAGGCAGGGGCAGGAACCTCCAATGCTTCTTCTTCAGGTCGCATGACGAACGGGCCATTTTATATAAATATTTTTGGAATCCCATTTCAAACAGAATACATTGAGAAAAAGAAGGGAAGAGAGAATTGAAGTACCGGTGTCGTTACTGCGGGCACCGATTTAACGGGAATAGTGACGCCGATGTTTATATGCCCTTGAGCAGATGCTGCCTGCGCTGCCGTCAAGTGTTGCATTTGCGGAGGCCGAAGAGTATGCTCTACGGTATAAGGGAATGGGGCGAAACCAGAGAGCTGATTAGGCGCTGAACCCTGAAACACGCTATTGTGCAACGCCATTGAGAATCCCCCGGGCCCCCCACCTCCGCCACCTCCTGGTAGTGGTAGTGGTAGTGGTGGTGGTCCTCCTCCACCTCCTGCTGGTGGTGGTAGTGGTGCTGTAGCTTGGTCAGGCTGCGTTGCAACAGGCCTATGGACGCGAGAAACTGTGTGTCCCGGAGGAATAAAATTCGTCATAGTAAACTTCTTCTGCTCGTGGCTTTCCGCTGGCTTGGACTCCAATCTGGAAGACGACAGTGGCAACTGAAGGTCGCATGCAGGAGGAGGATTTTGTTGGGCATATGAGGAGGCAGCAGCATTGCCCAAACTTGTCTCTGTCAGCTGATCCCCACCAGACGAGCGCGGTTCCTCGGCTGAAGAAGAAGAACCCGCCATCGTATTCGTATCGATATGGCCCTCCAAGGCTCAAAGATCATATATAGAAAGAAAAAAATTACCCGTCCTTCTCTGCGACAATAATATTTTGAAATACAGTGAGTCGCATAGCCCTCTCAATTTTCAAATCAATCAAGAAAACCATCCATGTACATAAATTATGAATATGGAGGTGAGTTGGATGTCCAATCAATGAATACTACGTGCCGCACTTGCAGTCTAAATGCGTTGCATGGTTACTATCAGTGAATAGAATTATACCTACATCACTTTATATTGAGGTAGTTAAATTTGTTGGTTTCTTTTAATGTGTTAGTTTTAAATGAATCTGCTTTGGACTGATAATGTGTTTGAGAATGCAAAGTTAATTTTTTATCCGAATTCTATATTTCAAATTAACTATTGTAATAAATATATGAATATTTATTTCTTTTATATATATAGTTTCTAGCTTAATATTAAGCTAAGCAGAGATTGAACCCACATTCTCTTAGTCATATTTATACTTTGTATCTCATACTTAATTACATTAATTAGATATATATGAAAATAATAGTTTAAAGAGGATACAAATCAGGTTAAAACTAGTGGAAGTTGGCATGATTTTTGTTAAAATCGACTTAAAATTTTGGGAAATTTGGGCTACCATGTTAAATTTCAAGATTTTTGGTGCAAAGAGATTTACGGGTGTCAAATTTTAAGATTTTTGATGCCAAAGGGATTTTTGATGACGTTGAATCTATTTTCAATATATATATATATATATATATAAACGATTTAAATACTCCTATGATCAAATTTTTTTAAGAAAAAAAAACTAAATAATGGTGAAAATAAATTTCCATACTAATATGTATCCTAAATAAACACTATATATCAAATATAAGAAGTTTTAAAAAAATATTTTAAAATTTAAACAAAATAAAAATAAAAAAAATTAATTAAATCAGTGAAGCACAAAAAATAAGTTTTTAAACCAAAAATAAAATAAATTACATAAAATGAGGTTATAAAAAAATGTTTTCCATGTTGGTTGATGGCTCTCTGGACGTGGTGAGCATTTTGCCCAGTGTGGAATGCAAGATTTAGTTCATCATGTTATAATGGCTATGGGAAGTGCTGGCAAGCTTTCTCCATATTCATAGGGAGCTGGAAAAGCCGGAGACCACACTATGCGGAACTCCTTTTGTGTCATTCAATTGGTGTCAGATTTTTTTATCAGTAGGCCATGTAAGAGCATGAAAATCCAAATTTGTGAGAGATGGTGGAACATTGGGTGATGTTCTGCTGCTGTTGCGCCCAGTGAGTTACTATATTCTTTTTGTGATAGGACAGGTGTCTCCTAGGGCATCTGACCTGATAGGGCGACAGTGGTTAGGATCTCTCATTTGAGTTTTGTAGCAATGGCGGTCGCGAATGTGTTTTTTTGACTACTCTAGTTTTTAAAATAGCGAGAGATAGGAGGGAATGATGGCAGCGGTTGTTTAATCAGACATCTTTCTTGCTCGTTTTTTGCGAAAGCGCTGAGTGATTTTTTGTAGTAGTTTGAGAGAGACCCAATATTTGGAGATCAGGTTGTCAAGGAACAACAGCTGGGAGTGAATCCATCTGCAAACAAATGGAATGATTGGTGGCTTATGTTGATCATAGTATTTGTTTACATTACGGCTTTTCGATTTTTTTGCTAGTGATGGTGGATCTCTAGGGGATGTTCTTTAATAGAAAGGAGTTTTTTTTTTAGACTGTTTTCCCTCACTTCCTTTCTTCTTAAGAGGTCTTTGTAATAGTTATGGTATCTGTTTTTCACTTCCTGGCAAGGCTGGTTTGGATCAGGAACTAGAGGCCCTCTACTGGTTTTTCCGGTTGTTTTCTAATCGTCTGGATCACATTGGTTTTTTTTCAAATTTTATCAGGCGGGGAAAGAACCTGACAGAGTCAGTGTTTGCGGGTAACCCTACTACTTCCTTTTGTACTTTGGGAAGGATACTCCATTATGAAGATCGTTCTCTGAAGGGATTGTTTTAATGACTTTGTACTTTCAAGGGTCCTTTCTCTGTCAAAGGTCATGGTGGTAATAAACCTTCCCTATTGGCATAGGACTGTTTTTGTGCTTTGCAAGGAAGCTTTTACTGATCCGTGGTGGTGGCAGTTGTCCGATATTTGGTAGTGTTTAGCCAAGCCGTGTATTTATTGGGGACTTTCTTATGTTTCTGACATCTGGTACTCTTACCTAGGTTTTTTTCGTAACACAAGGCTCATTTTTTGCTAGGAGTTGACGTGGGGACAGTTGTCCTGATGTCATGAGTCTTAAATGATTGAAGGCTTCGAAATGGCGACTGTGTCAATCTTTTTCTTCCTTTGGGGAATTTCTCTTCCTTGAAATCGGTGGAGGACCGTCCTCTTCTTCCTCTCCCTGTCATTAATTTGGATGGCTCCTGTCAACCTACATCTCCTGTGTCACCTGGTCGGGACATCGTCAATGGGGTCGATCCTTCGGCTGGTCCGACCTTTTCTCCCTCCTCCCCAATTGTGATCGCTAATGATTTTCCCTCCCTGAGATATTCCATAGGGAGCGACATGAAGTTATTGTTGCTCGATCCGGTCGCAATTCCGGAACCTCTAACTGTGGATATTGGTCAGCCTTTGTCCCCTCCCATCAACATCAGCCCTTCCTCTAGGTCTAATGTTACGATTCGAAGAGGGAAGGATAGACTTAAGAGGACAAAAAAGACGGTTCCTATTTCGGCTTTTAATGACGAGTTTCCTAATGGAAATTTCTGCAATGTTCCGGTGTCTCTTGCTATTGGTCGGGTCCTTAGAGCTCTGACCCCATCAACTGAGTTACCATGATGATGATTATATCCTTAAATTTGAGGGGTTTGGAGGGTCATGATAAGTATGTGTCCATTAAGAATTATTTTTACATTTCTAAGCCTACTGTAATTTTGATTCAAGAAACGATGCAACCAGCTGACAACACCATCACATTCTTCTGTGCTATGCTACCAGAGTGGCATATGGTCGCGAAAGATGTTGTTGGTCGCTCTGGAGGGTTAGCAGCTATTTGAGATCCCAAATGGGTTTCAATGAAGGCTTTCAGTTTTTTTGGAGGAACCATTCTTACGGGATTCTTTCGTGGTTTTAGCCATAGAATTCATCTTGTGAACATTTCTGCGCTATATCTTGACAAATTATCTTTTTGGAAGAGGATGGAGGGGTGTGGAATCCTTCTTTTGCATAACTCCATCTTTGCTGGTGATTTCAATTGTACTTCCATGCGAATGAAATTTGGGGAGATAAGGGAAGGGTTGATCCCTTCTCTGGTGATATTAGGGGTATTATAATGGATGTTGGCCTTAGTGACATTCCTTCGACAGAAAACTGCCCGACCTGGTTTAATGGAAGGAAAGGGAAAGATTTCATCAAGAAAAGAATTGACAGATTTGTCATCAATAACTGCCTCAGTTCTAAGATGGATGGCGTTATTGCTAAGGCGGAGGATATCACAATATCGGATCATAGGCCGATATCCATGCACTGGGAATTTGAAAGAAGATAGGGAGGATGTTCGTTTAAATTTAACAAAGCATGGTTGCAAAATGAGAATTTCAATGCCTTAATCAGGGAGTATATGAAAGGCCATAAAAGAGGAGAAGGGATCACAACTATGGTTGTTGGAAATACTGAGAGGGGAGTGAATCAGTATTTCTTTTCAATTGTTAATTTTTGCCAGTTAGATGCTTCACAATTAAAAAATAGAGAGGTGTATAATAATAATATTATTAAAGATTAATAAGAACTTCAATCCTTTTTCAGATAATTTAGTACAATAGATGTGTGAGGGCACCAACCCTTCAATGAATCAGGCACCAACCTGTTGCCAAGCACCAACTTGGACTTTGATGAGGCTCTGACCTCTATGGCTTCGACCCTATCTTCTCAAGGCACCAACCTTGTGTTTAGGAGCTCCTACTCCAAGGACACCAATCCTTTGACTTCTTTTAATAGAGAATGTGAATAGAACTTACTTGAATGTCATTGACATATTCTTCACTATTCAATCAACTTTTTGTACTGTGTTGACTTCAATTATTGGGCTTCACTTTAACAATCCCACTGTTCAAGAGAAAGTTCTTCGCTGTCCAAAGGAGGGCTCTATAAGAGCACTACCATTGTATAAATGACACTATTGAAAACCTTAGAAACCCAAGTCACAGTCCTAGAACCGAGGTCTAGATACACTATGTAATGATCATATTTCATTGTCTCAACCAATCTCTGCAAAGTACCATAGGAAGTTTAAATGGGAAGTGCAATTGCAATGTAATTATGGTTAAGAAGTCCGAGCTACTGCAAGACAAATCCGAGCTTACCGAAATTTTGAGCCACTGTAATATAGACAGATCTAAACTAATTGAAATTTTGAGCCACTGTAATATAGACAGATCCAAGCTAATAAAGTGGGTGTACATTAGATCTGAGAGAGTTTCCCAATCAATTGTAGCCACGGTCCAAAATTTAGAGCCACAACCTGAAATATAACACAGTCACCATAGTTGAAATGTAACATAGTCACCATAGTCTGAAATGTAACAAAGTCACCACAGTCTAAAATGTAACACAGTCACCATAGTCGAAATGTAACATAGTCACCACAGTCGAAATGTAACACGGTCACCATATTCCCTTACTTCGGTGCCCTAGTTTACAAGGAGTAAACTGTACCTCGCACTTTTCTGGAGAAGTGTTTGATCAGTTTCCAAGTCCTTTTCCTTCTTTCTGTTCACGAGTTGTGAACAACTACAATTGTTGTGCTTACTTCACCGAAAAGGATGACGAAAAAGAAGTCCGAACATGTGTATATATGGTGGTCATGCCTGAAGGGGCACGTTTATGAAAGGAGGCCGACGTGTAAAATAGGGATAGGTCGACTGGAATTTATGTTATGGGTATATAACATTAAAAATCAATTTCTCTTTAACTACTAGGAATTTGGAGGCATGTGAGGGCTCATTAGAAATATGAAACTGTCCTCTTTCAGATGGTATAAGATTCATTCAGGAAGATTGACTTTATGATGGTGAAAAAATTCTTTTATTATGACTGGTCATCTATAGGAGTAGAAATTGAGGTAGGGCAGAGTGTAGGCTTTTTCATGTAGTCCTCCATTGTCCAAATGATCATCTTAACCATGGTCATTCATCATCATCTAGCATCCTATTGCCATCAAGGACAACCTCACTTAACAATCTCCCCCTTTTGTCATTGGATGGAAATATTATTTTTCTTCTCCCCCTTTAACATCAATGGCAACGGGGTGTCAATGTGCTCCCCCTGTCATGCTTCTCTCCCAGACATGCTGCTCTCCGACATGTTGCTTGTTTTAATGTGATGCAAGAGCAATGACCCCCATCTTTTGACAAAGATACTCAAATGATTCTCGTGGAAGGGGTTTTGTAAAGATATCTGCAATTTTCTCTTTTGTATTGACGTATTCCAACTTGATATTTTGTTCAGCAACTTGTTCGTGGAGAAAATGGTATTTGATTTGAATATGTTTGGTCTTTGAGTGCATCACTGGATTCTTTGAAATACTGATGGCGCTAGTGTTGTCACAAAAAATAGTGATTGGTTGCTTAGTTTCTATGTTGACATCTTTCAAGGCTTCCTTCATCCATAATATTTGTGTACAACAATCAACAACAGTTATATATTCAACTTCAGGTGCAGAAAGGGATATAGATGATTGCTTTTTGCTAGGCCAAGATACAAGACAATCTCCCATAAATAATTCATTTCCACTGGTACTTTTTCGATCATCTACGCTTCCGGCCCAATCAACATCAAAGTAAGCTATCACAATAAGAGTTGAACTCTTAGGATACCAAAGACCGAAATTAGTCGTTCCTTTCAGATATCTGAGAATTCTCTTCACAGCTGCTAGATGGGATTGTTTAGGACTTGACTGAAAGCTTTCTGCCATTCCTACTGCTTGCATAATATATGGTCTTATAGCAGTTAAGTATAGGAGAGCTCCAATTATTAACCTGTAAAAAGTTGCATCTGTGAGAGGGGTATCATCATCTTTACTTAAATTACAATCGATGGTCAATGGTGTGCTCATTGGTGCACAATCTTCCATCCCATATATTTTGAGCATGTATTTAAGATATTTTGCTTGAGATATAAACATGCCTGCAGAGGTTTGAGATATATGTAGCCCAACAAAGTAAGACAACTCACCAACCATTGACATTTCAAATCTTTTGGACATATTTAGAGCAAATTCATGGCTCATCTCATCATCATTGCTAGCAAAGATTAGATCATCAATGTATACAAGACTGATCAAAAGTTTTTCTTTGTCCATCTTCATGTAGAGATTGCTACCTGCTACTCCCTTTTTGAAACCTTATTGTAGAAGATAGTGATCCAACTTTGCATACCATGCTCTAGGGGCTTGTTTTAATCCAAACAAGGCCTTTTTTAGCTTGCATACAAAGTCCTTCCCTTCGGCAAGATCAAATCCTTCTGGTTGCTCCATGTAAACTTCTTCCTTGAGATCTCCATTTAGGAATGCCAATTTTACATCCATTTGATAAACCTTGAATCCTTTTGAGCAAGTAAATGCCAAAAACATTCTTATGGCTTCCAATCGAACTACTGGTGCAAATGTTTCCTCGAAGTCAATTCCTTCAATTTGCGAGTATCCCTTGCAGACAAGTCTGGCTTTATTTCTGATGATTTGTCCATCCTCATTCATCTTGCTTTTGAATACCCATTTTGTTCCAATTATATTTTTATCTTTTGGGCGAGGTACCAGCTCCTGGGTCTCATTCTTTTTTATTTAAGACATTTCTTCTTCCATGGCCTTTATCCAATAAGGATATTTGCTTGCTTGAGAAAAAAGTTCAAGTTCTATTAAAGATACTAGAGCGACATCATCTTTTCTTGGAGTATCTGTCATTCTTCTTCGAGTTTGAATTCCTTCATTTATATTCCCGATAACTTGTTCTTCCGGATGATTTTTTTGAATAAATTTGATCTTAGAAGGAGTTCGTGAAGGTTCACTTTGAGGTTCTCCATCCTCCTCTTATTTTTCAGGTTCTTCTTCTTCACTTTCTTCAAGGAAAGGCTCAACTTCATGACCTTCAACTCTCTTTTCTGGAAGGCCTTCATCAATATTCACATCAATGTTTTCCACTATTCTCCGTAGAGGATTGTTGTAACATTTGTAAGCTTTGCTTCTTGTGGAGTATCCAAGAAATATTCTTTCGTCAACCCTCGAATCGAATTTTCCTTGTGAGTTAGTGTTTATTTTTATGACGCATTTGCTTCCAAAAATCCTGAAATATTTTACTAAAGCAGGTCTTCCTTTCCATAATTAATAAGGATTTTTTTTTCATTATTTGGTCTTAGTTGAGTTCGATTTAAGGTATAAACTGTCGTCCCAACTGCTTCTCTCCAAAATTTTGGTTGCAAATCAGCTGCCAGTAGCATTTTCCTCGCCATTTCTTGAATGGTTCGGTTCCTTCTTTCAACTACTCCATTTTGCTTTGGTGTCATAGCAATAGAGAGTTCTCTTTCGATTCCATGCTTTTTACAGAATTCATCAAATTTTTTTGAGGTGAATTCTCCTCCTCTATCCGTTCTAAGACATTTAATCTTAGAGTCTTTCTCATTTTCAATGAGAGCTTTAAAATTCTTAAAACATTGAAATGCTTCGGATTTATATTTTATGAAATATAACCACATCATTCTAGTATAGTCACCAACAAATAGAGCAAAGTACCTTTCATCGTGAAGAGTTGGAGTTCTAGTTGGCCCACATAAATCTGCATGAATGATTTCTAGAGGTTTTGATGTTGAGAACTCCTTAGTTTTGTGGCTAGTTCTGGTTTGCTTTCCATGTTGGCATGGGCCACATAAAACTTGATTTGGCTTGCAAATTTTTTGAATGTCCCAAACTGCATTAATTTTGCTGATGTTGACCAGGTTATCAAAACTTGTATGCCCCAATCGCTTGTGCCATAACCAACTTTCATCTGTTTGACTTATGTAACATTTATCTCCTTGGATTTTACTGAGAATGTAAACATTATCTAGTGTTCTTACTCCTTTCGCCACAAGTTCTCGTGGGGATGAGTCTCTTATTTCACAATTTTTAGTACTGAAGACAACATTATGTCCTTGGTCACATTTTTGGCTAACACTTAAGAGATTGTGTTTGAGCCCTTCTACTAGCAAGGTATTTTAAGCCTTTCCTTGTCCGTTGACAAGGGTAGCAGTTCCTTTTCCAGTGATTTTAGTGGATCCACTTCCAAAGGATACATTTCTATTTTTCTTGTTCAATGAGATAAACTTATTTTGGTCACCTGTCATGTGTCTTGAGCATCCACTATCCACGAACCAGTGATTTTTTTCACTATGAGCACATAGAGCTAGGCCACATTTATCAGTTTTGACATTTACACTTTTAGCTTCCTCTCCTTTGAGAGGCCAATTTTTTTCATTATGATCATAATTACTACATAATGAGCAAGATGGGTCAAACTTAGCCAAAGGATCAAAGGAATTGTAAGTTTTTATTTTTCCTTGCTCTTTAGGACCACATAGTTTGTTTGTTTGATCTTTCAATCTTGGTGCTTCATTCTTATGAGCCTTGCAATGCTTAGCTTGATGCCCAAATTTTTTACAATAGTAACAATACCCAAGAAAAATAGTTTGGTACCTATTGTAATAGACATGGCTTGGACCAACATTCTTCCTTAGAGTTGCTCTTTATTCAATTCTTGGTTTTGAGATGGGGCTTTGTTCCTGACGATATGAATTTTCTTCTTTTGGATGGCAATAGAGTATGTCGGCATAACCCCTTGCATTATTCTTTGTGCTTGATGATTCTCCTTTGAAACCAATTCCAGATTTGTCATGTTGAGGTTTTTGAGTATTAAGAATGTTATCAAGTGCTAGAGAGCTTTTCCAACTCCTTTTGACTTGCTCCAATTCCTTTCTTAGAGATATTATTTCAGCTTCACGTTTTTCACAGATATCATCCTTCTCTTTTAGCTTATTGTTCAAGAAGTGTTCCCTTCTTTTTGCTTCCTCTTTTTCTATTTTGAGAGAAATTATCTTCTTTCGTAGATTCTCATTTTCTTCAATGGCACTCATTAGTAATCTATCCATGTTTCCTTCATCTTCCAGTTCTGAATCATCATCATTTGTAAATGCCATGAATAATTTTTCTTTGCTTCCAACATAGTTACTTTCCTCATCTGATTTGTCATCACTTTCTTTGTGATGACACATATTTCTAGTTGATTTCTTTTTTATGACTACAAATTCATCTTCATCATACTCATCTTGTTTGGAGAAGAAGTTCTTCTTATTAAACCTTGTCTTTTTGTACATCATCCTTTTATAGTCCTCTTCATCATCATTATCATGTTTATGAGGACATTTTGCAGCGTAATGACCTATTCTTCCACATATGAAACAAATAAGAGGGTACTTACCTTTTATCTTTAAGTCTTCATACAAATTGAGCTAATTCAATTTCGGCATTAGATTCATCGCTGCTGCAATTCCATTCTTTTCCTTTTTTTGTTGATTTTGAGGCTTTGAATGCTGCTTCTTTGAAATTTGGACTTCCTTTCCTCATCTCTTAGGCAATGAGAATTTCATGAAGTTCGTCCATCTTGAGAGTATCTAGGTCCTTCATTCCTTCTATGGAACTTATTTTGGAGTCAAATCTAACAGGAAGCAATCTTAGGATTTTTTGAACAATAATGCTTTCTTCAATATTTTCTCCTAGCCCTTTAAGAGAGTTAACCACTTTAGCTACTTGGAAGAAGTATGATGAAATATCTTCTTCATAATCCATTTTTAGACTCTCAAATTGTCTTCTATAGGTTTGAAGCTTTGCCTTCTTAATTTTGGAGTCCCCATCATACAGGGAAACCAGCTTATCCCATACTTCTTTGGCTGAGTGACGATTCATGACTTTCGTGAATTCAGAATTGGTAATTCCACTAGTGATGGAATTTAAAGCTTTGGCATTAGAAATTTAGGCTTTTCTTTCGTCTGGATCAGTTGGAAGACCAGAGGGAGCTTTATACCCATCCAAAACAGAGTGCCATACTTCAGGACCAAGAGACATTAGATAGTAGGACATCCTCTTTTTCCAAAAACCAAAATTTGTTCCATCAAAGATAGGCAGCGTCCCTGTTGCTTCTATGTTCTTCATTGTGCCTAAGAATCCTTCTTCCAACTGTTAGGCTGATAATGAAGAAGTTGGCTCTGATACCAATTGTTGGAAATACTGAGAGGGGGTTGAATCAGTATTTCTTTTCAATTGTTAATTTTTTCCAGTTAGATTCTTCACAATTAAAAAAACAGAGAGGTGTATAATAATATTATTATCAAGGATTAATAAGAAATACTATCCCTTTTCAAATAATTGAGTACAATAGATGTGTGAGGGCAGAAACCCTTCAATGAATCAGGCACCAACCTGTTGCCAAGCACCGACTTGGACTTTGATGAGGCTCCAACACCTAGGGCTTCGACCCTATCTTCTCAAGGCACCAACCTTGTGTTTAGGAGCTCCTACTCCAAGGACACCAATCCTTTGACTTATTTTAATAGAGAATGTGAATAGAACTTACTTGAATTTCATTGACATATTCTTCACTATTCAATCAACTTGTTGTACTGTGTTGACTTCAATTCCAATATCACTTTGCTTCACTGTCTTGACTTCAATTATTGGGCTTCACTTTAACAATCCCACTATTCAAGAGAAATTTCTTCACAATCCAAAGGAGGGTTCTACAAGAGCACTACCATTGTAAAAATGACACTACTGTTTAGTCCTTTACAGTCCCTGGAGATCACTTAATCTTAATACTAAGAGACAACCTTAGAAACCCAAGCCACAATCCTAGAACCGAGGTCTAGATACACTATGTAATGATCATAGTTCATTGTCTCAACCAATTTCTGCAAAGTACCATAGGAAGTCTAACGAGAAGTGCACTTGTAATGTAATTCTGGTTAGACTTCCTATGGTACTTTGCAGAAATTGGTTGAGCAAGACAAATCTGAGCTTACTGAAATTTTGAGCCACTGTAATATAGACAGATCTGAGCTAATTGAAATTTTGAGCCACTGTAATATAGGAAGATCGGAGCTAATAAAGTGGGACTGCATTGCTGCCCAATCAATTGTAGCCACAGTCCAAAATTTAGAGCCACAGTCCAAAATATAACACAATCACAACAGTCAAAATGTAACACAATTACCACAGTCCGAAATGTAACACAGTCACCACAGTCTGAAATGTAACACAGTCACCACAATCGAAATGTAACACAGTCACCACAGTCAAAATATAACACAGTCACAAAAGTCCCTTACTTTGGTGCCCTAGTTTACAAGGAGTAAAATGTACCTCGCACTATTTCTGGAGAAGTGCTTGATCAGTTTCCAAGTCCTTTTCCTTCTGTTGTAGCCGCTACAATAGCACCCAAAATTTTGGGGTATATTTAAAATTTCGGGTTCCCCCTCTGCTCGCTTAGGCATTAAAGTCTTTCACCCGACCTGCAGTCAGTGACATCCCAACGACTTATCCCCAACCCCTCACGAGCTTTCTCACCATCATGATCAGATGTTGTTGCCGCAATCACACCATGTGTGGGAGGGATCATCCAGCATACGCTCGAATAAGAACTTTTCTGTGCATTGAGGATGTACATTAGCAGCCCTCTCGCCATGGGTCATTAAGCATGTTGTTTGAATACCTCTCTTAAGCTCGTTAGTCTCATATGTTTTATCTAGGGCCACCATTATCGAAGAGTAATTGTTATGTTGTAATGTTCCACATAGGTTGACCCCACGGGTGACAAACTCCTCAATCTTGTCCGACATCGAGGGAAATAAAATTGAGCTCAACAACAAGGCCAAAGTTGTGGAATAGGGGAGGAGGAGGAGTAAGTGACCAGTACTGTTAAAAGGAGGATGGTGTGATACATGTTAATCAGAGAAAGAACCTTTTATGTCACTGATGCAAAAATATTTATTCACTAGTGCGCACCAGATGCTTAAAAACACTCTGTTTGGAAATGTCCAGATCCTGCACAATACCATCTAAATGTCAATGGGTGCACACAAAGGAACATATTTCACCACTCCGACAAGTCTAGCCCGAAGTATAGCCCGGGTGAACAAAATGGACTTAGAATATTTACATAGAGAATGACAATCTCATTCAAGGCGTTTCGTGCCGAGCAACAGTGCGAGAGCACACATGTTGGTGTTGGCAAGCCAACGACAAAGTTTCAAATATCAACCACACCTTTGGGAAATAATATCTCGTAACCCCGAGCTACATGGTGGGCGCAAATATGTGGACCAAGGTTGTGGTTTTAAATATGATGTGATTAAACCAAGGCAAAGAAATCATATGGTTTCAAAACCATAGGAGATCCTGGAGCAAAACTATGTGAAAACATTATAAGAGGCGCACATTCGATGGGCCAAGGTTATGTTGTATATTCAATGCCAAGGCGCAAACACATATGATTTCAAAACCATATAAGACCACCGAACAAAAACATACATGCCGAATTTTTAATCTATGTTAAAACATTTGAGGTAGATATATAAGGTGGTCAACTTTACGATTAAAATGCGGATCAGAACTATATGAAAAACATTACAAATGGCCCTAATACTTCTATGGCGGAATTCTATCTAGATATTTCAGATGAAGAGAAGAACGAGACCCTAGTCTTGAAACCACGTGTTTTCGATCTTTTTCCCGCTTCGAACATCGTTTCTTATATTATAAACTTACCACCAAGAGAAACTGAAATGATCCAAACGAGGGAGCGGAAGCCAATAGAATTGCAGTATCATAAGCAGAACCGACCACGTGCAAGCAGTTTCGAGAGCCAAGTCACAACGACCTGAGAAATCCCTGGGGTATTGACTTCAAAGGGTTTATTATATGTTTACGCCTTTCTCACACAATGCATTGTTATTATGCGTTCAAAACCACGAGATATGTATTGATCTATGGTAAAACGCTTGGAGAAGATATGTATATAGTCGTCAAAAGCTTTGCGTTAAACCTGGAGCCAAACATCGTAACGAACCTATAATAGCATGTTATAATAACTATGGTGCGTACAAATGGACACAAGCATGTCGACGATGGAGTTTCGAACTATGGTGAAACGTTGGAGCGGATATAATAATGGTCAAAGTTTACGTTTAAAACATGGAGCGGGTTCAACGTTCTTGTCAGCACCAACTGCGCTCTTTACCAGTTGTTTCCTGCCTTCGCCTGTTTCCAGTATGGAATGGCTTGTTGATGCCTCTCCGCCACGTGTGAAAGGATATCATTTGCCACCTCAGGGATGAAAGTTGCGAGTGTCGAGTGTTACGTTACGCCTCCCAGGAATGCGTTAATAATATTTAGTAATCGTCCATATCACTAAATCAGTGTTTCGGTGGAGGCGGCAGTGTTTGCTATTATCCAGCATGGATTTAGCTGTGACGGCGTGAAAAGTGGCATATAATTTCATCCTGAATGCATGCGCGTGGATTTAGCTGTGACAGCAAAGAAAAGTGGCAATATAGTTCCATCACGAATTGCATGCGCGGAGGTTTCGCTGTAACAACTTTCTCATTGTCATAGGTTTGCGAGGAAAAGCAAAACGCTCATTTGAACGAGCAAAATGGCAACTATGGAACGTGATTTCCACAGGATGGCGACCCTTTTGAAATCTGTCATCGTCTGGCCAGCCCAAGGTTGTGATCTAGTCTAATGATGTCGTGCATGCATCGAGGATTGTTCTGTTTTTAAACGGCAAACATGGGGCAAATGTAAAACCTTGACGACATCTGAAGGATTAAAATAGGGGCGGAGAAAACAATAGCTCCTGCACCAGACAACGTTCGCTCTATCACACCTACAGTCCGTGCATTGGAATCAAAATTGACAGGAACTAAAGAACGAGGGTCTTTCTCTAAGTCTGTCGTTGCCTTTTGCAGGTAGAACTTCGGTTAAGGTGTCGTAGCTACTGCATGTCGAAACTATGTAACAATCACATGAAGTTTTGAATTGTTCGTTTGGCTTTGTAAGCCTGCTAAAGAGCTTCGAGCGCAACGCATCATTCCGCTTTTCAATGCATGGCAAATGTTTAAGTATGGTGTGGCGGGGTTCAAGAGAGGCAAGGGGTAAAAGAAGTTGGTGCGAAGATTACCGATGCATGCAAGAACCTCATGATCCATCGTGTTGGCTGCCATAAAGACAGACTCCTTTCAAAAGGATTAAAACGCCGATACCCTGCGTTCGATACATTGATAACTGCCAAAAAAGGAACGCATGATCGCTGAGAGGCATGTTCCTTTCACTGCTCGCAATCTGCACCGGATGACAAGGGCTGCGACCCCACTACAGCGCGACCCCTATCAGGTCGCAAGGTCGCAAATATAGCACCCAAGAGAATATGTCACGTACGCGACACCCGACCATGCAGCTGTGCGACCAAGTCGCCAGGTCGCAGATCAGGTAAATTCATCCAAGGTGCGACCACCCGACTCAGCGACTCCCGCCCAAGTTTGCGACCTAACGCGAATACATTGCGAGATGCACAAAATATTTCTGAGGTAGGGGAGATACCTCATACTACGATCCCACGGCTCTCAAGTGGGAAATTATTTACATCACAGTGGGAGCTAAGCGCGCCATAAATCTTAGGCCTCCATGATCATAAAAGAATCATTTTTCTTTCATAAAATGCATGATCAGTATTGATACAAAAGCATGGTCAACTACGCCACATAGGGCAGTCGACAACTTAATAGGAATGCCACTATACGATCACCAGATTCACCTTTGTGAAGCATTCGACTTCATCCAGGTCTACAACTTCAAGCGTCGCAAGTATGGAAGATCCATATCATCAAGGGAGATAGAAGTAGCGGACCCAGGTCAATGCCCACGTTTCATAAATTCTCTCTATGGTATCATGTTCAGAAAGAAGGAGGGAGCATCATGTCTCACCAAAGTAATTACGGGTCCACCCTTAACACTGAATCCATAGTGATACCAACGGACGTTACAAATGGTTGAACAAGCGCAAAGAAAACCCACTTGAGCCATTCTCCCTGATGACATAATGGCACAACATTTGACCACACAGGGGTCCAACTAGTTTTTTTAGAATGGTGGATAAAGTTATTGCATTTTTATGTTGACTTTCTAACATGTGTGTGTGTGTGTGTGTGTATGTATATATATATATATATATATATATATATATATATATATGTATATATATATATATATATATATGGCTGATTTAAATTCACTCATCTGCAGGTTATATGAGAAGATGTTGAAACAACTATGTCTACCCAAATTGAAAGAACTGCTAGCTCTCTCCGGAGGATGCAGATCTGGGTTTCAAATCAGCCTCAAAACCTCGTGTTATGGGGATGCTCAACATCACCAGCAAATAGGGGTTGTTGTTTCATGACGAAGGCTAAGGCTGGCCTTCGAAGAACAAGGTCATGATATCTCTGAAAGATAAATGTAGAAGGGATGAAAACCGCAGGTCGCAGGTCACAAATCCAAGGAGGTCGCAGGTTGTGGATGGTCCGAGGTCGCGAGGTCGCGAATCCAAGGAGGTCGCGAGGTCACAAATCCAAGGAGGTCGTAGGTCGCAGATTTCTTCAGGTCGCGAGTCGCTGATGGCTGGAGGTCGCAAGTTGCAAAATCTCTTGAGGTCGCAGGTCATAGATTTCTTCAGGTCGTAGGTCGCTGATGGCTGGAGGTCGCAAGTCGCAAATGCCCCAAGGTCGTAAGTCGCCAGGTCGCTAAGTCACAGCCCTTAGTAAATGACCGATGGCACAACCTAGCGACCCAGCGACTAGGTCGCAAGGTCGCGGAACCCAGTCAGGTCGCAGGTCGCAACAGCGGCTCTAGTCACAGGTTGCATAAAAGACTGGGTCGCAAGGCAGCCCAACAGTCGGGAAAGCAAAAAGTCAGGGAGCCCAAAGGGCAAGCTTTGCTCTATAAATGCTTCCTTTGGGAACTTGTAAAAAATCTTTTGTTTGGGACTCGAGCTGAATATATTGTATTACCAGAGGGTTATACATTGAAGCATGAATACAAGCATTTTGAAAAATCCCTTTGTGGATCTAGTGTTGTCATATGTATGAGCGATGTTGAGTATTATGTTTTCAGTTTCTAAACGTTTTTAGATGAAGGGAACTATATCTTTAATTCATATCACAATTGCATAATAGTTTGTTGAGTATGTTAATGGTGGTTGAGTTCATTTCACTTTCTTAACGAACGTTGATGGCTTTGTTTATTGGCATTTGTGTTATCATTTAAACTTTTAGGAAGTGAAGGGTGTTCTTTCCATGAGGAACTATTTCCTTTGTGGTCAGAACAGTTTACAAGCATGACCCTAATGAAGTGTTGTTAACAACACTTCCTTCGGTCTTCATGCTTTATTATTTCCTCTTGCTACTCACAGTGTTGTATGTACATTTACTGCATCAATCATATGTCTTGTATCATTTTAATTAGGTGTGTATCCACTGTTTTATAGAGTTTAAGCGAGAATCAAAGAAAGGAGAAATCAGCGGTAGCTGGACCCACACCCCGGACGGGATCTCTATTCCAAACGGTTCAAGGTCTAATTGGGACTTTTTATTGGGGAGATCCCCTACTGTTGGCCGGACAGATTTTCCCGTCAACAGAATTGGCGCTAGAAGGAGGGCCAGATGACAAGCTGAGCCCTGAGAGCCTGCAGTTAATCTCATATCTATAATGGCTCGTTCCCAAATCATTCTCCCGAGATGTTTCTCGGAGTTTTATGAGCCTCGATGTCTCATCCCCGATGAACTTATGTATCACTTGTCCCAGTTAAAATTCGATGGTGAAAATGAAGTGTGCATAACCCAACACCTTTCAGATTTCTATGACTTTGGTGAGCGCTACGAAATTGAAAATGAAGGTTTGATATGTTTTCTTTTCTTCCTCACCCTCGAAGGTCGCGCTAAGCAATGGTGCCGCACATTGCCGGAGGCTTCCATCCATTTGTTTGAACAACTCGCCAATGAATTACAACAAGCTTTTCACAGGTACGATTTTCAAAGTGTATTGATAAAGCTAAATGACATCAGAATGGAACCTCAGGAACCTCTAGATGAATTTTCCATCAGATTTGTTCATTGTTTTTTTGAGTTCCCTTAAAATGATGTCGATTGGAAGGTGTTAAGAGAACAGTTCACGTATGTGATCCTCGTTTCCCTTGAACAGTTTCAAGTAGCAACCCAGCCTGATCCTAGTGTTCCCTATGATGACCCGCAAGTTGCCCGCTGTTCAGACTGTGTCCCTAATGTTTCCTTGTCCACCTTCCTGAGTCTAGACCACACTCCGCCCCCCTGGAGAGTATTGCTATTTGTGATATTCTTGCTCCTCCTCCTGAGTTTCCGGGTAGTGGAGTTGTGACCTCGAAAGAGGATAAAGCCTATTATACTACGTTTGAATATTTCACGCACCCTGTCGAATCAGAGCTTGAAAACTATAGTGGCACATTATCTTGCCCGTTTCATGAAACCTACCTCAAGCCCACTCGATGTCTCCTTGGACACAGTCCTGAATCTAATTCGCATACTGATTATGAATCGACTTCCATCCCGGATGAAGTTGATTCCCTTCCAGGGCCTGCCAGATCTTTGTTTTCCCTAAATGACACGGATGCGATAATTGAAAAACCTTGTACGGTCAATACCCCTACAGCTCAATATTTTCGTTCATTATTCCACGCCTTATTTCATGAGTCCGCCACACCAGTAATCTCTTCGAGACATTCAAAATTTCCTTATACTGGTATTGGCGACAATCATAAGCACGCAAATGTCGTTTCACAATCACAGTCCAAAATCGATGAATCTTTTAGATCTGATCTTTCTCACTCGAAATATTTAGACAACCATAGGAGTGATTTCTTGTCAGGGCAACCTCAAGATGTCCTCTTTATTGATCCACCCCAGTCGGTAACTCCCGAGGAGCCCAACATGCCAGGGACCCAACTTGGTCAAATCAATGGTTACAGCGATCACTGCTTATCTGAAAACATATTCACTATTGCCACGGAGGACTGTCACTCGTATCTCGTTGCCGACCACATGGAGACACCAGAGTTCGATAATTCGCTCTATGAGGATTCGAGTACCCACTAGGGAATCGAAGCACTCCCACTCTTGTCGACTATTACCCCAGGTTCTTCCGACTCTAACAAGACCCCTCAAACAACTCCAACTAGGGTTTCTCGGATTAACGTTTCTGGAATGACGATCCCCAAGTACCGTGCTCCTCCCAGCATAACCGCATCGAATTCACTCCATCCTGGAAAATCTAAAGAATCTGATACATCGATTTATCAATCTGTCAGCGTGTAAATATTTGATCGAATTGGTACAAAGCCCATGATCACAACAATCCGCCTGTTGGTCTCGCCAAGCAATCAAATTTGGGAAGCCCCCCGCTCGAAGGTCCGGATTTTGTTCAAAATGGTAAGGAATTGCAGCCTCCACTAAAAGTGGATTTGGATCCTCATATCCTTGATAGATTCCGGGAGCAACTCCGAACCAGGGTTTCTCAGCTTAGGGTCCCTACTCTCGGATTCACAAGTATCTATAATTCCCCTGGCACATGCTTATTGTTTCCATTCCATAAAAATGATCATCCTCAACACCAAGATGAGGTTTTCGTTTGGTTCGATGGATCCTATCCGGCGGATGTGCCTGTAACTAGGCAATGGCTTACCCAGCACCCATCAGACCTAGGATTGTGCATGAATGGATGTGTGTCATTTATAAATAGTTTTAAGTTTCGAGAATATATTGTTGTGTATAAGGATAAGGATGAAATTCAGCTTGCACAATCCATTCTGGCACGTTGTCTGGTAAGTATTCATGATCTTCTAGCCGTTGCACATGCTCTTCAGGTAAGTTTTGTTGTTGATGCACGATTTGGTATGCTGGCTCTGATTTCCAACATTGTTGTTCTTGCAGGTCGCGAACTAATGCGGTGGCTGCACTGGAAAGCTGATTTCACATAACCTGACCGCATCATTAGTTAAACTAGGTTTTTAGGTGTAGGCTAGCTAGGACCTGTTAATAAAAATTCGTTAGTTCAAAGTTTTTAATTAGATTTACTTGCCAAATTTTTACGTTATAATTTAAAAGTGTGTTTGCTATTTTTGTTTATGATTAATATCTTAGGCATCACCATCTTACAAGTATTTTCCACTCATTTCTTTTTCAGTTGCTGGTTGCTGCATAAATAATCACTGCTTGTATTGCGCTCCTTTTCCACCTACAACTGGTTGATCGTTCTCGCACATGGCGTTGCATTGCATCTTGAGCCTCGCCTATTACATTGCGTCGTCTGCTCTCTTCCTCACATCATTTTTGTCATATCGCCTGCCACTGCATGAGCTTTCATTGAAACCCTACCGCCTTGCGGATTTGTTCTGCCCAACTACTGAAATAGTAACCCCATTGTTTGCATGAGGTTGCGGTGGCTATCTCAAGAGGCAGCATTCTCTTAGGACAAGTCATCGAAGTCGCATTCTCAACAAGATGCCTATGATTTAAACTTATTTAGCCGGGGAGATATGAGCCAGTTGTTTGTGGGAGACCTAATGAGTTTGAATGGCCCAATACCCGTAAGCCTAAGCCTTGTGCCCAACATAGTCTTGGACATCTTAATGATCTGTTTTGCGTGCTTCGCCTATTGTGGTAGATGGGATGTGAAGGTTTGGCACAAGGGCAAACCCAAATCAGGATATATTTCAGTTTCTGTAAAACAAGAAACAACCTCTCTTGCTCGTAAAATAAGTCGGGATCCCTCATCTGCCCATGAAAAATAAGTGCCACGAGCGCATGAAAATAAGTGCTACAAGCACATGAAACAAATAAGGGTAAAGGACCGAGAAAAGCTTCCTGCGCAGAGAGGTAATGCAACGACTCCGCCGGGGTACTGACCAGGCTCGCTGGCAACGGAGCAACGTTTGTGATTTCTTGAAGTGACTCTGCCGGGATACCGTCCAGGCCTACTGGCAGTGGAGCAACACCAAAAACTTACTTTAAAAATCCTGAAAATAATAAACCCATTGCCTTGCTCTTAACATCATCAACAAGCTACTGACGTCTGTGTGTTTTCTCTTTGATGTGTTTCCCATTAGCGAGACCTAGCTGAGGCACAAGGATTAGGCATACCTGTAAAGGGCCAAAGTAATACAAAGGGTACCCACAGAACTTGTTCAATATTCCCTTGCATCACTATCTGGACTTAGACTACTGTTGTGATATTGACAGAGATGCTGGATTCCACCAGTGGTTCGCCATTTGTTGTAGCCGCTACAACAGCACCCAAAATTTTGGGGTATATTTAAAATTTCGGGTTCCCCCTTTGCTCGCTTAAGCATTAAAGTCTTTCACCCGACCTGTAGTCAATGACATCCCAGCGACTTATCCCCAACCCATCACAAGCTTTCTCACCATCATGATCAGCTGTTGTTGCCGCAATCACGCCATGTGTGGGAGGGATCATCCAACATACGCTCGAATAAGAAATTTTCTGTGCATTGAGGATGTACATTAGCAGCCCTCTTGCCATGGGTCATTAAGCATGTTGTTTGAATACCTCTCTTAAGCTCGTTAGTCTCATATGTTTTATCTAGGCCCATCATTATCGAAGAGTAATTGTGATGTTGTAATGTTCCACATAGGTCGACCCCACGGGTGACAAACTCGTCAATATTGTCCGACATCGAGCGAAATAAAATTGAGCTCAACAACAAGGCCAAAGTTGTGGAACAGGGGAGGAGGAGGAGCAAGTTACCAGTACTGTTAAAAGGAGGATGGTGTGATACATGTTGATCAGAGAAAGAACCTTTTATGTCACTGATGCAAAAAGCTTTCTTCATTAGTGTGCACCATATGCTTAAAAACGCTCCGTTTGGAAATGTCCAGATCCTACACAATACCATCTAAATGTCGATGGGTGTACACAAAGGAACATATTTTACCACTCCGGCAGTCTAGCCCGAAGTATAGCTCGGGTGAACAAAATGGACTCAGAAGATTTACATAGAGAATGACAATCTCATTCAAGGCGTTTCGTGCCGAGCAGCAGTGCGACAGCACACATGTTGGTGTTGGCAAGCCAACGACAGAGTTTCAAATATCAACCACACCTTTGGGAAATAATATCTCGTAACCCCGAGCTACATGGTGGGCGCAAATATGTGGACCAAGGTTATGGTTTTAAATATGATGTGATTAAACCAAGGCAAAGAAATCATATGGTTTCAAAACCATAGGAGATCGTGGAGAAAAACTATGTGAAAACATTATAAGAGGCGCACATTCGATGGGCCAAGGTTACGTTGTATATTTAATGCCAAGGCGCAAACACATATGATTTCAAAACCATATAAGACCACCGAACAAAAACATACATGCCGAAGTTTTAATCTATGTTAAGACATTTGAGGCAGATATATAAGGTGGTCAACTTTACAATTAAAACGCGGATCAGAACTATATGAAAAACATTACAAATGGATCCAATACTTCTATGGTGGAATTCTATCTAGATATTTCAGATGAAGAGAAGAACGAGACCCTAGTCTTGAAACCACGTGTTTCTGATTTTTTTCCTGTTTCGGACACCGTTTCTTATATTACAAACTTGCCACCAAGAGAAACTGAAATGATCCAAACGAGGGAGCGGAAGCCAATAGAATTGCATTATCATAGGCAGAACCGGCCACGTGCAAGAAGTTTTGAGAGCCAAGTCACAACGACGTGAGAAATCCCTGGGGTATTGACTTCAAAGGGTTTATTATATGTTTACGCTTTTCTCACACAATGCATTGTTATTCTGCGTTCAAAACCACGAGATATGTATCGATCTATGGTAAAACGCTTGGAGAATATATGTATATAGTCGTCAAAAGCTTTGTGTTAAACCTAGAGCCAAACATCGTAACGAACCTATAATAGCATGTTATAATAACTATGGTGCATACAAATGGACGCTAGCATGTCGACGGTGGGGTTTCGAACTATGGTGAAACGTTGGAGCGGATATAATAATGGTCAAAGTTTACGTTTAAAACATGGAGCGAGTTCAACGTTCTTGTCAGAACCAACTGCGCTCTTTACCAGTTGTTTCCTGCCCTTCGCCTGTTTCCAGTATGGAATGGATCGTTGATGCCTCTCTGCCACGTGTGAAAGGATATCGTTTGCCACCTCAGGGAGGAAAGTTGCGAGCCGAGCGTTATGTTACGCCTCCCAGGAATGCATTGATAATATTTAGTAACCGTCCATATCACTAAATCAGTGTTTCGGTGGAGGCGGCAGTGTTTGCTATTATCCAACGTGGATTTAGTTGTGACGGCGTGAAAAGTGGCATATGATTCCATCCTGAACGCATGCGCGTGGATTTATCTGTGACAAAAAAGAAAAGTGGAAATATAGTTCCATCACGAATTGCATGCGCGGAGGTTTTGCTGTAACAGCTTTCTCATTGTCATAGGTTTGCGGGGAAAAGAAAAACGCTCATTTGAATGTGCAAAATAGCAAATATGGAACGTGATTTCTACAGGATGGCGACCCTTTTGAAATCTGTCATCGTCTGGCCAGCCCAAGGTTGTGATCTAGTCTAATGATGTCGTGCATGCACCGAGGATTGTTCTATTTTTAAACGGCAAACATGTGGCAGATGTAAAACCTTGACGACGTCCGAAGGATTAAAATAGGGGCGGAGAAAACAATAGCTCCTGCACTAGACAACGTTCGCTCTGTCACACCTACAGTCTGTGCATTGGAATCAAAATTGACAGGAACTAAAGAACGAGGGTCTTTCTCTAAGTCTGTCATTGCCTTTTGCAGGTAGAACTTCGGTTAAGGTGCAGTAGCTATGCACATCGAAACTATGTAACAATCACATGAAGTTTTGAATTGTTCGCTTGGTTTTGTAAGCCTGCTAAAGAGATTCGAGCGCAACGCATCATTCCGCTTTTCAACGCATGGAAAATGTTTAAGTATGGTGTGGCGGGGTTCAAGAGAGGCAAGGGGTAAAAGCAGTTGGAGTGAAGATTATCGCTGCATGCATGAACCTCATGATCCATCGTGTTGGCTGCCATAAAGACAAACTCCTTTCAAAAGGATTAAAACGCCGATACCCTGCGTTCGATACATTGATAATTGCCAAAAAAGGAACACATGATCGCTGAGAGGCATGTTCCTTTCACTGCTCGCAATCTGCACCGGATGACAAGGGCTGCGACCCCACTACAGCACAACCCCTATCAGGTCGCAAGGTCGCAATAGAGCGCCCAAGAGAATCTGTCATGTACGCGACCCCCGACCATGTAGCTGTGCGACCAAGTCGCCAGGTCGCAGATCAGGCAAATTCATCCAAGGTGCGACCACCCGACTCAGCGACTCCCGCCCAAGTTTGCGACCTAACGTGAATACATTGCAAGATGTACGAAATATTTCTGAGGTAGGGGAGAGACCTCATACTGCGTTCCCACGGCTCTCAAGTGGGAAATTATTTACATCACAGTGGGAGCTAAGCGCGCCATAAATCTTAGGCCTCCATGATCATAAAAGAAGCATTTTTATTTCATAGAATGCGTGATCAGTATTGATATAAAAGCATGGTCAACTACGCCACAGAGGGCAGTCGAAAACTTAATAGGAATGCCGCTATACGATCACTAGATTCACCTTTGTGAAGCATTCGACTTCATCCAGGTCTACAACTTCAAGGGTCGCAAGTATGGAAGATCCATATCATCAAGGGAGATAGAAGCAGCGGACCCATGTCAATGCCCACGTTTCATAAATTCTTTCTCTATGGTATCATGTTCAGAAAGAAGGAGGGAGCATCATGTCTCACCAAAGTAATTACGGGTCCACCCTTAGCATTGAATCCATAACGATACCAACGGGCATTACAAATGGTTGAACAAGTGCAAAGAAAACCCACTTGAGCCATTCTCCCTGATGACATAATGGCACAACATTTGACCACACAGGAGTCCAACTAGTTTTAGCTGTGATATAGTTATTGCATTTTTATGTTGATTCCCTAACATGTGTGTGTGTGTGTGTGTGTATGGCTGATTTAAATTCACTCATCTGCAGGTTGTATGGGAAGATGCTGAAACAGCTATGTCTACCCAAATTGAAAGAATTGCTAGCTCTCTCTTGAGGATGCAGATCTGGGTTTCAAATCAACCTCAAAACCTCGTGTTATGAGGATGCTCAACATCACCAGCAAATAGGAGCTGTTGTTTCATGACAAAGGCTAAGGCTGGTCTCCGGAGAACAAGGTCATGATATCTCTGAAAGATAAATGTAGAAGGGATGAAAACCCCAGGTCGCAGGTCGCAAATCCAAGGAGGTCGCAGGTGGCAGATGGTCCGAGGTTGCGAGGTCGCGAATGCAAGGAGGTCGCAGGTCGCAGATTTCTTCAGGTTGCGGGTCGCTGATGGCTGGAGGTCGCAAGTCGCAAAATCTCTTGAGGTCGCAGGTCGCAGATTTCTTCAGGTTGCGGGTCACTGATGGCTGGAGGTCGCAAAATCTCTTGAGGTCGCAGGTTGCAAATGCCCCAAGGTCGCAAGTCACCAGGTCGCTAAGTTTTCAGCACCTCTTTAGTGGCCGAGATCACGCGCGACCGCAGACTAGGTCGCAAGGTCGCAACCGGCCGTGCTCACAGTCGCAACAAGCCACAAGCCGAGAACATAAAAGACTGGGTCGCAAGGCAGCCCAACAGTCAGGAAAGCGAAAATTCAGGGAGCCCAAAGGGCAAGATTTGCTCTATAAATGATTCCTTTGGGAACTTGTAAAAAATCTTTTGTTTGGGACTCGAGCTGAATATATTGTATTACCAGATTATACATTGAAGCATGAATACAAGCATTTTGAAAAATCCCTTTGTGGATCTAGTGTTGTCATATGTATGAGCACTTATCGTTGATCTCGTTTTCAGCTTCGAATGTCTTTAGATTAAGGGAACTGTATCTTTGATTCATATCACAATTGCATAACAGTTTTCTGAGTATGTTAATGGTGGTTGAGTTCATTTCACCTTCTTAATGAACGCTGATGGCTTTGTTTATTAGCATTTTTGTTACCATTTAAAACTTTTAGAAAGTGAAGGGTGTTCTTGTCATGAGGAATTTTTTCCTTTATGGTCAGAGCAGCTTACAAGCATGACCCTAATGAAGTGTTGTTAACAACACTTCCTTCGGTATTCATGCTTTATTATTTCCTCTTGCTACTCATAGTGTTTCATGTACATTTAATGCATCAATCATATGTCTTGTATCATTTGATTAGGTGTGTGTCCACTTTTTTATAGAGTTTAAGCGAGACCCAAAGAAAGGAGAAATCAGCAGTAGCCGGACCCACACCCCGGACGGGATCCCTATTCCAAACGGTTCAAGGTCTAATTGGGACCTTTTACTGGGGAGATCTCCTACTGTTGGCCGGACAGATTTTCCCGTCAACAATGGCATAATTAATTAGGTTGAAATGGAAGCTAACAGGTTTTGAAGACAACTTCAACCTCTCCATATTCCAAGGTAGAGGATCAACATTAGTTGACCAATTTCCAGATATGAAGGCTAAATATTTTCCAGCAGTTCCAGATTTTCAGTGATTGATGTTATATTTGTTTTATTGTTCAGATTTTTCCAGAGAATAGCTACAGTTAGCAATATATTTTCCAGAATTCCTATTGTTTGGATTCGTTTCAAAAAAAAAAAAAATATGTAATGTAGTTAGATATTATTTTGTAATCAGTTCCTTCCTGGAATCTGAAGTTAGTTCAAGAGGATTTCTATAAATACTTTATAAAAAATACTTAGTAAGAGTTGGAACTTGTATGAAGAAAGGGTCTGCATTTTGATGTAAATTTGTGTATTATTTTGAAGTGATCAATTCCATTAATAAGGAAAATTGGTTCTAGGATTCCTGTGTCAAGAAATTGGTGATGTATCTTTTTATGTGAAGTTGTTATTTTCCCAGTTTTCCATATTTTTTTCTCTCTCTATTGTTTAAAGAAGAAAAATGGTTGAATTTTCTTAAATAAACTCTCCTCTGGCTTATAAACAATATTCATGTTTTCACTATGATGTTAAGTATATAATTACACCTAGCTCGCAGGGGCATGGTCTAGTGGCCAACGGACGCACTGTTAAGGCGTTCGTGATGTTAAGCAGGTCACGAGTTCAAGCCTCATCTTATCCGGGTACCATTCTTGTAGGTTGGGCGGTCCCTAGGAGGTTATAGTGGTAGCTGGGGGGTTTGACCCCGCACCTCGCATGTGAAAGTTGTCTGATGTTGTTGATTCCTCTGACTTACAAAAAAAAAAACTATATAATTACTCCTAGCATGCTCTATATTTAATTGATTCCTAATCTTTTCATCTTATTCACCCAACAAATGCTCTAAAAGATCCAAAAGCTTACCTACCTTTCCCTATTACTTCTAAGTTGTTGTTTTTTTATTTGATCATTCTAAGATTTATGACTGCATTTCCAAATGGACTTTCCTTGTAGTTTCAACGAAATCTTTGAAAAAACCAACCCGTGAAACTCATAGTTAGCCTAATATCTTAAGACAAAAATCTAAATCTAAAAGAGATATCCCTCTCTGAAGTTGTAAGGGCTAGATCCCAACTTTACAAGTGGTTTTGTGGTTACCTCTATAATTTCCTCCTCAGCCTAGGAAAATTACGGAGTGATAACAGGTTGGTCCCTACACAACAAGCTCGTTTCCATTTTAAGGAAAACGCTTAGCTTATATGAGTAATATTACCATTGAAAAAAAAAAGACAGGAAAGATGCATAAAACTGCCATTGACTCCTTGTTATTAAAAAACAGAAAGTCTTTGCAAATATACATTACAAAGTGATGGATCCAGCCCCTAGAGGGTTGTGGTGATACATATGATGTTGTTTTTCCTGATGCTATTTAATGGTCATTTATGTCATGGTTTCTTTTTACATATGATGAAGATGTCTATATAATACATAATTTTCTAATGTATCTATTACTATATTTATATTTCTTGGAATATGTTGATAATTAATGTAATAAAAAAAAATCCAAGAGACGATCAAGTAGATACATCCTTAAAAATCGGAGGGTTTATGACTGATTGAATGCATGTTTAACTGTAATATAATGAGTTATGAATCAAGTTTGACAACTAACGTCGTAATACCAAGAGTAACAACTTTCGTTGATAGTTTGATAACCACACTATATTCGACAATATTGTTAGTTGTACGTCCTAGATATATGCCCTGTGTTAGACTCCTGTAATTTACAGTATCACAAGCTGACTGAGTATTTCATACTGGTAAATTTTCATATTGTACTTGACTATCAATATTCAAATGATTTCCAAAGAAAATATGAAAAATAAAAAGAGAAAAAGAGAAAAAGAAAGAAGAAAGAAAATCCCAAAAAAAGAAGTAATACTGAAAGTGTTGCAAATCAAAATGCCACTACTTTTAGACAGGCTTGTTCAATCATATATTTTAAGCATGATTGGATAATTTTGAAGTTTTTGCTGATAGGTTAGAAAATGGAGATTGGACAAACATCCTAATCTTGGCCAATTAGTAGATAGGTATTATTGAGTCTCAAATCTGCATTGTTCTTATACATCTTCCTAGACCTTTTTCATTCACTTGAACCTTCCCAGTTGTCAATATCATTGTATATTAATTGCAAAAGAGCATCTAAAATGGTTTTTAACTATATTTTTGTGTCTGCTGTTTGATTTAGATTTTGCTCATTTAGCTACGGAATCTTGCCACTTTCCGCAGCTGCTGCAACTTTCCGCAGCCATTTTGTGAAACTCTATGTTACAGGTGTCTTCAGGTAAAACGAGCCACATGGGAAAGTCAGAAATGATGTGGACATGGATCGTGTCCTATTGGCTCGGGCAAATTCATCTAGGGAGGCTGCGGTCAAAGGTGGCCAAGTGGAAGTCAACCGTAGAGTCCCACGGTGACAGGACTCTGTTTCTCGTCACGTGGAGATTTATATGGTCGTTTCTGAATTGTGGGAGACAAATCAACACCTGTACATGGCTCCATAAGCCGAATTCAAACATCCACTCTTCATAGATTTACTCCTCAACGCGGCCATGATCCTAGATCTCTGGACGTAATGGTTTACGTGTTCTCTATCAGCATAAACTTTGGGAAATTAGTTATATCACCTTCAGTATAAATAACGCGTTTGCATACGCATAAGAGTTAGTTTTTTTATTAGTCTCCATTAGCTTCCAGATAGCTCTGTAATGTAATTACGTTGCCACTGTGCTGTAATATCACCTTTCTGTTATGACTGCATTTTAATATATAAGAAGACTCTGTTTTCAAGCGTAATTCGTACTTGAAGTCTGTTGCCAAGGCTGGTGTAGAGGGCCCCTGCACACGCTGAGGTTTTGTGCATTATTGTATAGTTCTTGTTTTATTTCTTTAAGCTCATTGTGCCATAATTCATTCACATGTTTATACATTGCATCTTTCATGGTATATATGCTTCATTTCTGTTTATAATCTTTCATGCTTTACATCTTGCTTCTGTCCATAATATTTCATGTTTTATGTTATTGTTAACTGATCAGTGTTCTTGTTTCAGGTTATAAATAGGCAGCCCGGGCATTTGCATAACTTTTTGACTAATGACATGGAATTAATATTGTTCTGCTGCTAATTTACTTTTCTTAGTTTCTTTTTAATTTCAGTACTGCTTTGTTTATTTCAGTCTTGCACATTTGTTTCAGTAGTTAGATTTAAATATATCAAATTGTTCATGTCATTTTCAGTTACCTCCGAAAGCCACAGATGGACTGATGGTGAGGGATTGAAGTATGAATGTATAGTTTGATATTAGTTTACTTTCTGCAAATTAGATATATTAAATTGCTCATGACATCTTCAGTTACCTCCGAAAGCCACAGCTGGACTGATGGTGAGGGATTGAATTATGAATGTGTAGTTTTATATTAGTTTACTTTCTGCAAGTTAGATATATTAAATTGCTCATGACATCTTCAGTTACCTCCGAAAGCCACAGCTGGACTGATGGTGAGGGATTGAATTATGAATGTGTAGTTTGATATTATTTTACTTTCTGCAAGTTAGATATCAGGTTACTCAAGTTGTTTATGGTTACCTCCGAAAATCATAGCTGGACTAATGATGAGGGATCAGAAGATAAGTTGATGTAATTTGATTTAGATTTACTTTTTTGCAACTTTTGGATTTCTTTAAGCATAGTTTCTTTTGTGTTTGAACAGCAGCAAGAATAATGAGTTTCATGATCAGTAGTTCATTGTTTGTTTGACTAGAGTAGTGATGCAATTTCATTTTCTTTGAAGAATTAATTTTGTCATTGTGTGTTTTTAAATTTCTTTTGAAGTTTGGAAAATCATTAGAAAGACATTGTTGTCTTGAATATTTGTCTCCATACTTGTCTTTTAGAATTTCACAAAAAAATCCAAAAACGACAAAAAAGTAAGAGATAGGTTATCTTGCACATATAGTGCGCCACACTTCGTCAGCTTACGAATCCCGGATTGACAAATTAAATGTAGCAATTTAGGACACACTAAATTGACCAAAAATTTTGGCGCCGTTGCCGGGGAAGTGTAACTAGGTAGCCAATTTCTTAAAAAAAAAAAACAAAATAATAAAAGAAGGGAAAACTTGATAACTTCTTGAAGTATGCTCTCCTCTTGCACCTAGTGTGATCTGGAGGATCATAAAAGAGAGTTATTGGTTTAGTAATTTCTTAAGTATGCTCTCTTCTTGCACCTAGTGTGATCTGGAAGATCAGAAAGAGAATTATTAGCCCAAATTTTTAAAAAATAAAAAAAAATGACATGCATAGAGCAAGAGATTCTAGGGGAAGGTTTATAGCTAAAGCCAAGAGTTCGATTTTTACAACTCCATCTTCTTCAAGGCATAGACAAGAATCACCACCATCTACCCCTAGCCTTAAGATTTTTGGAATTCAAGGAACAGCTGAATTAGAGGATTCTCCTATACCACCTACTAAATCCCATTTAGAAAACAAAGAGACTCTCTCTCATCCTCCCTTGATAGGAGAACCAGAGGAATTTAAGGACTCTAAAGAAACTATCATGGCAGAGGAAATAATAGATGGATTTGGAGGTAGAGGTAGAGGTAGAGGAGGAGGAAACAATGGAGATAACAATGGTGAAGATAATAATGGAAGAAATAGGGAAGGAGACAACTTGTTTGGATTCCCTATAGTTGATGAGGAAACTCATACAACAATGAAAAATATCTCACCATCTGTCCTCCCCAACCTTTATGGATTGCGAAGTGAGGATCCTGAAACATTTCTGTTTGAGTTTGAAGTCGTGTGCCGAACCTATGACTATATGGAAGACTCTCAAAAACTCAAACGGTTTCCTTCAACATTGAAGGGAGCTGCTTTGAAATGGTTCATGGGATTAGCCACTCAATCTATTAGGACTTGGAATGATATGAAACAAACATTTTTGGATAGACACTTGGACTATTGTATGCCCACCAATCACAAGGATGAGGTATTCAAAATGATGCAAAAAGAAGATGAAAATTTGGAAGACTTACTTGAAAGATTTCAATACAACTTGAAAAGAGCAAAGATGAGAAACTTAGATGATGAAACCTTGAAAGCCCTCATATTAAAATCCATTAGAGATGAATGGATATATATTTTAAACATGATGGGAAAAGGAGACATTTCTCAACTTCCACTTCGTGACATAACAAAACTATGTGTCCATCTCTCAAGAGGAAAATCTAAAACAGGAAAAGGGCCTAGGGATCCTTCTCTTATTAGGGCTAACAAATCTGCAACTGGATCAGTAAGTAGGGCAGAGATTGGTAACATGCTTGATGAATTCAAAATTGATATCTTAGGGAGCCTTAGTGAACAACTAGACACCCTTAAAATCCAAAACAAGCAGAAAGCAGAAACAGATGCTTTAGCCATCTTTTGCCCGAAATGTAGGAAGAAACATGCTTTAAGGGAATGTCCCTTGGATGCAAAAGTTGTAGAAACATGTATGATTTGCTCAGAGAATCATGAGATCAAGGATTGTCCTTCAATTCCTGGACTCAAAGCTGTCTTTCAAGAAGACCCAAATTCGGTAGAATCTCTCTGTTTTGTTGCAAGAAGACCTTGGCAGGGACAACAAACTCAAGGGTTTAACAACCCTATGAATTTTCAAACCCCACCAAATTGGAATCCTTGGCAACAACCTTGGCCCCAACATCAGAATCCATATCACCCATGGGTACAAGGGATGCAAAATCCTTATGGGAGATTTGCTCAATTTTATCAATATCCTCCATCTTTTCAAAATCAACAAGCTCCACAACTTCCAAACCCAAATCCACAACTTTCATTTCCATTTCCACAAAAACAACCTTCTCAACAAAATCCAAATCCTCAACTCATGCTCCCATACCAACACAAGAAAAATCAACTTCTAGCTCAGCCATTGCCAAATCCTAACAATAAAAATCCTCAGAATACTTACATGATAGAAGGACAACAATTTCCTACCTATATGATTGTTCCTCTCAATGATGTACAACTCAGATCTGGTAGAGTTTTAGAAAAACATTCTATAGATATTCAAGAACAAGATACCTCTGAGGAGGACTCTCTTAAAGTCAATGAGGGTTCTGAGGAAGCATCTCTTCAAAATTCAAACATTCAAAAAGAAAAAGAAAATTTAACACCCACAACTCCTATAGTTGAGCAACCTGCATCTTCATCTACACCTCCTTTTCCCGAAAGACTACAAATTGACAAGGGGGTGGAAAAACAAATCTTGTTGCCTAACTATGATTTTCTAGATGAATTGAAGAATGTTTGTATCAAGATTCCTTTGTTACAATCCATTCGAGAGATTCCTATTCTAGCAAAAACAATAAAGGAGTTGAGTTTCAAAAGACCAGGAAGGAAACTAAAAGACACAAGAAGAATCCACCTGGTAGGAAAAATTGCAGATATTATGATGGGAAAAATTACCATGCAGAAGTATGTAGATCTAGGAAGTCCAATTGTCAAGACACATATAAATGGGATAGAAATTCCAAACACATTGATTGACTTAGGGGTTGCTATTAACATTATGAGTAGACAGACTATGGACCAGCTAAAACTTCCTAACCTTCTTTTTACACCTACTTTACTGCAACTTGCAGATCGATCCATTATTAAACCATATGGTGTATTAGAAGATATTTCAGTCTCCTTAGATTCTTGGGAATATCCAGTAGATTTTATGATTTTGACTCCCAAGAGTAATCTAGGAGGGCATCCACTTATCTTAGGAAGACCTTGGCTAGCCACAAATGATGCTTTTATTAGTTGTAGATTTGGGGACATGTACATTTCTAATGGTAATTTGACAAAGAAATTCAATTTGTATCCTCCAGCAAAAGCAATCACAGAAGTAGGAGACAATGAATGGGTTGATGATGAGGACACTATACAACCTGTCTTTACCATTTCTGAAATCAGTGAGGAGAGTCAAATTCTGAACACATTAGAAAATTTTGAGATATCTTCAGAATATGACCCTACACAATTTCAATTGGAATCTGACATAGAATATTTATCATCAAGACAAATGTCTCTTTACTCTATGGAAGAGTTTGGTAGTTCTACTATTGAGATTTTTCCAGGAAAAACATTGAATATCAACAAGCATTTGGAAAAGTCACAACAAGAAGAACTAATCAAAATCTTGCAAAAACATTCTACTGCATTTGCATGGGAGTATACTGACATGAAAGGTATTGATCCTAAGACTTGCATCTATCATATCTATATTGAGGAAAACAGTAGACCAATCAGACAACCTCAAAGAAGGATGAATCCAAATCTTAGGGAGATAGTGAAAGAAGAGCTCCAAAAACTTCTCTATGTAAACTTCATTTATCCAATTTCAGATAGCCGATGGGTTTCTCCTTTGGTTATAGTACCTAAAAAGAATGGTAAATGGAGGGTATGCATTGATTACAGGGAATTGAACAAAGTAACTTTGAAGGATCACTTTCCTTTGCCTTTTATTGATCAGGTATTAGATACATTAGCAGGTAAAAAGTACTTTTCATTTTTGGATGGTTTTAGTGGCTATAATCAAATTCAAGTAGCACCTGAAGATCAAGATAAGACCACATTTACTTGTCCATGGGGAACTTTTGCCTACCGAGTTCTTCCTTTTGGGTTATGTAATGCACCAGCAACATTCCAAAGAGCAGTACTAGGAATTTTTTCTGATCTAATCCATGATTGTGTAGAGGTTTATATGGATGATTTTACAGTTTATAGTAATTCATTTGAAGAGGCATTAGAAAATTTGGAAAAAGTTCTTATAAGATGTAAAGAAACAAACCTTTCATTAAGCCATGAAAAATGCTTTATGATGTTTACTGAAGGGATTGTTCTAGGACATCATATTTCAGGAGATGGGATTAAGGTTGATAGATCAAAAGTTGAAGTCATCTCCAAGTTGCCTATTCCAAATTGTCAAAAAGATGTTAGAAGTTTTCTAGGATTTACTGGTTACTATAGAAGATTTATAGAAAACTTCACTAAAATAGCATCTCCACTCTTCAAATTGCTTACAAAAGACTGTGAATTTAAATGGGATCCCGATTGTCAATCAGCCTTTGAAACTTTGAAAACAAGAATATCTGAAGCACCTATCTTGAGAGGACCAAATTGGAAACTCCCTTTCCATATTTCTACGGATGCTTCAGATACAGCTCTAGGAGCTCTGTTGGGTCAAAAAGATTTAGTTCCTTATGCCATTTATTATACCAGTAAAAATTTGACTCCCACAGAGTTGAATTATACTGTGACTGAAAAAGAGTTTTTAGCTGCTGTTCATGCAATTAATAAGTTTAGACATTACATAACAGGCTATGAAACTTTTATTCATACTGACCATTCTGCAATTAGATATTTAATGAACAAACCTGTTACTAATGGCAGAGTGACAAGATGGTTCTTACTTTTGCAAGAATTCAATATTACTGTGTTGGATAGACCAGGAAAACAAAATACAGTAGCTGATTTCTTGTCTAGGATTCAGAATACTAAAGAAGATTCTCCTGTAGAGGATAAGTTTCCCGATGAATACTTGTTTGCAGTAACTATTAAAACTCCTTGGTATGCAGATATTGCTAACTATTTGGTTACAGGGAAACTTCCTTCACATTTATTTCCAAGTGAAAAACGAAAAATTATTCAGGAGAGTTCAAAATATTCATGGATTTCTAACGAATTGTTTAAAATAGGGCTAGATCTTGTGATTAGAAGATGTGTCAGGGAAGATGAAATGCCTGATATTCTTAAGGCATGTCATGATGAACCATGCGGTGGACACTTTGCAGACAAAAGGACGGCCTATAAAATCCTCTTTTTAGGATATTATTGGCCTTCCCTCTTCAAAGATGCAAAACAATATGTCAAAAGGTGTGACAGCTGCCAAAGAGTAGGGAAACCTACCCTTTCAAATGAAATGCCATTGCAAACACAGGTACTCATTGAACCCTTTGAAAAATGGGATTTAGATTTCATTGGACCTATTAATACACCATCTAAGCAAAAGAAGTATATATTGGTTTGTATTGATTATGTTACTAAATGGGTAGAAGCCAAAGCATTAGTATCTGCTACTGAAAATTCAGTTGTTCATTTTCTTTATGAGGATATTTTTACTCGCTTTGGTGTTCCAAGAGAAATTGTGACAGATCAAGGAAGCCAATTCACATCCAACTTGGTGGAGAAGTTGATGGAAGAATAAAAAATCAAGCACATAAGATCTACTCCTTACCATCCACAAGAAAATGGTCAAGTGGAGTCTACAAACAAAGTTCTTGAAAGTATCATCACCAAAATTGTTCATCTACATAGAAGAGATTGGGCAGAAAGGCTTCCTGAAGCCTTGTGGGCCTACAGAACTACATGGAGAAATACAATAGGACATTCTCCCTATGAACTTGTTTATGGGAAAGAAGTCCTGCTCCCCATTGAGTTCCAAGTCAAGACCTTCAAGATAGCAGTTCAGTTGGGGATGGACTTATCAGAAGCCCAAAAGCATAGAATGGAGCAATTAAATGAGTTAGATGAGATCAGACAAGAAGCAATTTTAAGAACTGATCTAGTTCAATATCAAAGAGCTAAATGGCATGACAAGTACATCAAAGAGAAGAAGTTTCAAGAAGGAGATTTGGCATTGTTATTTGATTCCAAGTTTAAATATTTTCAAGGAAAATTTCAGACTCATTGGCTTGGGCCATATGAGATTGACAAGATCTTTAGCAATGGAGCAGTAAGAATCAAGACCATTGATGAGTTTCAAACTCCTCTTATTGTGAATGGCCACAGATTGAAAGTTTATCATAAGCCACTCTCAAAAGAGGATTTTGTCAAAATGTTTCAAGAAAATTCTGCAATCAGGCTGGTACAGAAGAATTCTTCTTCTCCACCAGCCTAGCTTTTGTTCTTTCAATCAAAAAAAAAAAAAAAAAAATTTGTATAAGCCTGAAAACCAATCACTGATTGGCAGTCTTATACAGAAAATATAGGGTGAAAATCAAGAACACCTGACACTCTATATTTTCCAAAAAAAAACTCTCTTTCATTTCACAAGTTTTGTGACCACCCACTCCATTCCATTCCACTTCATTTCACTTCATTTCACTCCATTCCACTTCATTTTATCTATTTCATTCCATTTTCACCAATAAAATTCTTTTTCATGACCATTTCCATCTAGTCATTTTTCATCTGTTCATTTTCATTCACCCAAATAATAGCTGTGTCAGTTTCCGCAGCTGACATCTGTTTCCGCAGCTGACACCAGTTTCCGCAGCCAGAAGCAGATTCCGCAGCTACCACTCTGTTTTCAAAAGAATGTACATCCAGATGTTATTTCCATAATCATGAAATAAAATGCAGGTATGAGGACCAAAAATGAAGACATGGAGCATTCAAGATATCAATGAGGAGCAACTAATTGAAGACCAAGGAAAAATGGCAAAGATTCCAAGGTATGAGTAAAAATTCATTTCAAATGGCATTTAAAACACATTTTTATATAGTTCTAAACCATAAGATCCATCCATTATGTGCAATGATTATATTGACAAACTCCGTAACCCTTTCACGATCTCCATATGATCCTCCCACATTCATTCTCAAACGGTCCCATAATTAAACCTCCGATCTTCACTCATACTCCGATATTCCACCTATGACAATGAGACGTAGTTGATTTGACTACGGCTTCTTACAGCCACATAAAATCCATAGCCGTTGTTTAAACGTGCTCACATTTATTTTGCAGCCACCAAATTTCAAAACACCGCCGGATGTGTTATACTCCTCCTATTGTTCTGTTAATCTCACAGCCGTATCTCTGCCGTGCTCACGAAACCCCTCTCTGTTCTGCTTCACTCCATTTCATTCTCTGTTACGCTACAACCTGTATACCCACTCTCTGATATCTACATACAGTCATTGTGCTTATTTCTGTGCATTCAGCCGTTCTACTTCCATTGAACCCTCACGCAGGCAAATTTTTGAAGAGCAGAAAGAAGAATGGGTAAATTGCTAAGAGCAGAACCAGAAGGACCTAAGTTCATGGAAGGATATCCGCAAGTAAGGGATATATTGAAGAAAGCAAAGTGGCTGCGGTTTATCCAAAAGTTCAGAGGCTACCATAAAGAAGTGACAAAAGCATTTGCAAGGTCGTTCAATGGCCTGGAGGTAGAAATTGGAGACCTTAAGTTTGCGGTGAATGAGGCATCTATAGCATCTGCCACAGAACTTCTTCAAGAGGGTGAACGATGGTTTAAGAATAAAAGCATTAGTGATGAAGCCTGGAGAATAATCTTACGAAACCAAGGTATGGACATAACTATTTTTAAAAGAGGAATTCCTGTTCATGCATTGAAAGAGGAATGGGCTACTTTGCTGCTAGTTGTTCAAAAATTCATTACCTGTGAAGGCCGTTTTGGGTCCATGTATATGTACCATACTAGATTGCTGATTAATTTTCTAGATAATCAAACTCTCAATCTCCCATATTTTCTATTAAATAGTTTGAAGAAAATGTCTGTGACTGTTCAGAAGCATTTAGGGGATATAGAACCACATCTATATCACCACGGTCTTGTAAAAATTTTGATTGAAAAAGAGTTAAAGGAGAAGAAAGACACATGGGAACAATTTTTTATTAGAAATTTCTTTGAGGAACCTCAGGAAATTCCTGAAGGTAGCACATCAAGAAGGAGTAGGAGAAAAAGAATAAATGATGAAACTCAAAGTACTCCTACTCAAGAAATTCCCGAAGGTAACACATCAAGAAGGAGTAGGAGAAAGAGAACAAATGATGAAATTCAAAATACTCCTACTACTACAATTGAAAGAACTGATAGGGAAGAGAGACTGTCAAAGATGAAGAAGAAAGAAACTAAGGGTAAAAAGCCAATAACATCAAAAGAGAGAAAAAGTATTGAGGCTATACATCAAACCCCTTCTTCCGAAGAAGAAGATCATCAAGTGCTATCTGAAAGATTGGTTCATCTTCAAGAACAGTTATCTATAACCAAGAAGAAAGAGAAAGGAAAACAAAAGCAAAAAGACAGTGGTCCACAGCGTGTGAGAAGAAGTTCCAGACTTAAGGGGAAATTGAGGAAAACGCAAATGAAAGGACCCCATTTCATCGATTTGGGAGAAGAAACATCTAAACAATCCCCAGCTGACCATAGTCCATCTCACTCTCAGTCAGTTAGTGAACCTGGTTCATTTCATTCTCAGTCAGACATTGAACATAGTCCATCCCATTCTCAGCCAGATGTTGATGTGAGCCCTTCTCAGCCAGATTTTGAAGACAACTCTCCTTCATGGCATTTTGGGGACAGCCCAATAAAAATGACACCTGATATAGACCCCAAGCAGCAAGAAGTATATGATTATATAGAATCTTTAGAAAAAGCAGCTACAGGTCCCAGTACTTCGTCCATTCAGCCTCACATATCACAAAATGATCTAGTCCAATCACTGAAACAGGAAGTCTTTGAGCTAGAGATTTTAAATAAACACATTAAAATTGAAAATGAGACATTGAAGGAACAAAGCAAATTGGACAAAATCATTCATGATAATACCATGCTACATCTGGGAATATGGCAGAAGAAGAACAAGAAATTGAAAAAGAAATGCCAGAAGTTAAACAGAGCACTGGTTAATATCAAATTCAGATGTTTAATGAAGAAACCCAGGATGTTAGTAGCACCAAGGAAGAAGAGGAGAGGATTGGATGTACTGGCTGAAGTGTCAAGGCATATGAACTGAAGAAAGATTATCAAAATTTTGGTTGCATGAGGACATGCAACACCTTCACAGTGGGGGTATGTTGAGTCTCAAATCTGCATTGTTCTTATACATCTTCCTAGACCTTTTTCATTCACCTGAACCTCCCAAGTTGTCAATATCATTGTATATTAATTGAAAAAGAGCATCTAAAATGGTTTTTAACTATATTTTTGTGTCTGCTGTTTGATTTAGATTTTTGTCATTTAGCTACGGAATCTTGCTACTTTCCGCAGCTGCTGCAACTTTCCACAACCATTTTGTGAAACTCTATGTTACAGGTGTCTTCAGGTAAAACGAGCCACATGGGCAAGTCATAAATGATGTGGACATGGATCGTGTCCTATTGGCTCGAGCAAATTCACCTAAGGAGGCTACGGTCAAAGGTGGCCAAGTGGAAGTCAACCGTAGAGTCCCACGGTGACAGGACTCTGTTTCTCGTCATGTGGAGATTTATATGGCCGTTTCTGAATTGCGGGAGACAAATCAACACCTGTAGATGGCTCCATAAGCCGAATTCAAACATCCACTCTTCATAGATTTACTCCTCAACGCGGCCATGATCCTAGATCTCTGGACGTAATGGTTTACGTGTTCTCTATCAGCATAAACTTTAGGAAATTAGTTATATCACCTTCAGTATAAATAACGCGTTTGCATACGCATAAGAGTTAGTTTTTTATTAGTCTCCATTAGCTTCCAGATAGCTCTGTAATGTAATTACGTTGCCACTGTGCCGTAATATCACCTTTCTGTTATGACTGCATTTTAATATATAAGAAGACTCTGTTTCCAAGCGTAATTTGTACTTGAAGTCTGTTGCCAAGGCTGGTGTAGAGGGCCCCTGCACACGCTGAGGTTTTGTGCATTATTGTATAGTTCTTGTTTTATTTCTTTAAGCTCATTGTGCCATAATTCATTCACATGTTTATACATTGCATCTTTCATGGTATATATGCTTCATTTCTGTTTATAATCTTTCATGCTTTACATCTTGCTTATGTCCATAATATTTCATGTTTTATGTTATTGTTAACTGATCAGTGTTCTTGTTTCAGGTTATAAATAGGCAGCCCGGGCATTTGCATAAATTTTTGACTAATGACATGGAATTAATATTGTTCTGCTGCTAATTTACTTTTCTTAGTTTCTGTTTAATTTCAGTACTGCTTTGTTTATTTCAGTCTTGCACATTTGTTTCAGTAGTTAGATTTAGAGATATCAAATTGTTCATGTCATTTTCAGTTACCTCCGAAAGCCACAGCTGGACTGATGGTGAGGGATTGAAGTATGAATGTATAGTTTGATATTAGTTTACTTTCTGCAAGTTAGATATATTAAATTGCTCATGACATCTTCAGTTACCTCCGAAAGCCACAGCTGGACTGATGGTGAGGGATTGAATTATGAATGTGTAGTTTAATATTAGTTTACTTTCTGCAAATTAGAAAGATTAAATTGCTCATGACATCTTCAGTTACCTCCGAAAGCCACATCTGGACTGATGGTGAGGGATTGAATTATGAATGTATGGTTTGATATTAGTTTACTTCCTGCAAGTTAGATATCAGTTACTCAAGTTGTTTATGGTTACTTCCGAAAATCATAGCTGGACTAATGATGAAGGATTAGAAGATAAATTGATGTAATATGATTTAGATTTACTTTGTTGCAATTTTGAATTTCTTTAAGCATAGTTTCTTTTGTGTTTGAACAACAACAAGAATAATGAGTTTCATGATCAGTAGTTCATTGTTTGTTTGACTACAGTAGTGATGCAATTTCATTTTGTTTGAAGAATTAATTTTTTCATTGTGTGTTTTTAAAATTATTTTGAAGTTTGGAAAATCATTAGAAAGACATTCTTGTCTTGAATATTCGTCTCCATACTTGTCTTTTAGAATTTCACAAAAATCCAAAAACGACACAAAAAGTAAGAGATAGGTTATCTTGCACATATAGTGCGCCACACTTCGTCAGCTTACGAATCCCGGATTGACAAATTAAATGTAGCAATTTAGGACACACAAAATTGACCAAACAAACATAAATGAAGTTGGTTCAACAGTTTAATCTGAACCAATGGAAGAAATAAGAGATAGAGGTTAGGTTATAACTTCAAAAGAAAAATGATTTAGGGTCTGCAAGTCCAAATGCACCCTACAAAAGAAGAAAAATGTTATATTTGTAGTTTGGGTAGTAGAGATGTTGATGAGAAAGAATAGAAGAAGAAAATCAAAAGAAGAGGGTGTTTTTACTCTAAAGTTGGAAAAAGGTTACTTTCCAAAATTTGGGAATTAAGAGATGTATTCAACATTATTATGGCATACCCTCTGTCTTTATTTTATCCTAAGTCCCGACAATAGTATTGTTTCATTTTTCCCAACCCGCATAAACACCCATATTCTTTTAAACTGAAAGTCCTACATTACACCTCATGTTGTATACATTTATTATCGCCTGGCCCTACCATTATCGTCCGAAATGGGTGGTATTCGATACCACCATTGTTGCAACGTGTCGCACCCATATTAATTTGCACCCCCCCCCCTCCGATACCATTTACAATAATCACCCCCCTCCAAAATTGGTTTTCGTCGCGCTTGAAACCACTGCACTCGCCCAACAACATTGCAACCATTATCGAGTGCCATTGTGCCACATCACCCCCCCCCCACCCCACGTCACCTCCGCTCCCGCCAGATAACCATTGCACAATGTCGTTGCGTCAGATCGTTGCTTACCTGTCCCCTCCATCCAATCAAATCCACTCTCGCCAAGTACCCATTGAGCATTCAATTGGTTGGGCCGTTGTCCAACGGGCTCGCGCCACATCAAACGGTCACTCATTCACCTGCTAAAACAGCAACTCATCAGATTTTGTGAATCTTACCATCCTCATTCTATTCCACTGTCACAGATGATCGAGTTTCAGGAATTAACAGCAAAAGAACAGTGGAGAAAAGCCTCAGTCTATCTACATACAACGCATAGTGCTCTTCAAGATTGATCGTAGTTCCCCTCTATTTTCTCCCTCCCCCAGTTTGATCTACAATTGTTCCCCCTCTCTGTTCCCTCTCCTTTCAATCCTCTTCCTTTTTATACAGTGAAAGAAACAATTAAATTCATCACAGATTACACAATGCCTCCCAAGCCAAATCAACAACCATTTAACCCAATGGTCTACCCTCAGGTGGACCTGGATCATCTGGCATTGGCAAATCAAGCTTTAAAAATCTACGAGACAAAGTCTGACATAGATATATTCGATGTCTATTGCTGGCTCGAGGACAAATTACTGGATGAGGTGGATGACATTGGCCTGTGGGAGACTAAATTTCCTTACTACATTTTACCCAAAACCCATAGCTGCCCAGAATTCATTAGGAAATCTCACACCAGTTATAACATCAATCAGAGGTATGTAGTGACTCCATCAGGAGAGGTATTGTTTTCCATCAATTCCCAATCCATTCAGCAGATGATGCAGGCCCCCATTGTTGAGTCCACCATCCCTTTCTCTTATGAAGCCCTTAGGGAGTTATATCAAAAGTTGGACTTTTCCAGCAGGGCTAAGACCTTAGAGCTCTTCATGGCCAGTAATGCCCCAATGCCTACAAACAATCCCCCATATCATTCATCTATATTCCCTGATAGGACCCAACATATCGTCATTGTTTTGTCATATTTGTTAGGGTATCACACATACCAATGGGTAGATGAAGCCATGATTGGTTTCTTATCCATCCTTTCATCAGATGCTAAACCATCAGTTATGTTTAATTTTTCCCAATTCCTTGCTGAATCCATCCATGACCAATTTTTTAAGTTTCATTCAGAGGAGGTGTTCAAATACACCTTTGTTTTGGTGTATATGTTTGTTTATTTTCAGTGCAACAGGTTCCAATTTGAAATGACAAAACTCAATGAAGATTATGAGGCTCAATCTGCCATCTTCTAGACCACTCTACTACTGAAAGAACGGAAAAATTATACACACAAATATTTTGTGGATTTATCTGTGCATCCAGCCAAAGGTGAATGAAGAAATAAAGAAAACTATGCAGCTGACAGATCAGGTGAAGATAGCAGATTGGTACTTGTACCAAAATTATACAGAGATTCGAGTCTATGGGTGTGAGTTGGCTCCCTATAAACTGATTGATCAGTACCAAAGACATCCATCCTATTGATCAGATGGAGCTACACAAGTAGACCGGAGAGATAATGGCATCTACTTTGACAAGCACTGCCATGAACTTGTCAAAACATCAGATATCTTTAGCTAATACTCGATCACAGCTTAAGATGGAGAAAATTTCTACTATGGATAAAGACTCAAGAATTAAATATTTGGAAGATTTGGTGGTAAATATTAGGTATGACCCAACCAATGTTCAAGCTATGGAGGAGATTTAGAAGAAAATAATGTTTACATAGCATCCCTTAGAAAACAACTTAAAATGTCAGCAACAGAAGACCCCTTGGCAAAGGGCATTGAAGTAAATGAGTCACAAAATGTCAAGTTAATGAAGTTAATCATGGAATAGTCTATACAGATCAAGCAAATGGAGACAGAGATGGAGAAATTGTTGAAGAAGAAAAAAGAAGAAGCCCTGGTGGCACTCATCCCATTGGAAGTTGTGCCCATTGCATCAATTCCATCTGTTGTTCCAGCAACTGCTAGGGCATCTAGTGGGGCAGATCAGTTGTCCAAGGCCATGGAGAGTATGACCCTCCAGACAAAAGATATCAAGAAATTGGTGGCATAAATAGGCATCTTGAGAGATCATAAGACAAGATCCGAAACTACCGATGAAATAGCCAAAAAACAGATTGAAAGGTTGGAGAAGGCAGAAAAGGATTTTTCAGCTAGTAGCATTCTGGGCCAAATGAAGCTAATCATCTGGGGTAGTATCATAGAGGCAGTGAATGAAGTATGGCACTCCATCCACATCATTTTTTAGCAGAAAGAGTTGATTGACAGGTGTTGGGTGTCTATTTAAAAAGCCAATCAGGAGTTGGGAAATATGCCTACCACAGCCCCCAAAATCATAAAGTTCCCAAACTCCAAAAACCAGTTATGAGCTCGAGGAACTGGATGTGCAGGACAGGAAAAAGACCATACTAGAAGTAAAAAGAGTTTTCACTAAGAGGAATTTGGTCAGACAGTTGGAGGAGAAATGCCACGAATTGGATGTGGCTATTAGCAGGTTCTTCAACAGAATTGGTCCCTTGAGGGAAAAAGGGATGGATTCATTGTATGTAATTAATAATAAACTGGTCCAGAAGGGATATTACATTTCAAAGCTTAGGGAGACAGCCAAATACATCATGAAATTCTACAATATCAAAGGAAACATGACCGGGAAAGTTGTCATGGAACTCTTGAGTAATGACATCTTCATTCAACATGAGCTAAAGCATGTTTTCCTCTCCAGGCCCACATTCAGAAAATATACAGAGGTGGATGAAGTGTATCCACACGTCGTAGGGACAAGAAGTATGGGCAAGAGTGAATGGGCCAAGTTATGTATGTATCAAGACTAAAAGGCACATTGAGCACGTTAGCAAAGCCACTGATCAGCTAAAAGTGCCATCACTGCTTCAGATTTAATGATCCAGCAAAGGCGGTCCAAAAGGTAAAGCCAGGTGTCAGAGCCATTGATCATTGCCTCTTCATGACCACCTCAACCACTTTTGGGCTTAATTTTTAATTCATGAAGAGATGTCGGGGTTATTACCACAAGCAGTGCTTGTCAGATGGCCACACTTGTCTAATTTTTGGCTTAGTTGTAATTAATGAAAGGTTGTTGAAGTAGATAGGGAAATGGATGTAGTTTGTAGTTAAATACTGCATGTATTGGAAGTATTCGGGGTTGTACCCTACATTGTAAGAACCTTTTGTATTGGAGCGCTGTAATTTTTTTAAGTCGGGCATCAATAATAAGAGACTATTCTACATGATACTTGAGTTGTGTTATATGGTGATGTGTTTTCTTTCTGTATCAAATGTTTCCATTGTTTTTCTTGTTGTGCATCATATTTATCTGATTGTAAAGCAGAAATTTTAGATTGGGATATGTTGTTGGAGTACCTTAATTCTGTCTATGTTTTCCATCTGAATGTTTTCTCTTGAAGTCTGGTTAGATAATTCTTAACTGTTATTTAATCACTACTGAACATTACTATTTCCTCCACCTCATAATTCACAATTTGTTAAAGATCCAATTAGCATAGTTAGCTTGCCTTGTGATGCTCTTGAAAAGTTGATGCAACAAACCAGCCTTTTATGACTCCATAGCCCAATGGATTAGTTTAAATAGATATGCTCATCCAACCAACAAAATCAATCAAAACAACCAAATCCGCATCATCACTCATAACATAAAGATAAAATTAAATCATAAACAGAGAGAGCCCTCTCTGAGTCTAGGAATGCTAGGTCCTAGATTCCCAAGTGGTTTGATGTTGTCCTTTATAGTTTATTATTTCAAATCTTATAGATTATAGAGCCACAACACCTTGTAAACTTACTTACTCACCATTGGGAGCATAAAGTGCCCACGCAGTGAAAGACATATTTTGTGTACTACGACAAGCGCCATCAGCATAACCGACAGGAGGAAGAGAGTTTGTTGACATTTGCAAACCAAGCAGAACATAGTAAGCAAGGGAAAATTGTTGGCTTGGAAGGGCTTCGACCCAGGTTCGGAGTTAAATATGCACCAACAAAACCCTCTATCACTAGCCCTTTCGGCAACGACCTGTAGAGAAGATCCAAATCTCACCCGAGGCAATATTGGGGGATCTCAGAACCAGGTTTCTACATCCAGAGGGACAATAGGACGTCAATCTACTGCTAAAATTTTGTTTAATTTATTTTGAACTACGTGGATGCATCTATCTACTTTAACAGTTTATACTTCATTCATCAAATAATACTTGTGTGCACTATGCCTTTTTCATCAAAACATAATAGAAAAGTATACAAATAACTTCGTAATGCAAATAATAATAAAAAACACAGATAAACACAGAGATGCTCCAAAAAAAATTCTTCTTTTATTAAGATAAGTCTTCTTCAATACATGTACTTTCTATGACCTATGCACAGAGTTGCAGGTGGTCTATGCACAAATTTGTAGACTCTTCAAGGCCTCCATGCACAGTTGCGGATCCTTCCCTTAAGACCCAGACAAACTAAATACATATATTCAATAGCTTGCGCTCATTAATAGTTACATGATTCTTACTTAGACTTGACATTACATTGTTTTGTATAGCCTTTACATCCATACAATACCATGGGCAGACAAAAACTAACAAGTAAACCCAAAATAATTACAAAAAGAGGGGCTTAGACTCACCCTTAATCCCCTAAACTCCACGTGATAGATTCATCTTGAGTGGACCACGCACTCTGCTTCCTAAAAATGTGTAGTCTTTGACTCAAAATTGGACCAAGTTAGGCCATGCCCAATAGGGCCCCAACACTCACATGTGACGCGTCCTGATTCACTCAGCTGGTGCACCCTGAACCTTCTCTACAATGTTGGTGTAGGTTGCATTCAGTGGCTGAATCATCTTTATAAACTAATTTTCCTCTTGGTGCACCTCTTCGAGCAGCCTCTCTATTGTTGGCCCAACTATCTTCTGAAGCACGTATTTCTGCTTCTGTCAAATCTCTTTAATATTTCCATCCATTGTCTGTGAAATTTGGACGGCTTTGTCCTACCATGGTTGATTCCTTGCAGTGATCAGCTGCTCTTTCCTTCTCAAATCCTCAATCTGCCTTTGCAGATTTTTCCTTTCAGTGATGCGAGCAATTTGTTGCGTGGGTGCTAAGGTAATCGCAGTGGGCCGGATCTCGTCCAACTGCTTATGCTTTTCCTGGACCTCATTTTCAATTTTCTGAATGTTTGGATCCTTCTATAGTGAGGTCCAAATATCCATTATATCTTTTATCAACTTTCCACAATCCTTTACTATGGTGGAGATACCTACTAATGCGGTTTAAGATCTGCTTCCCTCTGCTCACGTACCTCCGGCAATGTGTTTGGTTGCAGCCTCAGTTGCAACTCAGTGATATACATCTGGTACTCAAACTTCATCTTATCCATGTTGTTCTTTGACTTCTTGATCGCGAAGGCAAGCTTCGCAACCTTATCTTTTGGGGCTTCCTCTGTGCAGACCCTTGATGTCCGGAATCTTGCTGAAATTCTTTCCTATGGCATCCTCTATTTTATTGTATTGTTGTCGCTCCTTTTTCCTCTCCTTGACTATCTGATCCAGTTCCTTCATTATATTTTTTTTATCCTGTTTCACTTCGTCGGGGGCTTGCAACATGCGTTGTTCTTGCCCTTTCAATTCTTCAATTATTTCTTGATGAAATTCATGTAGTGTTGGGGTGGGGAGCAGAACTAGATTCAGGCAAATGCTTTCCCATCCTTTGGTACGTTCCCTGTCTTCGGTTGCGTCAAATTGAAGTGCTCCTCAAGGTACCTATAAAATATGAACACCAAGAGTTGTCCCCAATCGGTGCTCTCGCTGCGCCTGCTGGCTCGTCTGTGCTGATAGAATGGTTGGTTGTTCCTATGTTTTTTTTTTTTCCAGCACCTTAAGCTCCTAACTTCCCTGTTGTACCTTTGTTAGTACTGCTTTGTACTAATCTTTAATATAGCTCCATGTATCTTATGTGAGATGCGGCACCTTATTGCCAATTTCGTTGATGTCCCCTTCAGTGAGGGTCAGTGGGTCCCCGATAACAGAACCATTTGTTGGCTTGGAGGGGCTTCGACCCAAGTTTGGAGTTAACTCCATACCAACAAAACCCTCTATCACCGGCCCTTTCGGCAATGACCTGCAACGTAGATCACAGTCTCATCTGAGGCAATATTGGGGGATGTCAGAACCAGGGTTTTGCACCAAGAGGGACAATAGGACGTGGATCTACTACTAAACTTCTATTTAAGCTTATTTTGAACTATGTGGATGCTTCCATCTACTTTAACAATATATACTTCATTCATCAAATAATACTTCTATGCATTGTGCCTTTATCATCAAAACATAATAGAAAAGTATACAAATAACTTTGTAATGCAGATAATAATCAAATACACATATAAACACAAAGATGCTCTAAAAGTCTTTCTTATTTTATTAAGATAAGTCTTCTTCAATAGATTTACCTTCTCTGTCCTGTGCACACAACTGCAGGTGGTTTTCACACAAAGTTGAAAACTCTTCAAGGCCTTTTCTCACACAGCTGCGGAGCCTTCCCTTAAGACCCAAACAGAATAAAGACAGATATTCAATTGCTTGCTCTCATCAATAGTTACATGATTCTTACTTTTACTTGACATTTCATTGCTTTATATAGCCTTTACATCCATACAATACCATGCTCCACATACCATGGGCGGACAAAACTAAAAATTAAACCCAAACCCTTTATAAAAAGAGGGTCTTTGACCCACCCTGAAGCCCCTAAAATTCGCATAGTAGATTCATCTTCGCTGGACCGTGCACTTTGCTTCCTCAAAATGTACTCTTTGACTCAAAATTGGACCAAGTTGGGTCATGCCCAACAGAAACATGTTTGCAAAAAGGCAAACAAATCACACCAAAAGTTGCATTATAATGTACAAAGTATCAATGCGAAATCAAGCATAATACTTCAGGTAGGGCCTAATGCGGGGCCCAGAAATTTTTTTCTCATCATGAGTAATAGGAATAAGGCCATAGTTTTATTGTTCCCATTGTATGTAGGCTTCATCTCAGCCAATTTTGTGAAATAAATCATAGACATGTACCCATGCCCCCTGGCTGAGGGAGGATTACAAGTCGTAAAAACACGGTCCCATTTGGAAAATGGGAAAATGGTAATAACTGGGTTGAAGGGAGCGGGTGGGGCTTCGATGTGAATATTCACAATGACATCAGGTTTCAAAAATAAATGGAAATGAATTATTGCCAAGATATTTCCCATATCTGCTTCAGACAACACATTCTGGACTCGAATGGGAGTCTTAAGGAGAGCAATCGTTGCAGGGGGAACTAACGAATCCAAATAGGTAGGAATCTCACCAAGGCTTGGAAAAAACGAGGAACGATGATGAGTATCATTCCAAGGGGTTTCGTCAAACTACATGACTTCAATGTAATGTTCCAAAATTTTCATAAAGTTAATTGGAACATTAATTTTTCTCATATCATATAGGAGGTTAATAAAATGGGTGAGGAGACCCATAAGTAGGAATAAAATCCCTCACAGTGTGAAAGGGATCAATGGAGCATCTTCATTTTTCACCTTCCAGTGTGAAAAGGGGAAAATGCATAAGGGCAAGGTCAAGTTTGACCAAGTCAATAGCGCTGCCTAAGAGGGTGTAGCTTGCTTGGGAAGACAGTGCAGTTTGAGAGGGAGAAAGATCCTTTGTGGAAGAAACCCTAATGTGTGGGGTCCAGAGGAAAGATACATTCACTTGCATAAAAGGAGGAAGGGGCAGATATAGTGAGATATCTTTGAGCATATTGCTTTTGGTCTGGAAGACTACTTTGCATTCTCCGGCTGTTCAGCTGAGTTGCAGTGTTGTTAGCACGAGGGATTCCTATTTAGGATTTCCACTCCTTCTTGAGAGGGCTATTGAAGGAATGCACTTCATTTCTCCACATCTTGGCTCAAGGCCAAAGCCACTCCTTTCAGTCATTGCGTTATTTCTGCTGAAGTATAACATAGTGTTGTTAGGTGTTGCAGTGAAGGGTTCCACAACACCATTCCTTGTCTCATCTTTCAGAGGAGGGAGCTTCTATTCCTCCGGGAGGTTAGTGAAGGAGGTATCTGAGTTGATTTCACATCTTTGGCACCAGGCCAAGCATCTCTTATCTCCTACAGCACAGTTCAGCTCCTTGACTGCATTATTTCTTAGCACAATTGCAGTGGGGGTTGCACCACTATTTTGGAGGGTAAGATCTTCATGGATTGGATCAGAATTTCACCTGAGAGATCCATTGGATGAGATCTATGCATCATATGCAGCATCATCAGCTATCTCCATCCATTTCTATTTTCTGAGTTGCAGCTGCTACCCAGCAACTCCGGCATTTCTGCAGATTTTCCATTTGTACATATATTTCAGCCAATCCTCTTAAGGATTGTTGTATTGCTATTTTCAGGGGTTGAGAGCTTGCTCCCCCACATTTCTTGAGCTCATATTTTCATATCTTTTTATTATCATTTAATATGATGCAGTGTCTCCTATAGACAGCACTATTATAGCCATGGCTTCTTTCATGTAGCAGTGTTTTCCATTTATATGTTCCATTGAGGTTGTATTGCTTGCTTGAGTGACTCTTTCCTCAAGAATTTGTATACCATTGCTGCTATAATACACATTTGTTGGCTATCTACTTCTTCATGTGCCCAGGCTCATTAAAATAACACTGCTACTTCATTGTATGTTCTTGCATTTGTTGCAGTCCTTCATCGGGCACTTTCTAAGGACAACTAGGTGTGGGAGATCTGTTTAACCCACCTAGAGGGATTTATTTGGAGCCTCCTCTTGGATTTAGGACTTAGACACATTTTTCTAAGGGATCTAGGTCCTGGTTTCAAATCCTGTAGCAGCCATTGCTGGAAAATGCATTTTCCAATCATGCCTTGCTAGTTGTTCCAGATTTGGGATATTACAGTGGTATCAAAGCAACTTTCTTGGCTCAGCTTGTCATTCTCAGCCCAAAAAGATCAGAAGATTGAAGAGGATGGGTTTTATCTCATCATATTTCAGATCCATGAAGAACCTCCCCAAGGAGGATAAGAAAAATAGAAGAGGAAATAGCCTGCACTTCCTATTCTCATCAAGAAGGAGACAGAATGATGAGCAGGAAAAAGTCTTCATCTGCTGGAGGAGATAAAGGGGATAAGCTTACAAAGCTTCTTCCTAAATCTGTACATAATATTCATGAAGACTTCAAGAATATCAGGAAGGATATGTATGAAGAATCTCCGAGAGGTTTTGAATCTAAAGCAAACTCTAGATTGTCAAATGAGGAGTGTGAGCAAGCAGCTACACAGTTGCATACACAGCGCAGTCACATGCCTAGGATTGCCGGAATAGAGATGGAAAGAAGAGAAGAAGTTGTTGGGAGGGAAACTCTTAGTGATTTCCTGAGAGAGTATGAGTCTCAAACTCATAAATACCAAGATCATCTCAGTTTTTCAGAGTTTTGCAAGATCAAGGTGAAGAGAAGAGATCAGCAGGATAGATTTCTTCTATCTACCTTTGAGGGATCACCTACATGTTCAGCCAAAGCTTGACTGGAGGAGTTAGATACCTTCTTGCAGCAACACCAAATTCTTGAAGATGAAGCCATCAGAGTTGCAGCGCTGCATATGAGAGGTAAGGCCTATGCCTGGTGGATCATTGTATCCTTTTCTTTAAAAAATGTAAACACTGCATCTTATGTAAGTTTCACTAAGGCATTAGTGAAAATATTTGATAGAAGGATTCATGAGACACACATGGTAGAGCTAAACAAGGGAACTCAAACAAAATCCTTGAATGAAAATGCAATTCCATTTCAGAAAGCCATGGAGGAGGCTGAAAATTTGCACCATACCTTACCGGAACAAATTCTTTCATCTCACACCTTTGAGTAAGGGAGCATGGAGATCTCTTTTTCAAACAGGGATCCAATCATTGGGAGGTTGCCCATTCATGTTGCAGATATTGAGGGCAACAGCGTTGTTTCATCTAGATATTATCTAGTGCCTCATGCAGAGGAAGGAGGGGATCTTGCTCCAAATAGAGGGGTTTTTGCATCTTTGCAAAGAAGTCCCCAGGATCTCATATGTGGAGATCAAGGCACAACTCATGTTCTACATGTGCCATTGATGATGAGCTGTGGAACCATGGAGGCACAAGGAGGAGGTAGGGAGAAGAACAAGCATCATGATATGAGGAGTACACACCCCTATCCATTTCTGGAGGTTGTTACACCTAGGAGGGAGACTGGATTGCGCAGTTAAAGCATGGGCAGATTTTTCCATTCATATATGCAGTCATCTCTTGATGATGATGTCTCATTGCATGGAAACATTTCACCGGGGGAACCACTGGATCAGTAGAGGAGGATGGATGCTTCACATGTTGAGGCACCACTCATTGATTTTAGGAGGGTGGAGACCTTGGGAGAGCTTGGTACAGCGCTGGGAGTCTTGGGTAAACTCAAGGAAAGAGGGAACATTCTCTCAACATCATCATTACCCACTTCCATTTCAGATTCTGCGCTGTGGCAGAAGCAGCAGGGGAAGGATAGCAGCCTTCCAACTTGCATCTTTGGCATGGGAGATGTCAAAGAAGAGGATGACCATATAACAGATGTTCTTCATGAGAGATCATCAACGTTGTCACTATGGAGGATAGATCCAGATTGGAGCTCCCAGTTGTTGGTGGAGTATTCCAAGGATCTTCAAACTTGTTGGATACTGGATGGCCAGTTGCATGAGGAGGAGTATTCAGTCATAGATGGGGTCATCTACTATCATGGTAGAATCTTCTTATCTGGAGCTTCCAAGCTCAAGGAGAATTTTCTACAAGCAGCTCATGAGGATTTTCTTTTCAGCCCCACTTGTTCTATGAGAGCATACCACGCCATCATGGAGGGGTATTTTTGGAAGGGCTTTGAGGAGGAGATATATCAGCATATGAGAAGATGCATGGATCATATGGAGATGGAGGAGAGACATAACTCTTTAGAAGAGTTAGCACAACCACCTCTTTTCTCTTTGAGGATGAGAGGAGACTCATTTATGAGCCACTCCCTTTGTATGAGCAGAATATGTGGTAGAGGTATTCATTGTTGTTTACATGATTATTTATATAATGTATGTATATATCCCTTAGCCATATATGTGTAGGATGATGCTCCAAGGAGGAGCATTATCTTTTCTAGACCTCATGGTTTAGTTGAGGCCATAAGCAGGATTGATGGCCATTCCCTAGGAGGACTTGGGGAAGAGAGATATTATGGAGTACATGCTCATTGTACACCTTGCATCATTCACTTCCTCCATTCTTATGAGGAGATTGGAGCAGCAAGCAAGTGGTTGACAAACCACACATTTTATCAGTCTCTATTGCATTTGAGGGTCAAGCTGCGTTGGTTACACTTGAGGGACCATTTTCCTTCTCACTTGTTACACATGGCAGCAAGCATGATTCTCATTTTTGCTCCCTATGGCTCTATTGTTTCTGCCTTTATGAGGAGCATGTTTGGGAGAAAGACACATTGGGTGAATGTGTCCTTTGAGGGAGAATACTCCCACACTTTTTGCACTACATGTTCTAAGGGGAGCATGGGAGATGGTATGGCCACTAGAGCAACACATTTTTTTCCTTATGCAGTGAGCCATATGATGGATATGATGCCATATGATGATGATTTCCAACTCATCATATATGGGGATGTTTGGGCCAGCTTGATTTGCAGCGTTGGGGGAGAGATATTTGGAGATCTAGTCCTCATCTTGCCACTTGAGGGCAACCTTATTGCAGCCCAGGATCATCAAAAACTCTATAATTATCATAAGTGGAGAGATGGACAGCGTGGGGTAGGCTACATTGTCTACCATATGCAGATTTTCATCCCACCTACTTTGCCAGAGCCAAAGGTGGAGGACAGATTTCAGGAGTTGCCTAGTTGGAAGGTGACTCATTTTGCATGGCTTATAGCTTGGGGATGGAGGGTCCATATGGGAGGAATAGTTCCCATAATATTTTAGATCCCATTCCTCAAAGGAACCTCTAGACATCACTTAGTTATCCTCTTGAGTATTTCACCTTTACATGATGATGGCTTGATAGCTAACTTGCATGTTGAGGAGGAGAAATGTGGAGACTTAATTGATGAGATAACATCTCTTTTCTTGGAGGAGATCATCATACATGGATGCTACAGGGAGAGGAGGGGAAATAACTCAGTTTTGTCCTGGCACTTACTTGAGGATAAGCAATCTTTGAGAGGGAAGGACTGTAATGTTCCAAAATTTTCATAAAGTTAATTGGAACATTAATTTTGCTCATATCATATAGGAGGTGAATAAAATGGGTGAGGAGACCCATAAGTAGGAATAAAATCCCTCACAGTGTGAAAGAGATCAATGGAGCAGCTTCATTTTTCACCTTCCAGTGTGAAAAGGGGAAAATGCATGAGGACAAGGTCAAGTTTGACCAAGTCAACAGCGTTGCCTAAGAGGGTGTAGCTTGCTTGGGAAGATAGCACAGTTTAAGAGGGAGAAAGATTATTTGTGGAAGAAACCCTGATGTGTGGGGTCCAGGGCAAAGAGACATTCACTTGCATAAAAGGAGGAAGGGGCAGCCATAGTGAGATATCTTTGAGCATATTGATTTTGGTCTGGAAGACTACTTTGCATTCTCTGGTTGTTCAGCTAAGTTGCAGTGTTGTTTAGCATGAGGGATTCATGTTTAGGATTTCCTCTCCTTCTTGAGAGGCCTCTTGAAGTATTTCACTTCATTTCTCCACATCTTGGCTCAAGGCCAAAGCCACTCCTTTCAGTCACTGCGTTATTTCTGATGAAGTATAACGTAGTGTTGCTGGGTGTTGCAGTGGAGGGTTCCACAACACCATTCCTTGTCTCATCTTTCAGAGGAGGGAGCTTCTATTCCTCCGGGAGGTTAGTGAAGGAGGTATCTAAGCTGATTGCACATCTTTGGCACCAGGCCAAGCATCTCTTATCTCCTACAGCGCAGTCCAGCTCCTTAACTGCATTATTTCTTAGCACAATTGCAGTGGGGGTTGCACCACTATTTTGGAGGGTAAGATCTTCAGGGATTGGATCAGCCTTTCACCTGAGACATCCATTGGATGAGATATATGCATCATATGCAGCATCATCAGCTATCTCCATCCATTTCTATTTTCTGAGTTGCAGCTGCTTCCCAGCAACTCCGACATTTCTGCAGATTTTCCATTTGTACATATATTTCAGCCAATCCTCTTAAGGATTGTTGTATTGCTATTTTCAGGGGTTGAGAGCTTTCTCCCCCAAATTTCTTGAGCTCATATTGTCATATCTTTGTATTATCATTTAATATGATGCAGTGTCTCCTATAGACAACGTTGTTATGGCCATGGCTTCTTTCATGTAGCAGTGTTTTTCATTTATATGTTCCACTGAGGTTGTATTGCTTGCTTAAGTGACTCTTTCCTCAAGGATTTGTATACCATTACTGCTATAATACACATTTGTTGGCTATATACTTCTTCATGTGCCCAGGCTCATTAAAATAACGCTGCTACTTCATTGTATGTTCTTGCATTTGTTACAGTCCCTCATCGGGCACTTTTTGAGGACAAATAGGTGTGGTAGATCTATTTAACCCACCTAGAGGGATTTCTTTGGAGCCTCCTCTTAGATTTAGGACTTAGACACATTTTTCTAAGGGATCCAGGTCTTTGTTTCAAATCATGTAGCAGCCATTGCTGGAAAATGTGTTTTCCAGTCATGCCTTACTAGTTGTTCCAGATTTGGGATATTAATTTCAAATATGCTTTCGTTAGTCAATAAAGTATCGTTCAAAGGATCGTCAGAATCCAAAAAAACAAGAAAAGGTGATTGTGAATACGAATCTAGGATCGTATTCAAATTATTTTTTGTTTGAGATGCATCCACGGAAGCTAAAATGACAGCTTTATATGCTATTTCAACAAAGCTGAGCAACATGGCGTTACCAAAACGGTCAATCTAATCAGGAATGGGTATGATCCAAGAGTCAGGACGAGAAGAGATCATATTAAATGCGGCAACATTAGGCGGAGGGAGGGAAAAAGTTCCCATTAACGAAGAGTCTTTAAAAAGACCTACTCTAACATTCTCATAAAGAATGGTGGTTTTCCCAACATAAGTCACATTACCAATTGAAGAGTCAGTGGAAAAGAAGGCTAGCTGGTCTTCCGTGACAATCTTTCCTTGATGGGGAAAATGAAGTGCACAAAATATAGTAGAAACCACACAAATCATTGTGTTATTCCTACTACAACCAAGTAGAAGGTTATAATTGAGATTTGTGTCAACAACTTCTACCTCCATATTGACAGTTATACCTTCTAAATGGATAGGTAAGGCATTGAGAAAACCATACAGGTGGAAACCTCTGCCATCAAAAGCTTCTAATGTATTCGGGGATTGCTTGAGAGGAGGAGAGCTAAGAGTTTTCCAATAATAGATGGACATGATACATGTGTAGGCTCCTTCATCGAAAACATTCCTATGAATAGTCTTTCCCATAATGACAACTTGAATGAGAAAATCAAGTTGAGGCGGTAGGTGTGGAACATGGTTTTCAAGATCAAAAGTGAACAAGTTGGAATTTGTGGGATAAATTCCTCCTATGATAGATAGAAAAGCCTTCTTTTTTTATGGACATGTCTGAAGAACTTTCAAAGCCGACATCATCGAGGGTGCTTGAGCTAAATCTTCTACAATATTGTAGTATTAATAAACTCATGCATTCGGATTGTAATCCGATTTACAAAAAGCACCTTTGGGGGGTGGTCGGATAATGGAATCAGTGCTAGGTTTCTCGATATGGAGAGGACCAGAATTGGGTGGAATGGTGGAAGAGGGTATATCAGTAGCATCTTTATCTACCAGATATTTTTTGGGAATTGCATAATATTTTGATCTTTTGGCTACGTTTATCAGTTTCGTGCCACTCATGAATACTTGGGAACTTCTAGAGGTTTGACCTTGATATTGATCTACTAATTTCATCTGCTGAGATGGGAAATGTTCCTTCAGCACAGCTGGCATCCCAGGGGTGCCTTTCATAAGGCAACTTAATTCAGTAGGACAGGGGCAATCCTTAGTGTAATGATCTTCATCACAAATAAGGAAAGATATTTTGGCTTTCGTTTTGATAAATCATCAACAGACGGCTTCGGGGAATCATGTTCAGGGATATCTTGCTTAGATTTTCCTTTACCCTTCTTTTTACCTTTCGAGAAATTATCTGTTGTTGTAGATTGGACATCATTTACTTCTGAGGTTTTCCCAAGATTCTTCTGGTTGTTTGCAACATCAGGGGTTACGGAAATAGGAGTAGATTTGGATTTTGTAGATTTAGTCGGAGTAGTACTAGACTACTGCATGACAGATCTAATGCCACCACCAATATGTTTTAAATCTGTAGACCTGGAAGACGCGGAATTAGTTGAAGGTCGCGAGGCGTCGGGTAATAATTCATATATCGTGCCAAATTACGAATATATTAAATCTAAATATTGGGCACGGGTGATTTCTTGTCCTTCAGTTACACAACCACCCATTTTTATGTCTCTGGCAATAGTGGGGATGAATGATTTGGTAAACCATTCGGTCAGAAGCTAATCCAGGATGTCAAATTTGATGAGGCGACGTCTCTATCTCCATTCATGGATATGATCAGAGATATCAGTGGATTTCATATGTTTCAAAGATGTTAAGAGATGGGTTCCAGTCTTATACTGGACATGAAATTGAAAATGAGTGAGGAAATCCACGGCCAAAGAATTGAAATCTTGTAAAGTACCTCGAGGGATCTCGATGTAAAATTTAGCAGCAGCACTCGTCAAAGTGCACTGGAAAATAAGCTTTTGGATTGAATCATTGATGCAAGGGTTAGAGGAACACCAAAGGTGATAAGTCATAACATGCGCTTTGGGGTATTCTCCAACCGTTCCTTAAAACTTAGGATAGTCTCCAGGTATTTTTGTTGAAACTAGAGGCCAATATGGTGAGTGGAGTGTTGGGTCATTTGTGAGCCATGACATATCCGACAATTCCAACATTCCTAAAAATGGAAATTGAGGATTATACAGTGTATAAGCTCTTCGGTATGCACTAAACTAGGTATTCCAACCCAGTTGGAATTGATTATGCCCCCATTGGGGTGGGTTATGACCATATGGACCAAATTTCCCATATTGTTGTCGAAAGGATGTTTACTTATGTTGCTAGTAAGGTCCGTGCTACAGTTGTTGATAAGGCCCCTGCTACAATTGTTGATAATGTCCATGTCGCAGTTGTTGATAAGGCCCCTGCTGTAGTTGTTGGTAAGGTCCCTACTACAATAGCTGATAAGGCCCCTACTGCAGTTGTTGGTATGGTCCTTGTTGCAACTTAGGGTTAGGTCCCTGTTGAAACTCTTGGTATGGTCCCTGCTACAGTTGAGGGTTAGGTCCCTGTTGTAGTTTTTGGTGAGGGCCTTGTTGGGGCTATTGGTAAGGGGTACCAGGTCTAAGAGGATATGTTCTAGATTTCCCCAACGAAGGAATGGGACCATATTGCATTTGGGGACCTACCTACGGATTGATAGAAACACACGACAGTGGGATTTAAGGTTGTTGAACATATCATTTTTGAGTCAAGGAGACTTGAGGACCTTGAAAAGGTTCCCCCATGACAGAACTTGACACAGATGAAACTAATGTTCCACCTAGGTTATGGATAGCAACAATGGGGTGGCATGTCCCTGATGTAGATCCATAGATCATATAGTTCCCACCAGAATCATCAGGTGTGTAGGGTTTCCCCCCAGGCTATGGAATAGATGAACCCATAGGTTGACCACTAAAATGGGGAACTGCAGTTACCCTAGATAGGGTCAATGGGGCAGAAGTCCCAAGAGTAACCTGCATCTAACCCACAGCAACTTTAGGTTGGGTAGTAGGTATTGACATGTTTAGACCAAATGAGCAAGTGATAGGAGTGACACCAAATGACCATATAGGGTTGTGATAAAGTGAAGTCATGTTATAATCGCCTGAAACAATATCACTAAGATAATTATAACCTGGTGAGACCAAAGTTTCACTATGACTAGAGGGTGCAGTTGACCTACTTCCCATATCATAGGAAACATATGGAAAGCCTTCAGGGGGATGATTGTTTCAGGATCAACTTCTGGAGAATGAGTTTTAGATGTCTCCAAAGGAGTATTTTGGGTTGTATCTTTAAATGGCGCATCATCACCATTTTTTTTCGTGTTTGGCAGAAACAATTCTTGAACCGGAACCTAAGACACACCAGGAGAAGTTATCAAAGGTATGATGGCAGTATCAAAGGGGTTATACTGGTGTGGAGGTGATAAGTAGAGAGGGTCATCTTCTGGATTAAAGAGTGGATTCTCAGGAAAAAGCAAGAACCTCGAAGTAGGCTCAGGACTATCTGGAGGAGATACCTGGGACGAAGTAATCGACTCTGGAGGAGGTGGTCAAGACGTAATGGGTTGGATACTTAGAATGATACCAAGTTCAACACCTTGGTTCTCAAGAGGTTCAGATACAATATGTGGTATCTCTCTTTGGACTCTTTGAGGTGACCTATCGACTTCAGAAAGTGAAAGGGAGATGGAAGGTGAACTTTGCAGATGGCACAACCGAGGACTTGGCGGTTTTGCAATGATGTATTTTTCACAAAATCAACTGAATGTTTGTGAAAAGTTTGGGATTCATTCCAAAATAAAATTAACCAGTCATTATGAGGAAAAATGAGTTATGCATGTGTAAGATGTTATTCACTGGGAAATAAATTTTACAAAATAACAACAAATAAATAAAAAAGTGGTAAGCTAGGTATAAAGGATTACCAAGAAACTGTGAACCATAGAATACATCCTGGAAAACCAACAAGTATGACAGCTAATATCCCTGAATGTTATGTTTGGTGTATCATGTTTACAAGTCAGCCAACTCAGTTACCTATGGATGGATAGTAACCTAGTGGGGACTCCAAAAATATACGCAACAGTACGTGGGAGTGCAGCTTTAAGTAGTGTTTTCTAATGTGTAACCGTTCAATGAGAACGTTCCTATATACTTTCATACATGGAGTGTCTCTGATATACCTGACAGTACTAGAGAAATATCCTATATACTTCCGTACATAGCATGGGAGATCACCCCCGGGATGTAACGCATGAAGTTAACACATCTCTAGCCTATACCTATAAATGTTTTCATTAATTCCAAATGCGCCTTATATTAATTGAGGTAAATTTTAAGTTGATCTTGATTTACGTTTCAGTTTTAAGGCTCGGAGATCGATGCTACCTAAACACCTATGATGCTACTAATATGAGAAAAAGAGGCTTTTAATTTCAACGAAATCTATCTAGTAAAGGAAAGAGATTCGATCAAAGAAGCAACATTCAATAATGCAGCAAATAAATCTCCCCTAAATAGATATTTTCACTTTCGCTTTCACTTTCCAAATGTGTGGGTAGACAGTTAGAAGTAGGGGGACAAGCGTGATTGCTTCTCACAAAAGCAGTGTTGACAACACGACTGTCTCTAATAAAAAATGCGTTGAGCGAGAAATGATTGGGAAAAACAAGCAAATCTTGAGTAAAAACTTAGGCATGATACCCTAAAACACAGACTACTCAAATTACAGCTTCAAAATTAAGGATCATTAAACAGTTGACCAAACTAAGCAAAATTACCAAATGTAAAAGGAGGTTTGGAAGGGCTATAGGCTCCCTGGTGGAGTTTCCATTTTATTGTATAGACAATCCCTGCTGCGGACAACAATGATCTCTCTAGTCCAAAATAGAGTATCTAGCAACAAACAAGACAAATACACGCAAACCTTCCTAGCTTATATTAGAAAATACAAAACAATATTGATAGCCTACCTTGCTCTGATGCTAATGCCCGTTAGTGTAGTTTCCCGATCTTCTCGCTTACAAGTTCAATCCTTTAAGCGTTGTCACGGATGTTTACCTAAAAGGACGATCAAACCAAATCTATGAAAGCATATATAACATAATTTACTCTAACATAAATTATGTGAAATATGAGAGAGTAACACACTAAATGCATAATAATTTACACATTTATGGAAGGCAAACGTATATTGTATTATTATTAGAAACACTGAGGGATGCATACAACCATTTAAGCTCTGATGTTGGAAGCTACCTTCAGATGAGTTTCCAAGTCCTCGCTAAGACCTTCGAGTACTCCTTTATCCTTCAGAATCCGGTAGCGTTTTGGCACAACTGAGCACAAGGATGCAACCATAATTGTTCAACCATTTGAGGAAAGTAGATGATTCATTTCAAGGGAAGGAGAGGGAGTTATGGATCCACAAAATGAGGAATAACATCCACATCTTAAGGGGAATATCCCTAATTGTAGGATCAAAGGCCTGAAATGGGAGCCCTCGACCCAATCCTCATTTAACTATTACAAGATCTTCATTCTCGAGGCTTCTAGGAGGATAATATTCTCTTCCATTTTTGGAGAAACTACTAAAAGAGGAGCAACATGCTTTTTCACTTGAATTCTCGCACTGGCAGCTCCAGGCACAAATAATGGTGAAGGTGACAAGCGTGAGGAATAATACATCAGGACTATGTTGGGCCTATAATAGGGTATTTTAGCAATCTCTTCCAGAATTTCTTCAAGGCATTTCTATTTTGGTCTTCAAGGATGCTCTAATCATGTTTTCATGGGGAACACATTAACAACGATTGTCACTTTGCGACATTTGGGGCAAAGTTTGACAACTCCGGGCATGAGACAGGGAGTGCAACAAAATACTGTATAATAGATGCCCCCTAAAGCATGAAAGAAGAATGGGAAGTGATGGTTGAAATGCTTTACTATTCAAGGCAAGGACTTAGGAAACCACCATCAGGAGACCTCAAAATCAAACATACTACAATATATATGACATCTCTTATGTAATCATACCTAATAATACATCTCTGAATAGGCATCTAACAATACATGAACCCACGGCATGGACGCAGCCATCCGACTAGAAAGGATCATATGTATGGATCCACGGCATGGGTGCAACCATCTGTATAGAAGGGATAATGTTTGCAATCATGAATACTCCATGCAACGTAGATTTATCAGATGAAATCCATGGACTTCATCTCTATCTTGATTCATCTAAAATACGAATATAGACAAGTGAATAAATGTGTTGAATTCGAACATGGTAGAGACCACATGATTATGGGTCAATGATGTAAACTGTTAACAGGCATGAGAGGAACCACCAATAATGACGATGGCTCTCAAGGTACAGTAGCACAATCGACCAGCGTGGACAAAGGAGCTAAATTTGAACACTTGCAGAATCATTCGATCGAAGACCAATAATGTGAGACTATCGTCGAATGCAAAGAACCTGCATTGAGGAATGCAAGCTCCAAGGTACTAAAAGGGAGTTTCTAGACCATCTTCCTAGATAATGAGTTAGAGTCGACAGGATGCAATCTGTCGAAAGAAGGCCATAATGTTTCCCACATCATTGACACGAAACAAAGTATTTTTGCAAAGTTGATGAGAGTGATTCAGGATTGTGGCAGAGAAAGTAAAATAAGGCACAAGAGGTTTGAATGTAGACAAGACTTCTCTTGAACATATAAGCAACACGACTCGGAGTTTGGAAAAACTTGACTCAAAATGGGATTAATGGTCTTGGTGACAATAGGATATGATAGAATGAGAGGCAAATGGATTTCCAAAACCCCATGAAGGCAAGTGACAAAGAGAGGCTAACCCAAACCCAACACGGGATGCAGATAAGTGCCATGTTCAAGACTGACATGCTTCCTTTGATACATAATACAATATATGTTTACTTCCATTTTTCCCCACTATTTCTAGTGAGTACCTATTTATTTTTTATTGCGATCTTGAAGAGAATACCATATGCTTAGTGTATAAGTTCACCCTTCGGTTGAATCCATCCTAGTAAGTTTAACGAGGACTAGGAAAGAGTAACGTGGTCTCATCATGGTGACAATTCCTTCGTCGTTTAAGTTTTACAAGTCCAAAGGAGGAGAAATTCAGCATCTTTTTCATGTTTAGGGAGTTTGAAAAATAGGCGAAAACGAAAACTCCAAAGGTCTATTTTCGTAGATAGTCCCTCACATCTGAAAAGGTAGAAAACGATATTCTAGAGAACCTCTTAGTCATGTTTGACAAGGGCATTCATTTTTCATAGCTAATCTATCTTGGCTTGAAAAAGGGTTAAACTTATACTGAGACAACAACAATTCATTTACTTTAATGAGTTCAAAATGACAAGTGCTCGGAATTTTTTTTATGTTTTCAGAGTCAGAAAAGAGTTGAAATATGACTCCAAGGGGGGTTCCTTTTTCGTTTATTTTCACAAGTCTAAAAAATCGATAAAACAAAACTCGTCATTTTACGAATTACCGTCGCAAATTTGTAATGAGCCTGCTACTGCACATGTGAACAAACGTCATTCCGATCAAAAAATATAAATATAAGTAAAGATGCATTTAAACAATGGTAAAAAATATATTCACAAGTTTATATAAACTAAAAATTCAAAGTAAAATTTACTTTTTACTAGTTGTGATTTTGGACAGCATTTTACCCACATTTACCTTCAATCTCCAGGCGCGAAGTAAGATCAATCTGGAGGACCATTTGTCGATTTGTTTGTCACAGGTAACAACCCTTTCCTTTCTCTTCATTTTGGTTGTATTTTAACGCATTTAAGCCATATATTAGGTGCATAAGGGAGCTAGAAAAAATTATGGCTTGTGGGCGGACAGCGCAGGATTTACCTTTCGGGTCCGCGTTGTTCACCCTGGGCCCAACAAGAACAGCGCACTAATAGCACGGATAAATTCCGACATAGTCACGCTAGTGTTGAGGGTTAAAAAAAAATTCACCAAATCTTCATTTTGACCAGTTATTTTGCCATTTTTTCTCCATGGAAGGTAATTAATTTTCGTTTAATGATGTTTGTAGGTGAAAAATGGTGATTGAATGGAAGGAAAGGGGCCATGAGGCCGACAATCAACGAGATCTACAAAACCCACAATGCATAAGGGAACTTTGTAATTTTGGATTGCTGAATTTTTTCCGAACCCTTGGGATTCGATCCCAAGTGGATTTATTGCTATTTTTGGTGACTCAGTGGAATGCAGGCCACCAAATTTTCATGATAGGATATCAAGAGCTAATATATAGGTTTATGACATCTAGTTCATTACTATTTTTTCCAAGAGGGGACAACTAGTTCAGCTATCTGGTTCTCGAGTCGAAGGGGACAGTACTGACATGCTCCTTGGGACACACTGCAGTGAGAACTCTAGCAAAACAAAAATCAGGGAAATTTTCATAAAGATTGTTGTATATCCTACATTGATAACTATCCTAAACATTGTTTTTCGAGTGGCAGGGATAGAAGCCTTGAATGAGGAAAGTAAGTCTCATTTCCAGTACGCAGTAGATTGTTTGGGACCAACTATATTCAACTGGAGTGAGAGGTTGCTTCTCAACATGTAGGACCAACTCACAAAATGCAAGATGGGAAAAATTAAGCAGTTTGGTTATGGGTCAAACTTGGTAACACTTTTCTTGGAGTGATTTAAATTGTTCAGGTACGAGTGGATAAAGGTCAGACCTCCTGCACCGAGAGACCCACGACTAATGAGGTGGAGTGAGTTGATGCCTCACCATGGTGGCGGGCAATGGATGTCTTTTCCACCTACTTTCATTGTATGGTTGTGACAAGAGATCATCATGATAGATGATTGGGCCTACACAGTGACAAATTTTAGAGGACATCTAGATCTGCCTCTTCCACGATGGGGAAGATGGAACGACTCAGCTAAGAATTGTTTTTAAAGTTTTAAAGTTTTCAATTTTTTTATGTGTGAACTAAGATTTGGACTTATGATAATTTGCAGATGTTGGACCAAAGAGACCTCCAGGGGTTTCTCCAATTACACAAAGAGTGGCTGACCAGTTTGAGGATTCTCCCTATGTTAAGGGACTTGACCCTATGGTTAAGATAGAGCAAAATTTGGATGCCTTGACCAGAGGCATTCCATATTACGCGACCATCGATGACGTACCTCTTTGATATCAAAGGCACATTATATTGATTATCTTGCTCAAATAATAATAATAATAATAATAATAAATAAAAATAAAAAGAGTATAAACTGTAGAAAACCAATCATTGATTGGCATGTTTATATAGAAAAGATAAGTGTGAAAATCGAGTCTCTACGACACTCTGCTTTTTCCCATTTTTGTTTTTACAAACGAGTACAGTACAAAATCATAAGTTAGGATCCATAGTGTCGCAGTCCATCTCATTTCACTCCATTCACTTATCCATCCATACTCCATTTCATTCATTCATTCATATTCTACTTCATTCCATGTTTCATTCATCTCATTCCATACTCCATCCATCTCATTTTCATGTCAAAATTTAAAGTTTGATGTCTTGCTTTGTAAATGAATAAAACATGTCATGGATTGCGAAGTGAGTTCTTATGTTCTTTCACTCCATTTCATAAAGCGGAATCCATTCCATTTCATCATCCACTTCACACATATCATGTCTCATCATCCATCTTCATTCATACCATATAACATTTCACCTATATTCCAAAAACACTCCATTCCATGATCTAAATTCTCTACGGGTACGTGCTGACTTATGGAGACATTCGGCTAATCAACCTTTCGCGACTAGCCGGACATTAGCGGCTACAAATCCGAAGGCATTGATCGGCGAACATTAGAATTGCAAAAAATGATCCGGTGTATCCATGAATAAGAAGCATCGAAAGAATTATGAAGACTCTTCAAAGGAGAACAAAGAAGACAAAGACTACAAAAATCAAATGAAAAGCGGTATAGCGGTGAAGAATTTGAAGCCATTTGTTACCAAGAGACGAGAGATATAGCGAGTGTAGAATTTGAAGCTATTTGCCAGAGATAGAGGTATAGCCGGTGTGGGAATTTGAAGCCATTTGTCATTGTCAACCGAGGGCATATCGGTCAAAGTTTCATTGTTAATCGAGAGGTATATCGGCTCGAAGATTGAAGGCTATTGTTACTATCAACCGGAGGCATATAAGTCCGAAATTTGAAGTTGTTTTCATTATCAACCGAGCATATGGGTTCGAAGTTTGGTATTTGTCATGTCAACTTGATGTATATCATTACGAGTTTGAAGCCATTGTCATTAAGAACACAGAAGCCATTTCAATTCTAAGGTGAGAAAGTTATTGTTTCTATGGGTAGAAGAGTGTTAATACGAACATTGAGAAGAAGCAATTATAGGTTTCATTATGGGCGAACCCGATTAGGTTCAAAATACTTAGAAGCTACCCTCAATGCAAAGAAATGTTGCAACGGAATGGGATAGCTTCAATTTTTGGAGAGAAATTTAATGGCTTCCACCAAAGAAGTCACTAAAACATTTGCAAGATCATTTCAAGGAGCTGAAGTTGAAGTGGGAGATGTCAAATTCAACATCCCAAGTTTTCATTACGAAGCTTCTGAGGGTTGCTTAGAAATGGAGAGAGATGGTTCAAAAACGAAGGGAATTCCACAATGAATCCTGGAAAGCGAATTCTAAAATCACCGAGTATGGATGTCAGCACGTGTTTAAGAAAGGAATTCAAGATTACGCATTGAAAAATAAATGGAGAAACATACCTACTTCTTCTGTAAAAAATTTATTACATGTGAGGGTAGATATGGCACATTTTATGTCTACCACATTATTTGATAATGCATTTTACGGGGAAGACTTAAACCTACCTTATTTCTTGCTTCAAAGTTTGAAAAAGATGGCTTCTGTGTTCAAAGAAGGGTTCAATTTTTAGAGATAACTCTATACCATCAATGACTTGGTGAAAATTTTAATTGAACACCATTTAGCCAAAACAAATGATACATGGGACAATTTCTTGATAAGAAATCATTTTGAAGAGCAAAAGAACCCTCACTACGAACCACGACCTACGAGGAGAAGTACAAAATGGAGAGCCTCAAAAGTTGAAATCGACAAAACGGTCCAAGAAAGTAGTGAGAAATCATCTCGAGAGAAGTTGACTCAAATCAAGAGACGAAGCAAGAAAAGAAAAGGTAATCGAGGAAATACGCACGTGGAGAAAGGAGGGATCTTCTCGGCCTAGAAAGCCATAGATTAAAGGGAAAACTAAGGAAAACTCAAATCAAACAAACGAGGGGTGATTAATATAGAAGATGAGGAAACATCCATTGAAGAAGATGTTGAAGAGGATTTTAATGAAGGAACCCACAGAAGTCAAAACACAACTCAGCAAAGAAATTTATGACTATGTGGAAACTTTGGAAAGGAGGCTTGGTAAGGAGAGAACCTGATCTCATATGCGAAATAGATGTATTAAGAAGGATAGGTATGAGTTGGAAATACTTAATAGACACATCAAAAATGAGAATGAAATTCTCAAGGATCAAGTCAAGCTCAAAGCGTATGAACTCATACATCTACATATGTAGACAAAGTGGAAAAGACCAATGAAAAGTTGAAGAAGAGGAATAAAAAGCTAATCGAGGCACTTACCAACTTAAGGTTCAAGGCGGTTATCGGAAAACCCGAGAAGATCTTTAGCTTCCCGAGGGCAAAAGGAGAAAGAGGAGAGAGGATTAGATGTTCTTGCGAGAAGCACTAAATTCTGTGGAATGATTGTGGTTGTACGAGAGGCAATCGATGAGGTATGTTGAGCCTCAAAATTGTGCTTTCTTTCATCCTAATTTACCTCATTTTCCTTTTCCCGACTATTTATCCTAGACCTAATTGATCAATGAATTTAGTTAAAATTACTTTTAGAATGATTAACATGGTGACTTGCTAAAGTTTTGTGATTTTCCATTGTAATGCATTTTGACGGAGCTAGTGAGAATGCAGACATTAAGTAATAGCAAGTCGATTAACATTTGTCTTCATGTTTGGGTATGTTCCGAGGTGCCCTCTCGAAAAAAACGCATATGGGCATATTCCACGTCATGTCTACATGGTTCGTTGCTCACCATGAAGGAAGAAACGAATTGGGTATGGTTTTGGTACGTGGGAACACATTTAGGAAGAAGCGGAACTTCTATTAAATTTGTCTCGGTCCGGATGTCTTTTTCCTTTTTACGCGACCACTTCAAGAGTCCTAATGTGATTCGATAAGGAAAGACAGCCAGTCACGAAATTGTTGCGAGTCTTGTTATGTGCATTTGTTATGTAAACATTTGAAAACGAGAGCTGAGCTGAATTTTGTTCTAGATTTTGCTTGGAGTTACGTGCTACATTTACGAAGGCACAGTGCTCTTGTTTAAGTTATTTCACCTTTAATAGACGAGATAGTGTTGTTTTGAAAGCGTTGATTTGATTTGGAGTTAGATTAGTCGGAGTGGTAGAAGACTGCCTCTTGCACGGATTTATTTGCGTAATTTAGATAAGTATTCTAAGAAGCCTTTACGTTTTGAAGTTGAATTCGGTCCGGATTTATGCGAGGCACTGTGAGAATAAACACATAGCCATAAATACGAATCACGGCGGAAATAACACTTCATTTCATTAATATCAAAGAGCGAAATTTGCTTACGGACAATGAAACAAAAACTAGCTAGAATGTAGTGGTATCTGCGAGAAGATGTGGTGGCTAGGACCTACGAGCTTTACAATGAGGCGCGAGGGCCTATTTATTATTGAGAAACAATAGAGAACCTAAACATCCCAAGAAACCTATAACCACAGGAGATGAACGCCAAAACTATGGGCCCCAGATTTGGGTAAATTGGTGTTTCAACTTCCCCGGGGGACGCGCTTGGCATACTATCTCCGTTTGACGCATATGATACATCATTGAAAACTTTGATAGGGACTATTGTTTGTCGGGACGAATTTATCGACGGAAAGGGGGTCGTGGCGCTTCCGTGCCCAAAAACGTCGTTTGGGAGCCTCAAAGCATTCAGGAAGTTCGGGACCGAAAAAGCCCAACTTTAAAAAATAATGAGATTGTGCCAAAAACGACGAAGACGATGATGGGGGCCCAAGTGGAATAGGCGGGTGACACAATATCCCTGGATGTTCCTCCCCCTTAGGAAGCAATGGTCCCCATTTCGTTAAGTTCCTCCATGAGATGAAATTCTGTGAACTTGGTCACACAGTGAACCACTTTCCTTGGTGCGAGGAGTTGGCCGGCTTTGACAACTTGGAAATACGGTTGGATACGGTGACGAGTGTTCTTGATTTGCATGTCCATGATACAATACGTAGTGGCACATTCCCATGCGATGCAGGTTTAACTCTTGTTGGTGTGAGTTGATGCTGTGATGTCCAAGGGTGTCCGGTAGAGGTGGAAAGTAAGGACGAAGGCGATCCACATTGAAGGCGGGTACAGAACCGAGGAATGGTGGAATATGACTCGAAGAGCATTGTTACCTACAGCCTTGGTGATGGCGTACGGCCGTATCGGGTGGGCGGCTGCGGTGAGGTCCGATTGAGCGCTCATACTGCAAATGTAGCCATAGCACATGCATACCCACACAGAGTGGTGTGGCACCGGTGTTCGGTCATGGCGAGCGCGCGCCGCATTGGCTGCGGCCAATATCATGAACACCTGTTGGCGGATGTGTTAAATGCGCTCGATGAAGCTACTGGCTTTGTCAACTTTAGACTGGACATGAGATGAATTGGCCTGAGCAGCTGCAAATGGCATGGCTACGTCAATGGGACATAGTGGCTGGAATCCCAAGCCCACCTGAAAGGGGCTATGGCCGATTGAACTGTGGAGAGCCCGATTATAACTATGTTGTACATAAGGGAGGCTCTCGTCCCATGTGCGTGGGTGCTTTGAATTGTACATGCGCAGAATGTGTACAATCATTCTGTTGACGACCTCTGTCTGGCCATCTGTTTGGGGATGGAAAGCTGTGGACTTGGTGAGCTTGGTATCCAACATCGACCAGAGGCTGGACCAAAATGTGCTGAGGAACCTGCTATCCCGATCTGATATGATAGACTGTGGGATCCCAAAGTGCACCCACACTCGTTCAAGGAAGAGTTTAGCAGTGGCTTCTGCTGTGATATTCTTCTTGCAGGCCGCCATAATGGCCATCTTCGAGAATCTGTCGACGACCACAAAAACACAGTCATTTCCCTGCTTAGTAGAAGGCAGGGCCGACATGTAATCCATGGAGATGGATTCCCAAGGTCGACTAGGGGTAGGTAGAGGAGTATATAGGCCTTGCTTCTTGATGGTCGGTTTGGCAATGGCACAAGCAGTGCAGGATCTGATGTGCTTCTCGACATCCTTTCGAAAGTTCGGCCAATAGAAATACTTCTGTAGTATTGCTACTGTTTTCTCGACCCCGAAATGCCCAGCGACTCGACTGTAGTGTGCTTCCCATATCATCTTGGCACGCTCGCTTGAAGGAACACAAAGGTGTCCCGGGTGACATAAAAGTGCATCTTGGAGGTGAAAATTTGGAACTTGCGTGCCCCCCAAGAGTGCCTTGTAAGTGTGGCCGAATTCTGGGTCACTCTCATAGAGAAGCGGCCAATCAGAAGTCTCGTGCCCACAAGAGTTGAGCACAGTGGTGAGAGCCACGATCGGTGGTCGGCTGAGGCAGTCTGCAACATTATTGGTGCTACCCTTCTTGTATTTGATGTTCAAATGAAACTGTTGCAGATATGTGGACCACTTCTGATGGCGATCATTCTGCAACTTCCCTTGTGTCTGTATGAACTGCAGGGGCCGGTGGTCTCTGTGGATGATTGTTTCCTTCCCCAAAATGTAATGCTTCCATTGTCGACAGGCTTGCACAATGGAATACATTTCTTTGTCATAGGTGGGATACTTGCGAACTGTCTCAGACAATGTCTCACTGTGATATGCCACTGGATGTCCCTGTTGAGTAAGAATTGCCCCAATAGCATAGTCAGAGGCATCTGTCTCGATCTCAAACGGCTGTTGCAAGTCTGGTAAGGTGAGCACTGGGGCAGAACAGAGGCGATTTTTCAATTCTTTGAATGCCTTCTGTTGAGGTTCCGACCAAAAGAATTTTTCTCTCGCTCCTCCTTTGGTGACTTGACTCAAGGGCCAAGTGATATGAGAGAATCCCAACACGAATCTACGGTAAAAATTAGCAAGACCCAGAAAGCTGCGAAGCTCTATTATAGTAGTCGGGGCTGGCCAATCCCGAATGACTTAGATCTTGGCTGGATCCACATGCACCCCCTTTTCATCAATAATGTATCCCAGATATTGAACCTGGGTCATGCCAAACGTGCACTTCTCCAAATTGGCACACAACTTGTGTTGCCGCAGTGTTTGGAGGACTTGTCGGATGTGATGAAGGTGCTCTTCCCAAGTCTTGCTGAAGATCAGAATGTCATCCAAGTACACCACTATGAATGAGTTGGTGAATGGCCGCAAGATGTCGTCCATCATCCTCATGAAGGTTGCGGGAGCATTCGTCAACCCAAAAGGCATGACCAGCCATTCAAAAAGGCCTTCCTTAGCTTTGAAGGCAGTCTTCCACACATCAGAAGGTTCAATTGGTACCTGGTGATACCCAGACTTCAGGTCGATCTTACTGAAATATTTTGCACCTTGGAGTTGGTCCAGAAGGTCATCAATCCGTGGGATTGGGTACCTATTCCGGACAGTGATCTTGTTCAGCGCTCGATAGTCAATGCAGAGTCTCCACGTCCCATCCTTCTTCTGTACCAACACGATCGGGCTCCCACAGGGCGATGAACTTGGTCTGATGTGACCTTTCTGCAACAGCTCCTGAATCTGCCTCTTGATTTCATCATTTTCCAGAACAGAGCGTCGATAGATCGGTCCATTGGGTAGTGGCGCACCTGGGGTCAGATCGATCGGGTGCTTGACCTGGCAGTGCAGAGGAACCCCTGTGGGTGAGGTGAAGATGTCCCCGTACTCCTCCACGACCTTATCCATTTGTTGTTGTCGTGCAGAGGGGCCCTGTCTGGAGGTCGTGGCCACAGTCTTCTTCTTGCCCTGGGGGCGGATCATCAGGAAAACGAATTTCCTGGTTTGGAAAATGAGCTTACTACATTGTTTTGCAGTAACCAAAGAGATAGTCGTAGGAGGTGGTACCTCTGGTATCCTGTACAACTTATTTCCCAAAGTAATAATAGCAGCACGAGGTCGAGACTCATACACAGCATGACGCTTCCACAAGTATGGTTGTCCTAATAATACATAAGAAACATCAATAGGAGCAACGTCACATAATACCTCATCCGTGAAGGGCTTGATGCTATAGGGAAGGCGACACTGCCGGCTGACGCGGAGATCTCGTCCTTGGTGAAGCCACCCGATGGTGTATGGATGTGGGTGAGCTGTGGTCGGCAAGCCCAACCGCTTCACAGCATCTGCTGAAATGAGGTTCTTTTGGCTCCCATTGTCGACAATGAACTGTACAGGGGAGCCCTTTACCCACATCTGGGAGTGGAAGAGACGTTCCTCCTCCTCTGGATCTTCCGGTTCCTCCTTCTAGACCTTTGTAGTGGCAACAGTGGCGTTGGGCTCCGCATCAATAATCTGTTTCCCTTTTTCATTCCCCTTTTCAGGTTCTGATTCAGAGTCGGAGCATGCATCTGACTCGGAAGCCCTCATCTCGGCCACTAGCGACTGCTTGGCCCGACACTCACTTGTGTTGTGAGTGGAGCTCTTATGGAACTCACACCACTTTTCCGTGTCCTTCTTTGGCTTTACGGTGTTGTTCTTTTCTTGTGGCTTTGACGGGTTGTCTTTAGCCGCCATGCCTTGGCTCTGTCCTTTGTTCTACGGTTTGGAAGCACCTTTTCCTTGCTTTTGATTCGCAGATCCAAAGTCTCGCTTCTTCTGTTTGAATTTCTGCTCAATCTTGGCAGCATACCGGTATGCCGTACCAAGCGAGGAAATGTCGAGGAACTCCATTTCCTCCTGAATGTATCTGTGCAGACAGCTGCGATACTTTAGCACCAAATGTTTCTCTGAATCTTTGATACCCAACTTTGTGCGCAGGGTATGGAACAGATTCGTCGGCTCGTGCACATCTTGATCCCTTTGTTGTCGCAGCGTGGTCCATTGTATGTACTTGTCCTCATAGCTCCCTACGGGATAGTACTGTTCCTTGACGGCGTCTCGGAAAGAATTCCAAGTTGGTACAGCCGAGAACAGAGAGGGTTCTGTCTGGTCCTTGTTCTCACAGTAGGTTTCCCACCAGTCCTTAACATGGGGGGTAGCTTTGAGAAGTGCAAAAATAATCTTCTCCCGGTCTGAAAAGTCATGAACAGAGAAATATCCTTCTAATAGATTCAACCATCTATCTACGGCATCTGCGTCTATTTGACCCTCAAATATGGGAATGTCAAAATTTACTTTTACCTTAAAGGGAGTCGCAACTCCAGAGTGGCTACTGGATGCAGATGCGCCGCCGGTGGGCAGCCGTTGAAGGATCTGAGCAAAGCTATCCATCATCGTGTTCCTTTGTTTTTCGAGGGCCTCCTCGAGCAATATTTTGATAGGATCTCCTGCTTCCTCATCTTTCTTTTCGTCCCCAATGGGCGTCTGTCGAGGTTTGTGAGGCTGATCTTATAAAGGTTCCACCAGATCAAGCCCTAGCTCCTTATACCCCGACCTCGTTGGGGACATGCAAAGAAGGATCGAGAAAAGGCAGACCCCTCTGATACCACTGATCCGGATTTATGCAGGAACGCAACAGAATAAACACATAACCATAAATACAGAGATGCAGCGGAAATAACACTTCATTTCATTAATATCAAAGAACTGAAATTTGCTTACAGACAGAATGGAAATAAAACTAGCTAAGGCACTGGTAGCTATCTCTGAGAAGAGATGTGGCGGCTACAGGCCTCTGAACTGCGTTACAATGAGGCTCGAGGGCCTATTTATTATTGAGAAACAATGGAGAAACCTAAACATCCCAAAAACCTAACCCTAGGAGATGAAGCGCCAAAACTATGGGCCCCGTTTGGGTAAATTGGTGTTTCAACTTCCCAGGGACGTAACTTTGGCATACTATCTCCATTTGACGCATATGATACATCATTAGAAAGCTCTATCCGAGGACTACAGCTGTCGGGACGAATTTTATCAGAAAATTCGCTGGCGCTTTCGTACCCAAAAAACGTCGTTTAGGGCCTCAAAACGGCTCCGGAAGTTCAGGACCCGAAAAACTGCTAAAAATAGTAAGTTATGCCAAAGCGGAAAAACTGAAAGAGACAATGGTGGGGGCCCAAGTGGAATAGGCGGGTGGCCACCAATATCCACCTGGATCCTCTTATCCTCTCTTCTTCTTGTGTCTTGGGACAGCATTAAATGGCTGCGAAGCTTTGCACCTACGGGGAATAGGAACACTCCATAGGTTTACTATCCACATATTAATTCTCTATAATATAGTCGACATACTTCCTCTGGATTAACGAGCTTCTCTTTGCTATCATGCAATTCGCTTAATTTCCCATGCCAAAATATAGTCCCAAAATATTGTTTGCGGCACCAAGATCCTTCATGTCGAATTTGGAGAACAGTTGGGTCTTCAAATCTTGGATAATTTCTTTGTCATTTCCAATCAACAACATATCATCCACATGCAAGACCAAATAAATAACACGGTCACCAATTAATTTAAAATAAACACAGTGATCCTCCTTGCTTCTGGTGAAGCCAAGTCCCCGTATATAGGTATCAAATTTCTGATACCACATCCTTGGTGACTGTTTTAACCCATACATAGACTTCTTCAACTTGCATACTAGTTCTTTCTTTCCCTTCACCATAAAGCCTTCAGGTTGCTTCATGTAGATCACCTCTTCTAGATCCCCGTGAAGAAATGTTGTCTTCACATCCATCTGTTCTATCTCAAAATCAAATGCAGCAGCAACAGATAGAAGTAACCTTGGCAACAGGAGAAAAAATATCACCAAAATCAATTCCCGGCACCTGGGAATAACCTTTTGCTACCAACCGATCTTTGTATTTCTCCACCTTGCCTTCTACATTCGTCTTCTTTTTAAACACCCATTTTCTCCCAATGGGCTTCCTTCCAGCCGGCAACTCCACCAGATCCCATGCATTGTTTTTGTGCAAGGATGCCATTTCATCAACCATGGCCTCCTTCCAGAGTTTTCCATCCTCTGAATCTACTGCCTCCCTGACATTTATGGGATCATCATCAATTATAGTTAAGGCAAAACCTGAACAGAAAGCAGATGGACTATACCTTTCTGGTTGCCTTCTTTCCCGAACTGATCTTCTCAAAGCTGGAGTTTGTGGCTCTTCATCTTCTGAGTCTTCTTCTGTTGTAGAGTCTGATTCATCCTCCTTTAGCTCATACTCTATCTTCTCAGGTTCCTTTGGTACGACTTGATGTTTAACAACATCTTTCACTTCTCTAAACACCACATCTCGACTGTACACAACCTTCCTTGTTTCAGGGTTCCAAAGCTTGTAACCCTTTAAACCATCCTTATACCCAATAAAGATGCACCTTTCAGATTTATTATCCAACTTGGTCCTTTTCTCCTTTGGAACATGTACATATGCATCACATCCAAATACCCTTAGATGTGAAAGAGAGGGTTTCTTACCGGTCCATACCTCATGTGGAGTCTTATCCTCCAACACTGATGAAGGTGATCTGTTAACCAGATAGCATGCAGTCTCCACTGCCTCTGCCCAGAATTCTTGTCCTAACCCGATACCACTGAGCATGCTTCTTGCCTTTTCCATCAGTGTTCTATTCATTCTTTCTGCAACTCCATTTTGCTGAGGTGTGTATGGAGTAGTCTTCTTCCGTGCTATACCACACTTCTTACAGAACTCTTCAAATTCCTTCTTGCAGAACTCCCCACCATTATCTATCCTCAATGCCTTTATCTTCTTCTCTGTCTGGTTTTCCACCAAAGCCTTAAATTCTTTAAATTTGTCAAAGACTTCAAATTTATCCCTTTCCTTTCTCAGGAGCTTTAGATCTGCATTCCTTTTTGTAGTGCCCTTCCTTTCCGCATTTCCAACACACCTTTACAAACTTTCCAGAAGATTTAGATCTCCCTCTAGATTTAGATCTCCCACTCGAAACCTTATTCTTGTTTCTGTTCTGGGACCTTCCTTGTACAGATAAGGCATCTCCATTCTGACCCTCCATATTTCTCCGTCTCATTTCCTCCGACAGCAAGGCTGAGACAATGTCATCAAAATTCAAGGTAGTTGTATTGCTACCTATTACAATAACCAGACTGTCCCACGAGTCTGGTAAAGAACACAAAAAACTGATGCACTTATCTTCATCCGAGATTTTAATATCAACAGATGACAGCTGACTTACCACAGTATTGAAGGCATTTAGATGCTCTGTCACCAAGTCTCCATCCTTCATCCTCAGGTTATACAGCTTTTTCCGCAGGAACAACTTATTCACCAGAGACTTAGATTGGTACAAAGTCCCAAGTTTTTCCCACAAGGTCTTCGCCATAGCTTCCCCAGATACATTCAACAATACTGAATCTGAGACACACAACCGTATTGTGCTCTTAGCCTTCCGATCCAGTTTCTTCCAGTCTTCATCTGACATTGCCGTTGGTTTAGTACCTGGATCTACCGCGATCCACTGATCTTTATCCACCAACATATCCTCCATCTTGAGCTTCCACAACTCAAAACTCTGACCATTAAATTTCTTGATCTCTATCTTTCCGCCGCTCGCCATCTTCTTTCACCGCAAGAATCGATCCCGCAGATCTCCCACTGAACATGGTCTGCCACAGGCCCGAGCAAAAAACCCTCAACAACAAAGGCGTCCCCTTGAAGCCGAAACAGCTCTGATACCAAATGTAGATTTTAACCCTGAACAGAAATATCTACACACGATTCTTATAACAGAAAATAAACAATAGCAAGAGCATAAAACATAAAACAGATAAACACAGAGATTTTCCCATGGATCCCAAATCGGGACGACCAGCTTGATTTTTCATTATATTCCTTTTAGTGTTACAACACATATATATACATGCCGGAGCATACATAAACCCCAATCCATTAACCCTGGATTAGAACATAACCGTAGCTCCCTTGACCGGATCTACAAAAATACCAGGGGCCGAAAACCATCGAACCCCAAAACCATGTGCAAAACCATGCACAAAACCATGGGTGGATCCGCCTATGAGTGGGTCCGCACAAAAAACAAATTTTGGCCGGGGCGCTGCCCCGGACCCCAACGGTGGGGACTGCTTCGCCCCTCGTGACCCCCCAGCTACGCCCGACGCAACATACAGCGCGTGGGGCTAATCGTGGAAAGAATATAACACATACCCAACAAACACTTCGCGCACTGAAGAATTGCGGTTTGTATAAATTATGGGCAATATAAAGAATGAAGGCACATGTGGAACTCATGACTTGGTTGGTCAATGCTTGGGATGTCCAGGAGTAGTGCTTCATTATTGGGGATCACAGG